>JAJOZX010002902.1:137500-580692 GCA_023014485.1 Bathynomus jamesi | reverse complement strand
CTCTAAAACGTGTTTCGTGGGTGAAGGTCATAAGCAAATAGTCGTAACGTTGACATTGTAGTTTCTTTATAAACTTCCAAAACTCCTTACGCCGATTCGGGAACATTTGATTGGCTAATACCCCAATTTGTGACACATCTCTACGTTGTCCGAATAAGACTAGATATTGTGTATTTAACGGCAACTCGCGCTTGTATCTATTTTTAAAAATAGATTCTGATGATGAAGAATACGCTTATGTTAAGATAGTGGGAGAACACTGTAAATGTCTCGGCAATCTTTTATCCATTTCTAACATGAGATCGTCAATCACAATGACCGTATGTTCATTTCCCTTTAACGAATTAACGTCATGTACACCTTTGTGGAACAACATATCATCTTGGTACTCGTTGAACACTGATTGGTACGTCGAATAGCACCATATGACTTTATGCACAATTTTGAGAACATCTCCTCCCTTATGAAAGACTCAAAATACCAATTAACTCTTGCGTTAGAGAGTTGGACAGAAAAGGAATGCGAAAGTGTAGAAAGTCTGGTGCTGCGTCTCTCTTAAAGGAGGAGGCATGCAGTTAGAGAGTCAGAAGAGCAATGTCCGTTATAATAGCGATAGTAAAGAGAGAGTGAAGCAACATTGCAGCGAAGAGAAAGAGATTCAAGACAGAGGCGGGGAATTGATGAGACGAAAAGCCTTTGATTCTACCCGGTCAAGTACAGCTGTGGGTTGAGCCACCACACTTGAGAAGTATACTCCATACAGGGGCGAAGAAGACCCCTGTACAAAGAGAGCAACTGAGTGGGGATGAAGAAACCTCGGAGGCCATGTTGCATACTTTTTAAGCTTCATTATTGCATCAGCTTTTATATACGTGTTGAAGCTTTCTGGGTACCCCAGCCATTTTATCAGGTACATTTTTCTCTTTCACACTCCTAAGTGGAACATTTACAAAATATAATACAATTTTAAGTGATGTTCCTTATATTCTACACTCTTGTTTTTCTCTTCCTCAGAACTGTGAATGAGGATGAGGCGCTGCGCCAGCAACATGTCCCCATCATCGATATTACAGATGATTCCGTTGAAAGTGTAGTCGTGGCTACAGGCTCCAGCCCCGCTAACGAAACCCCGACCAACAGCACCTGTAGCGCCCCCACGCGACAATTCGAGGAGTAAGTGGGGTCATGAGAAGTTGATGATGATTCGCCTTCCACGTCAGGTATAAAGCGTACAGGAATGTAGCGGTTGTTAGACCCCCAGTAACAGAACCGCATCCCTCTACGTCTTACGACACATCCATCACATTAGCTCCTTCTACAAATAAAAATGTGCCCCTTATTCCTGATCAATTCCGATCGTACCCTCCACAGCAGCAGAATCTCGTTCTGTGGAGAGTAGCATAACATTCGAGCTGATGCGCACCGCCACCCCCACCCTACCCTGACAAGAAACCGGTACGTAGTTAGGGTAGATCCGCGAACTATGTATAGCAATTGGTGCTGAACACGGACTATGGCGCGTAGTTGAACGTATTTTGGAGTTGTCTTTCAGAACAGCGAGGGACGTGAAGTCAGGACGAGGCTGTCCTCGGGGTTCGGGTCAGATGACGGGGATATAGATGATTTTTGGGTAGTAATACCATACAGGCGCTTGGCCGCTGTAGATATAGAAATATTATGGGCCATATAATGCATGTCTCTCAAAGTAGTACATCCTTCAACATGGACAATTTCACGATACATTTGACCAGGTATTCCGTGTTGCGGGTCATATGGCCACACCTTATACCAGGGTCCCCAACCTTTTTGTGCGAAGAGCACATTCAAGACTACCGGTAGTGCGGCGGGCACCATTTACTTTTCAAGGCAAATTTATAGTTGGACTTAATAATGAACATAATACACAAAAAAAACATTTAATTCCTATGTAAAATAATGAACATAATACACAAAAAAAAACATTTAATTCCTATGTAAAATAATGAACATAATACACCAAAAAACCATGTAATTCCTCTGTAAAATAATGAACATAATACACAAAAAAAACAAGGATGGGCAAACTAAGAATCTTAGAAAAATTATCAAAAGATAACTTAATTTATTTATAAAGAAATAATTATTTTCAAATAAATTAGCATGTTTCTGTAAATAACTACTAAATTTAAAAAATGTTAAGTATGTTACGTATTTTAAATATTTAGTAACTAAATATTTAAAATATGTAACATACTTAACATTTTATTAAAAATTTAAACAAAACTTATCAATCGTAGTCAGTCAGTGCGGGCACAGGGTTGGGGACCCCTGCCTTATACTCTTAACTTCAATTCTCAGGCTATTTACAGACGGCATATTGACACCGAGCGTGGTTGCGGCTTTATAGCGGTAGTCTTAGCTCATATGTTTACTGTACTAAATACACGGGCCCAAAAATTTTTTGCTTATGGTTGTGCAGCGTACCCGTAAACTGGCAGCAGATTGCAAGATCGAGTTTGACTGTAATATGGGCCCTGAAAAGTTGAGAAGGGTAGAGCAGGAAATGAATGTTCGTATAGTTGTATTTGGAATGGATGATCGTCGTAGGAGTATGTATGTTTTTGAAAGCTGTGTGAGAGATCGTACAAGACCCCTACTTATTTTAGGGCTGTCCGGAACAACGTACCTCCCCATTCGCAATATAAGGGACCTTTACGCGAGTTTTGATAAAAGTCGAAAATATGGAAGGCATCACGATTTGTGTAAGGGATGTTTCGAGTTTGCGGATGATATAGTGAAACATTGTAAGGATTGCCACATGGTATTTGAGCAGTGTAAAAGCTCCAAATGTGAAAGTCTTGTAGTTGAAGCTGAGAAGAGGAACTGTAATGTGTGCAGACGCACATTTTTCAGTAATAACTGCTTTGAGCTCCATAAGAATCTGTGAATGTGGTATGTTTCATATGAGGGATCATTGGGGAAAATTCACGCATAAATGTGATGAAATTCACTGTTCTACATGCCACGAGAAATATAAGGCAGATGGTGTAAAACATTTGTTATATGAAAGATGCTAAGCCTAAAAATTAACCTTGTATAACTGTATACTACGGTATAGAAACATATACGGATGCTGAAACCAAAGATGTTATCCACATCTACTTATAAGCCAGACTATCTGCGATGAGTTCATGAAGGTCGAGTGTGATGAGTGTTACAAATGTGGTAAACGAACAAACGTTTTTAAAACGATCGCACACGACAACCCCGTGAAACTCTTTGTGTCCTATATTGTCACGTTAGCGGACAAGTTAAAAAAAAATGAATGTATATTCTTGCCCATAACGGCGCAAAATTTGACACAAAATTCCTTTATAAGGAACTGCTTGAACACGAGTCATCGACGATATTTACAGGCGATCCTTTGAAAAGAGGAAACAAACTTATGCAGATGCAAATAAGAGATAATGTTCTATTTAAAGACACTCTAATATTCACACCTAGTAAATTAACCAAGCTACCCAAGGTGATGGGCGTGACTGCCGACGTTTCAAAAGGGTATTTCCTTTAAACTTTCATCACTAGCGACACTTTAAATTACGTAGGCCTCCCTCCCGCCAAACATTACTTTAACTATGCCAACATAAGTGATAGTGAGCATGAAAATTTTGTCCGCTACTACAACAGTTTTAATGAAGATATTCCTTACAATATAGCGGATGAATGTGAGCGTTATTGCGTGAATGATGTGCGGGTGCTCAGAGTATTTCCAGGTCTTTAGAAGGATGTACATAGACCGGTTCAACTGCGATCCGCTACAAGTCACAACCACGATCGCCTCATTGGCTTTACGGTGTTCAAGAACAATTTCATGCCTAAAGACACACTAGCCGTTATTCACGGAAACACCACACGCAGTTATGTGCATAAGGCTATTTACTGGCTCATACACCTACACCAACAGACCGGTGTATGCATAAAACATGCCCGCAACACGGGGGAAGTCCGCATGAAAGTCAATAGTCGTGTTTTTTGGCTGGATGGTCTAAGCGAAGACCGTGCCACTGGTGAGAAGACTGCGTACTCTTTCAACGGGTGATGGTGGCATGGATGCCCACGTCCTGAGTGTGGAGTCATATGAGATATCCATGGTAGATCTCCTGCCGACAGTCTTGCATGAACCGTACCCGCGATCAGCTTATAGGTTCCCATTTCAGTCACAAGGTCTTGTGGGAGCATGGATATGATGCACGGATGGAAACAGATGGGCAGTAACGCGATAAATAAACACCATCAAGCGTTCAATGGTGTTGGATCCCCTCAAATGCGGCGATAGCTTGTTCGGTGGGCGTACAAACCACTTCAAACTATACTTTCCACCTGCGGAGGGCGTGAAACTCCATTACTACGACTTTTGTTCTTTATACCCCTACGTGATGAAGAACAATTTGTATCCCGTAGGAGCACCTGAAAAACTGGTGGGACCCGCCCTGCCCACCATCGAAGAGTTCTCATCTAATTTGAACGAGAAATATTCGGTCTTTCCTTCGTAGATGTGCTCCCCCCTCGCGATTTATGGATGCCGATCTTACCCGTCGTTATAGACCACAAGCTCATGTTTCCCCTGTGCGTGAAGTGCGCAGAGGAGAACAGTGGGGCCTGTAGTCACACAGCCAACCAGCTGAAGATCAGAGGTGTATATACAAGTCCTCAGCTGTCACGAGCCGTTCGCCACGGTTACAGAATATATATGAAGAGAAAATGAGGTGTGGAGGTTTCAGTAGCTCCAACCTTTTCACGCCATATATAAAAACTTTTTTGAAGGATAATGTAGAAGCGGAGTTGAGACCGAAAATGAAAAATCGGCGTATATTCAGCGCTACCATGATCGTGAAGAGATACAACTTGACCGGTCCCAAATTGTAAAGAACCCGGGCAAGCGCTTTAGTGCAAAGTTGTGCCTAAATAGTCTTTGGGGGAAATTTGCACAGAATACAGGCAAGGGGAACGTCCATCTGCCCAAAGTTATAACGAGGTGTGGAATTATACCAACGCTCCCGAAAAAGAGGTAATGGAGATCGTGAATGTGGGTAATACGTACATAATAAAGTACAATATTGCCGAATTGGCTACAGATACATCACGTGTTACAAACATACCTGTAGCCAGCTTCACCACAGCGTATGCTCGCATCAAACCTTGGGGTCTTCTGCATTCTCTTGGGCAGAAGGTTCTGTACGCAGACACAGATAGTGTGATATTCACGGAGAGGAATGGTGATTACATGCCACCTATTGGGGAATTCCTCGGAGAGCTGACTGATGAGATGAAGGATGAGTATGGAGATAGTGCCTACGCTGATTCTTTTGTTTCAGCAGGTCCAAAAACGTATGGGGTGCGGCTGAGGGTGGGGAGGAAGTGAGATATATCGTGAGAGCTAAAGGCATCACACTTAACCAGGCAAACCAGCAGATTGTTAACTTTGAATCGCTGAAGGAGCTAGTGAGCTTAGAAGATGAGGGTGACCATCCACCCGAACTGACTGTAGGGACCCACAATTTTCGAGCACAGAAACTCGGGGTCGGGAAGGAACTTAGGGGAAGAAAGTGTGTCGTAACACATATAGGAAACGCTACCAGGTGCCTGGCACCTACGATACCGTACCCTTTGGGTACCATGGCCGGCCCATGAATGTTTTGTTATATATATACATATACATATATAATATATATATATATATATATAATATATTGGGAATGAACTCAGAATGAACTCAGATATATATATATATATATATATATATATATATATATATACGTATGTGTGTGTGTGTAATTACTTGTTAAGGATATGTTTGTTTATTTATTACGCGTATTTGAATATATGCTAAGAATTAGAGACTAATTATTTGTTGATGATATGTTTATTTATTTAAAATAAATTGTTTCAATTAGCTTTTCATTTTCTCCTTCGTGCGTGTGTGTGTGTGTGTACAGGAAAAAGCTAAGCACCGCCCACTATATGGCCGATCAAAGGGTCACGTGACTGCCACTAGCTGGTCATATCTCTGCCCTGCGTGCTCAGTTGACCTCAATTAGCCCTGGATCTCTGACGTGTATTTTGAAGAATTTTTGCGTAGACGGAAAAAGTGAGAGCTACTTTTGATATTGCGTGCTCGACATTCATGAAGTGGTATTCGATAAAGTCTACAGATGTGGTGAACACTCAAAGAATCCCTAGTCCTCCCTCCTTTGAGGTTTTTAAGGCCATAGTGAACCGAGCGAAGCGTGAGGAGCATAAGATCCAAATACTCTACGGATATTCTGGCTAGAGCATTCCGTGGTTTCGTGGCTCAAACGATGTAATGGACTACGTCATAGGACTAAACTGCGTAAAGGCTCACATACACTGCGAAGTGAAAGAAGTATCACGTGCAGAAGAGAAGCAACGGGTGTGGGTAGTAAGCCTTGTTGACGAATGGTGTGACAAGTGGTATTATGTCATGTTACATCACACCGAGTACGCATACCCTGCGTCTGAGAATATAAATTTTGTTATCATGGACAGTCTAAAATATTTTTATCATTACGTTCATATATATCATGATGAGGTTCACAGTGAGGTTGTGGTTAAAGGCTTGTGCGAGTTTTTAAGAGTTTAAGGATGAATATCGTTTGCTAAGCAAAAAGGGCAGATACGAGCACATGTTTCTCTCAAATAGAGCGCCGGAGTGTTAATGTGAAGAGAAAATGAACGAAGATGTATGGTTCCGGTAAAACACTAAAGCCGTTAAAGTCTGTTATAAGGGGTACAAATATTCATATGATCCTTCCATGTTGGAACAACCCCGTGCACGAATCACTACGCTTGGTATGACGCGCCCGTGTGACTCATCCACCCACACCTCCCGCCGAGCCAAACCGCGCACCTGCGGCTCATAGTCACCTCAGAGCTTGACCCGACTGGACGTACACTCCTCACAATAGGAAACGATGGAGTTTCCGTTGAGCAGTATCTTCAATGCCGTATACGATGTGTCCGTGACGAAGTCAGTGCGTGTGTTCAGGCGTAAAACCGCGCTGTTAACTATGTACTGGAAATGAGTTGTAGACAAACAAACTCTGGTAAACGGAATGTTGATTATTAAGTGTTGAGGAGATGAACAGAATCTTCGTGATAGATGAGAAGTGGGGCAAGGATTGTTATAAAATACCTGGAGGTGTAGGCACAAGAAGAGAGCAGATTAGTGATGCCCCCTCATATGTCATTATTTGTAACGTTGTGTATAAATCATGACCAGCCATGCATTGATATACAGTTGATGTGGAAGAATGCGTTTGATAATAATGTCCTTGTCCCCACGTGAAACGCTTCATCCTCGATAGAATGTTTAAAATCGTCGGTTTCCGCAAGCTAAAGCCTATATTACACGCACGTGTTACCGATATGCTTTATTTTGACACAGTTCTTGAATACGCATACACCGCTCTGTTCTACGGGTTTATCGAGTGTAGGACTGAACAAGGCGAGAATGGCTTGGAACTGGAGGCGTATTTAAAAGGTATGGACTTCGAAATATCTTAAACTTTGGTACAGAGAACTTGAGCGGTATAGGGCTGAGCTCACCTACACTGTTCACACTGAAGAGCTATTTCTTTATATAACGAGCAGCTGTCGGCGCGACTTAGAAGATTATTTCAATTGCCGATATGCGTTGTGAGGAAGAATTCACAGTTGAAAAACTCGGATTGGAAAGAATAAACCCTTGTTTGGAAAGGAATGTTTATAAACTTGAATTTAATAATGATGTTGTGGCAAACGATGCCCTCTTTGTGCATGCTTTGAATGTATTCTATCCGTGTTAAAGAGAGTGATAACTTGCCACCCAATTGTAAAGTGGGTACAAAAATTATGTTAAACGAGTTGAACGCCCTTTCCATCGAATATAGACACCCGCATACTTTGATGGTGAAATATTGTTAAATCGTATTTATTGCATAGTACAAAGCAACAACTCGATCACATGCGAGTTTAGTATTTTAATTAAGCGCAGTAGAACATGAAGCACGTATATTTGATATATATATCATCCAAGTATTGGAATTCTCCTGCACTATTTTTAAAGTTTATATATAAGTGTGTATTTGTGCGTACATGTATTAAACGTGTATATAGATTTCTCCTGTACTATTATTATTAATCTTGATGCTATATATATATATATATATATATATATATATATATATATATATATATATATGTGTGTGAATAGAAACGACGTAAATAAGGAGCGTCTCTGCACACGGGGAAGAGAAATAACGAATAAATGAAAAATGAGGCGAACCGCCCGGGAATCGAACCAGGGCCTTCCAATTGCCGGTTGGATGCGCTACCATTACACCACGGACCTCGATCAATCATAAATCGAAATTCTCCTACATAGGGCAGAAACCAATGCCATGAGAGGGCACCCTCGCAAATCGTGAATATGTGCATTTAACTGCAATGACCACGCAGTTATAAATGAATAGAAACGACGTAAATAAGGAACGTCTCTGCACACGGGGAAGAGAAATAACGAATAAATGAAAAATGAGGCGAACCGCCCGGAAATCGAACCCAGGGCCTTCCAATTGCCGGTTGGATGCGCTACCATTACACCACGGACCTCGATCAATCATAAATCGAAATTCTCCTACATATGGCAGAAACCAATGCCCTGAGAGGGCACCCTCGCAAATCGTGAATATGTGCATTTAACTGCAATGACCACGCAGTATATAAATGAATAGAAACGACGTAAATAAGGAGCGTCTCTGCACAAGGGGAAGAGAAATAACGAATAAATGAAAAATGAGGCGAACCGCCCGGGAATCGAACCCAGTTAAATGCACATATTCACGATTTGCGAGGGTGCCCTCTCAGGGCATTGGTTTCTGCCCTATGTAGGAGAATTTCGATTTATGATTGATCGAGGTCCGTGGTGTAATGGTAGCACATCCAACCGGCTATTGGAAGGCCCTGGGTTCGATTCCCGGGCGGTTCGCCTCATTTTCATTTATTCGTTATTTCTCTTCCCCGTGTGCAGAGACGCTCCTTATTTACGTCGTTTCTATTCATTTATATACTGCGTGGTCATCAGTGGCGACTCGTGGTATAAATGTATGGGGGTACGATTTCATAAAATTTGCACGACAACACGGACTCACAATAGGCTAGCGCGAATCCAACTGCCGCTCACAAGAGTACTTGTATTAACATATGCGGCTATGCCAGACGTACAATTCTAGTTAATTACAAATAAGTAATAATTTCAATAAAATACAATAAATGGTTTATATCTATTACTGAAGTCACTATTATTAAAATAAAGTTGTTATTATAAAAAAAATCGCGATTGTACTTATATTTTCATTACAACAGTAAAATATAATTTATATTTACTTGAGCGAAAAATCTATCGCTCCATTCGGCTGCAATATTATTTTGTATTCAAACAGGGTACGCTGTTTGAAGCTATGCTATAAGTTTAGAATATTATGTACTGTATGAAGGCTTACTCAAAATGCCTCATGAATCATGATATGCCACATGAATTTTTAAAATATATTTCAAGAATATTTATTTTAATATCTTAAAATTAATATATTTTTTATCTGTTAAATTAATATTTATCGTTTCAAGCAAGGGGGAGCGACCGCTCCATCGCTCCTATACGCCAGTCGCCACTGGTGGTCATTGCAGTTAAATGCACATATTCACGATTTGCGAGGGTGCCCTCTCAGGGCATTGGTTTCTGCCTTATGTAGGAGAATTTCGATTTATGATTGATCGAGGTCCGTGGTGTAATGGTAGCGCATCCAACCGGCAATTGGAAGGCCCTGGGTTCGATTCCCGGGCGGTTCGCCTCATTTTTCATTTATTCGTTATTTCTCTTCCCCGTGTGCAGAGACGCTCCTTATTTACGTCGTTTCTATTCATTTATATACTGCGTGGTCATTGCAGTTAAATGCACATATTCACGATTTGCGAGGGTGCCCTCTCAGGGCATTGGTTTCTGCCCTATGTAGGAGAATTTCGATTTATGATTGATCGAGGTCCGTGGTGTAATGGTAGCGCATCCAACCGGCAATTGGAAGGCCCTGGGTTCGATTCCCGGGCGGTTCGCCTCATTTTTCATTTATTCGTTATTTCTCTTCCCCGTGTGCAGAGACGCTCTTATTTACGTCGTTTCTACTCATTTATATACTGCGTGGTCATTGCAGTTAAATGCATATATTCACGATTTGCGAGGGTGCCCTCTCAGGGCATTGGTTTCTGCCCTATGTAGGAGAATTTCGATTTATGATTGATCGAGGTCCGTGGTGTAATGGTAGCGCATCCAACCGGCAATTGGAAGGCCCTGGGTTCGATTCCCGGGCGGTTCGCCTCATTTTTCATTTATTCGTTATTTCTCTTCCCCGTGTGCAGAGACGCTCCTTATTTACGTCGTTTCTATTCATTTATATACTGCGTGGTCATTGCAGTTAAATGCACATATTCACGATTTGCGAGGGTGCCCTCTCAGGGCATTGGTTTCTGCCCTATGTAGGAGAATTTCGATTTATGATTGATCGAGGTCCGTGGTGTAATGGTAGCGCATCCAACCGGCAATTGGAAGGCCCTGGGTTCGATTCCCGGGCGGTTCGCCTCATTTTTCATTTATTCGTTATTTCTCTTCCCGTGTGCAGAGACGCTCCTTATTTACGTCGTTTCTATTCATTTATATACTGCGTGGTCATTGCAGTTAAATGCACATATTCACGATTTGCGAGGGTGCCCTCTCAGGGCATTGGTTTCTGCCCTATGTAGGAGAATTTCGATTTATGATTGATCGAGGTCCGTGGTGTAATGGTAGCGCATCCAACCGGCAATTGGAAGGCCCTGGGTTCGATTCCCGGGCGGTTCGCCTCATTTTTCATTTATTCGTTATTTCTCTTCCCCGTGTGCAGAGACGCTCCTTATTTACGTCGTTTATTTCATTTATATACTGCGTGGTCATTGCAGTTAAATGCATATATGTGTGTGTGTGTATTTTTTGCTGTATAGAATTTTTCTACTGTTATTATTATTTTTTATTGTATATTGTTTCCTATATATTTCCGAATAAATGTATGTTAAATTATTTTCATGTTAAATAATTCGACTAAATTAACAGAATCATATAGTTGTTTTATTATTCAATATTAATTGAAACAAGTGCTTTCCTTGGTGTATATATATAATATATATATATATATATATATATATATATGTGTGTGTGTGTGTGTGTGCGTAAACGATATTAAACGACAGAAATAACTGGGATGAAGGGTGTATATATAAGCGATGCATGTGTGCTTCAATAAATATATATATGTATACACTACGCCAAATGGCTGGTTACGCCTTTTAAGCCAGTTTAAGCCTTCTAAGCAAGCCAATTACGCCTTCTAAGCCAACTGGCTGATTAAGACTTCTAAACTAACTGAGGCTGTGGAGAGCTTTTATTATGCGTCGGCATATGCAAGCAAAAAGATGTTCTCTCTCTCCTCTCTTCCTCTCCTTTTCCCTCTTACCTTCCGAGGTTAGGTTTGGGTGGTGGAGTTAATCACTTCTCCCCCCTTCATGCAGCTTTGGGGATAAACCCCCTCCCCCTTGCTTGCATACCCCATGGGTGCCAACCCCCGGGTGCTCACCCCCCTCCCATGGATGCCAACCCCCAGGTGCTTACCCCACTCCCCCATGAGTGCCAACCTCTGCAACAATTGATCATCATTGCATTCCAATTTGCACTCTACCATTTTACGGTCATACTACTACAGACATAGCCTATAACATCATTGATATTGTTTTGAGTATTGATATTGAATTTAGTAACACTTATCAAGATTTGTGAACTTCCTCAAAAAGATTTGATGTAATTATTATTTGCTATATTAGATTTAATATGTCATACTTTTTATTTTTGCAGTTTCTTGATAAGAATATTTAAAGAAGGTGGTATGAAATTCTATACATCAACGGCACATCATTGCTCAGAAGCAGTATGTGGGTTTCATTAGCCAAACGTAAAATGTTGTAGGGGTGATGCAAAACTTTTGACCAAATCTGTATATGCCATAATTAGTTTTCTTGGTGCTTTCTTTTAATTTAATGTCATTTAAAACTCTCTGAGAGTGACGTGAGTCAAAACATTCTAAGGTGTTTCAACTCTTTTGATGCTAGCTGTATATACTCGTAATAGTGAGTGCATTTATATAAGTCTGAGAAGTAGAGGAAGACTGCATAAAAGATGGAAAGATATACTGGTAATTAGCAAATAAACGTGGAGTTGATATAAATGTGGAAAAACAAGAATTAACGAGAAACAGAGAGGAATGGAAACTATTTGTGATGTGCGTGAACGTAAACGTTGGTCTCACCTGACGTACCACTAAAGGTATATCCCAGTCTTTTCATCCCTGAAGTTGGGTTGGCACTTTACTTCCGGCGGTGTTGCCTTTACATTTTAAGTTTGTAATTCATTTAAGAGTTTTCGGCCTCGAACTCAATACTCATGCCTTCCATGAAGAATGGAATATGGGTTATTAGATAATGTATGTAATGTACGTTCGCGCTTAATTTATTAACAGTGAATTTATCACTACATGATGAATATAATTCGAGTGTAAATAAATCTAAATATGAAACTTTATACGAAATCAGACATATACAAATTACTTACAGCTTTCGTTGGTTTTGTGATTAATGGTAAGCCATTTATTTTGTCTTGTTTCTATTTTGAGGAAATCATTTAATTTTCTCGTTTTGAAATAGGATTTAGTTGGCTTTTTTTTAATAATATTCCTATGTACACGTAATATAGCGATATAAAATCGTGGTTTTTTTACAACCAACCGCTATATTTCACATTCGAGTACGTTACTGCAGTATTCAAAATATTTAAATTATTTAATTTAGTCCTTAATTAAATGACTCATCTCAAGTAAACTATCCAAATTTAAATTCCAAAACGATGCACTTGAGAAACTTCGCTATTGTACAGGGTGGGAAAAACGTCTGGGCACTTCCTCTAACGTAAAAATTAGATATGTAAATAGGTTGAGGGGGTGCCCAGATTTTTTGCCCACCCTGTACAGTAAATAAAATTGATATCAGTTGATGCTGAGATGTCGCAATACATCCAGATCAGATGATAGGTCGGAGGCATAGCCCTTGCAGCGGCCCCTCCTAAACTTTTGTTTTCTGTAACTATTTTGTGTATATGCAAATTTTTCTTCCATTATACTTTTTCCATCTGTCCTATACCTCATCTTTCAAAGCTGTTTTCTTCGAGAAGTGGCTGACGGAAAAAGAAGAATCTCGGCTTCCCTTTACTTTACTATCACCAATCTATTTTTGTATCAATGTATGACACTTTAATAATAAGCGTGAGCACGGTAGCAAAAATAGTTTACTGTCCGAGCTACTTTTCTGTGCCACTCTCTCTCTCTCTCTATATATATATATATATATATATGAAAATTATTTCACGAAAGTACGAAAGTAACACGTGAAAAATATTTATGATGAATAAAACCACGAAGGAAAGGAAACATAGAATGGTGCTCAAGCGCTTTCGTCTAATGACATCCTCAGGAACACTGAAGTAAATAAAGAGTTCGAGACTATATATAGGTCACAAAAAAAAAATATATATATATATATATACAGCGTGTCCCAAAGAAATGTATACCCACTTTGTTCGATAATACCAGCTATGAGGATAATAAATATATTACTGTTTATATGCTTTTCAATAAAGAATTTTCTCCTGAATCTAAATATGTAATTATTTTTATTAAAAATTGAAGAACAAAAAAGTTACAGATGTTTAAATTAGAATTATTATTTTCGAGACTTCATGTGCGATATTTTCTAATATTTTAACCGACTGTTTTGAGATACTTATGTTTAGTGCCTAGCTTAGCCTAGCCATTTCGTTGAGTTCTAATTAGGCAAGACTACAGTTTTGCTCTAACCTTATCTAACATCCTATAACTCTGCGACGTTTGTTCTTTTCTAACGACAATTTGAACATCTTAGATAAAGTGTCATTTAACCATGGAATTTGTAAATTTTTTGAATTAACTAATAATTACAGCATTTATGCTTCAATATCAACACTAAACATAAGTATCTCAAACAGTCGGTTAAAATATTAGAAAATATCGCACATGAAGTCTCGAAAATAATAATTATAATTTAAACATCTGTAACTTTTTGTTTTTGAATTTTTAATAAAAATAATTACATATTTAGATTCAGGAGAAAATTCTTTATTAAAAACATATAAAAAAGTAATATATTTATTATCCTCATAGCTGGTATTATCGAACAAAGTGGGTATACATTTCTTTGGGACACGCTGTGTATATATAATATAGAAATAAAAATTGTGGGAGGAGCATACAAATTTGTAAGGAAAACTACCAATTTTAGCACTTTGCCCTTCTTGTCTAAATCCGTTCTGAACGAATTCAACACAAGATCAAGTGGATTGTTTACAACCAATTTTATAGATAACACTGGGGAACAAATTTCAACTTTTTGTCTATTGAATTAGATTTGACAGTTAGTTCTAGGTAATTTGGGTGCGCTGAGCACGAATTTTTACTCGGTTTTGCTCTATCAGGTCCTGATTTTGCTCAACACCCCTCCTCTTTCGTCGTATTCATAAAAAGGTTTTTTTCTCAATACTCGCTAAGTCTTTTTGCAGTTACACATTATGCAACTAGGTTTTTATCTAGGTATTTGTACCTATTGTTATGGTATTGTTGTATTATGTATATTTTTATATGTAACACCCTAAAAATATTTTTAATTTTGTCATTTTTAACCCATTTTAATATTAGTAAATTAAGCTAAAAATATCATAGAATTCTAAAATTTTCTCGAGCGTTCCTGTTCTCTGTAGAGTATTCTAGAGGGACAACTAAAATATATAAAAGCGACTCGTTTCCAGAGTTAATCAGTCAATTCAATCAGTCAGTCAGTCAGTCAGTCAGTTGAGTTAGTTAATTAAGTTTGGGCATTAACATAATTTTGAATTGGCATATGATTTAGTGAGTAATTTTGTCATCGTGATTTAATATAGTTGATTTAATTAGACGTAATTTATATTGTACCTACTCATCCGTGTTTCTAGTTTAATTTCATAGATTGTAAGTACCTATTTCATAAGTACCTATTTAAACTAATTTTTGTGTTTATATTTCAGATTTTCTTAAATTTATATGAATTAAGGGCTTTAAATACCTTTACAAATTGGCAGAACAATCAAGCAATATGTCATCAAGCACTAGAAAGTTCAAATGCAAAAACAACCCTGATTCCTTCTGTTATATATGTGGAAATTTTACACTTCCACATCAACGAGCAAATATAACTGACTTCGTAAAAAGAGCTTACTTAGCTTATTTTGGCATAAAACTGGGGACCAAGATAAATCGTGGGCTCCACATAAAGCCTGCACTATATGCATTGAAAGACTGCGACATTGGACGAAGGGTTCGGACTCAAAAATACCTTTTGGAGTTCCGATGGTAAGTTTATGATTTCATAAAACTACGTAATTTAATCACTAGTATACTGTAACTTACCTAAATGTAATTGTAACTTAGGTACATAAACAAAAATTTACAGAAAATGTTTATAAGAATCTCAAATATTGCATAAGGTTGAAACACATAGAAATGTTAAATGTTTGGGTGATAACTTTTGTTAACGCTTTACAATTTTTTTCCATATCAGGTGTGGCGAGAGCCTACTAACCACGAGACCGATTGCTACCTTTGCTTTGTCAAGACTTCGGGCTTCACTAAGAAAAATAAACATTGTATCGAGTACCCAAATTTCGACACCGCGATACGACCTGTGCTACATTCAAATGAGATCCCCATTCCAAAATTTAAGGGTCTGCTAACTCAAGAATTAGTTGAAGATGTTCCTGAAAATATTGTTATGCACTTTGAGGAGTCAGACACCGATTTTGACCCCAGCGTATTTGAAAGTCAAAACGATCCGCAAAAGTTTAACCAGGCCGAGTTGAATGATCTTGTAAGGGATCTAAATTTGCCAAAAAAGGCTGCGGAAATTTTAGCTTCAAGACTTAGAGAAAAACTTGCTTACTTCAAACACATACATTTCATTTTACAGAAAAAGAGAAGAAGAACTTGTTAAATATTTTAGAACAGAGGATAGTTTAGTATATTGCTGCGACATAGTTGGTTTGTTAAAGAAGATGGGGGTTGAGTCTTACGATGCAAATGATTGGCGCTTGTTTTTAGACAGTTCGAAAAGAAGTCTTAAGTGTGTGTTGTTGCATAATGGCAATCTATACGGCTCGATACCGATTGGGCACTCAACAAAATTAAAAGAAAAGTATGAACATATAGAAAAGGTTTTAAATCTTATCAAATATAGGGAGCACGAGTGGATCATATGTGTTGACTTAAAAATGGTTAATTTTCTGCTAGGACAACAAGGAGGGTATACTAAATATCCCTGCTTCCTTGCTTATGGGACAGCAGAGCCAAGGAAGAACATTATTTCAAACAAATCTGGCCAGCACGAACATCACTTACTGTCGGAGAAAAAAACGTAATTAATCCACCTTTAGTGAGCAGAGATAAAATCATATTTCCTCCTCTGCATATAAACTAGGCCTCATTAAACAATATGTAAAAGCTTTAGATACGAACGGCGAGTGTTTCAAATACATAACTTCAAAATTTCCAAGTTTAAGTTATGAAAAAATCAAGGCGGGAATTTTCGACGGTCCACAAATAAGAACAATGATTAAAGACAGCAATTTTCCTAATGTCATGAATGAACGCGAAAAAAATGGCTGGTTCTCATTCGTGGACTTGATAGAAAACTTTTTAGGCAATTATAGGGCAGATAACTACGAAGAATCGTAAAAAACTTTTAAGGGACTACAAAGAGTTAGGTTGCAATATGAGCATAAAAATGCATTTTTTGAATAGCCATCTTGACCAATTTCCAAGTAATTTAGGTGATGTAAGTGACGAACAAGGGGAGAGATTCCACCAAGATATAAAAATTATGGAGGAACGGTACCAAGGCCGCTGGGATTCCCACATGATGGCTGATTACTGCTGGTGCTTGAAAAGAGACCTGCCATCAACAAGCAAATACGCTAGAAAGTCTTACAAAAGAAAATTTTTGCCACAGTGAAAGCTTCATATCTGTTTGTTTTTTTATTTTAAGTCATTTCTATCGTTATAATGTAATTTTACTGTAGTTTGAACTGCTTGTATTCATGAAACTTGAAAAAAAATTTAACACATGACTTAATTTTTAGTCCTAATTTGAAAAATCTGGAAAATGGCACATAGGCTGTCGACAAAAATCAGGACCTGATAGAGCCAAACCGAGTTGAAATTCGTATTCAGCGCACCCAAATTACCTAGAATCAAGTGTCAGATATCATTCAATAAAATACGTGTTGCCCAGTGTAATCCCTGAATGATATATAGGTTACAAAAAATTTTAAAAAAATATATACAAAAACAAACTGAAAATTAAAAATTGTAAGAGGAGTATACAAATTTATAAGGGAAAAACTACCAAAGTTTTAGCACTCTGCCAGTCTTTTCTAAATCCGTACTGAACGAATTCAAAACAACAGGATCAAGTTGAAAAAGACCTTGGCTCATGTTAAAGTTATTTGTAAGTTGGATAATAGCAGACACAAGAATATTTCTATTAACAATGTTGCTAGAGTGAAACAAAACTGAAGCATTATTCCAATCAATACAGTGGGATAACTCTGACAAATGGACGAAAAGGGCACTGGACGACTGTCCCGTTCTAATGGAATATTGATGCTGTTTTACATGCGTGTACAAATCTTTTCCCGTCTGACCAATGTAAAAGGAATCACATTGTTTACAACCAATTTTATAGATAATGCCTGAGTTATTGGTAGGGCTATTTCTAACTATATTTTTCACAATATTGTTATATGAGAAACTACGATAATATTCAAAAGTTTGAGTACATTAGCAATGCCTAAAAAGCCCGTGAAAAATGGAAGTACTAAAATATTCTTTGACAAAGTGCGAGTGTTATTATTCACGCGATAGAAGGTTCGTTTTGCCTTGTGAAGACAAGATTCCATAAACGCAGGTGGGTAGCACAGTTCACTTCCAATACCGTTGATTTTTTCTAATTCAGCATCCATGTATTCCGGACTGGCGATCCTAAGAGCGTGGAGAAACATTGAGGAAAATATGGCCTTCTTAATGGGGGTGTCATGTCCAGAGTAAAAGTATACGTAGGACAAACTTCTTTTTTTTTCCGATAGATACTAAACTTAAAACCTGGGCTTTCCCTATGTACACGCACATCCAAAAACGGGATTGAGTTGTCTTGTTCCAATTCTAAAGTAAACGTAATGGAGGGGACTTGATCATTTAACTGAAGGAGGAAATCATCCAGGTCACGACTCATGGGCCAGATACACAAAATATCGTCGACGTAGTTAAAAATAGCCCTACAATAACTCAGGCATTATCTATAAAATTGGTTGTAAACAATGTGATTCCTTTTACATTGGTCAGACGGGAAAGGATTTGCACACGCGTGTAAAACAGCATCAATATTCCGTTAGAACGGGACAGTCGTCCAGTGCCCTTTTTGTCCATTTGTCAGAGTTATCCCATTGTATTGATTGGAATAATGCTTCAGTTTTGTTTCACTCTAGCAACATTGTTAATAGAAATATTCTTGAGTCTGCTATTATCCAACTTACAAATAACTTTAACATGAGCCAAGGTCTTTTTCAACTTGATCCTGTTTTGAATTCGTTCAGAACAGATTAGACAAGAAGGGCAGAGTGCTAAAATTGGTAGTTTTCCTTACAAATTTGTATGCTCCTCCCACAATTTTTATTTCTATATTTATTATATGTATATGTATATATTTTTTTTGTGACCTATATATCATTCAGGCATTATCTATAAAATTGGTTGTAAACAATCCATTTGATCTTGTGTTGAATTCGTTCAGAACGGATTTGGACAAGAAGGGCAAAGTGCTAAAATTGGTAGTTTTCCTTACAAATTTGTATGCTCCTCCCACAATTTTTATTTCTATATTTATTATATATATATGTATTTTTTTTGTGACCTATATATAGTCTCGAACTCTTTATTTACTTCAGTGTTCCTGAGGATGTCATTAGACGAAAGCGCTTGAGCACCATTCTGTGTTTCTTTCCTTCGTGGTTATTTTCACCATATATATATATATATATATATATATATATGATACACACAGACAGTGCATGGAACAAGGAACTCTTCTGGGATAATTAAATCCACTATAGTCCGAATAAGTAATGGTAAATGACAAATACCATAGTTTTTCTTTTTCATGATGCTAGCCCGACGTGGGCAACGGGTCACTCGCAAAGAGGTCCCATAAATATAGCTTCCCTCACCAGCTATCTGCAAAGCAGACAGGATCCAGTTTGCGAGTGACCCGTTGCCCACGTCGGGCTAGCATCATGAAAAAGAAAAACTATGGTATTTGTCATTTACCATTACTTATTGGACTATAGTGGATTTAATTATCCCAGAAGAGTTCCTTGTTCCATGCACTGTCTGTGTGTATCATATATATATATATAATATATATATATATGGTGAAAATAACCACGAAGGAAAGAAACAGAATGGTGCTCAAGCGCTTCGTCTAATGACATCCTCAGGAACACTGAAGTAAATAAAGAGTTCGAGACTAATATAGGTCAAAAAAAAAAACATATATATATAATAAATATAGAAATAAAAATTGTGGAGGAGCATACAAATTTGTAAGGAAAACTACCAATTTTAGCACTTTGCCCTTCTTGTCCAAATCCGTTCTGAACGAATTCAACACAAGATCAAATGGATTGTTTACAACCAATTTTATAGATAATGCCTGAATGATATATAGGTCACAAAAAAAATATATACATATACATATAATAAATATAGAAATAAAAATTGTGGGAGGAGCATACAAATTTGTAAGGAAAACTACCAATTTTAGCACTCTGCCCTTCTTGTCTAAATCTGTTCTGAACGAATTCAAAACAACAGGATCAAGTTGAAAAAGACCTTGGCTCATGTTAAAGTTATTTGTAAGTTGGATAATAGCAGACTCAAGAATATTTCTATTAACAATGTTGCTAGAGTGAAACAAAACTGAAGCATTATTCCAATCAATACAATGGGATAACTCTGACAAATGGACAAAAAGGGCACTGGACGACTGTCCCGTTCTAACGGAATATTGATGCTGTTTTACACGCGTGTGCAAATCCTTTCCCGTCTGACCAATGTAAAAGGAATCACATTGTTTACAACCAATTTTATAGATAATGCCTGAGTTATTGGTAGGGCTATTTTTAACTACGTCGACGATATTTTGTGTATCTGGCCCATGAGTCGTGACCTGGATGATTTCCTCCTTCAGTTAAATGATCAAGTCCCCTCCATTACGTTTACTTTAGAATTGGAACAAGACAACTCAATCCCGTTTTTGGATGTGCGTGTACATAGGGAAAGCCCAGGTTTTAAGTTTAGTATCTATCGGAAAAAAAAAGAAGTTTGTCCTACGTATACTTTTACTCTGGACATGACACCCCCATTAAGAAGGCCATATTTTCCTCAATGTTTCTCCACGCTCTTAGGATCGCCAGTCCGGAATACATGGATGCTGAATTAGAAAAAATCAACGGTATTGGAAGTGAACTGTGTACCCACCTGCGTTTATGGAATCTTGTCTTCACAAGGCAAAACGAACCTTCTATCGCGTGAATAATAACACTCGCACTTTGTCAAAGAATATTTTAGTACTTCCATTTTCACGGGCTTTTTAGGCATTGCTAATGTACTCAAACTTTTGAATATTATCGTAGTTTCTCATATAACAATATTGTGAAAAATATAGTTAGAAATAGCCCTACCAATAACTCAGGCATTATCTATAAAATTGGTTGTAAACAATGTGATTCCTTTTACATTGGTCAGACGGGAAAAGATTTGTACACGCATGTAAAACAGCATCAATATTCCATTAGAACGGGACAGTCGTCCAGTGCCCTTTTCGTCCATTTGTCAGAGTTATCCCACTGTATTGATTGGAATAATGCTTCAGTTTTGTTTCACTCTAGCAACATTGTTAATAGAAATATTCTTGTGTCTGCTATTATCCAACTTACAAATAACTTTAACATGAGCCAAGGTCTTTTTCAACTTGATCCTGTTGTTTTGAATTCGTTCAGTACGGATTTAGAAAAGACTGGCAGAGTGCTAAAACTTTGGTAGTTTTCCCTTATAAATTTGTATACTCCTCTTACAATTTTTAATTTTCAGTTTGTTTTTGTATATATTTTTTTAAAATTTTTTGTAACCTATATATCATTCAGGGATTATAACACTGGGCAACACGTATTTTATTGAATGATATCTGACACTTGATTCTAGGTAATTTGGGTGCGCTGAATACGAATTTCAACTCGGTTTGGCTCTATCAGGTCCTGATTTTTGTCGACAGCCTATGTGCCATTTTCCAGATTTTTCAAATTAGGACTAAAAAATTAAGTCATGTGTTAAATTTTTTTTTCAAGTTTCATGAATACAAGCAGTTCAAACTACAGTAAAATTACATTATAACGATAGAAATGACTTAAAATAAAAAAACAAACAGATATGAAGCTTTCACTGTGGCAAAAATTTTCTTTTGTAAGACTTTCTAGCGTATTTGCTTGTTGATGGCAGGTCTCTTTTCAAGCACCAGCAGTAATCAGCCATCATGTGGGAATCCAGCGGCCTGGTACCGTTCCTCCATAATTTTTATATCTTGGTGGAATCTCTCCCCTTGTTCGTCACTTACATCACCTAAATTACTTGGAAATTGGTCAAGATGGCTATTCAAAAAATGCATTTTTATGCTCATATTGCAACCTAACTCTTTGTAGTCCCTTAAAAGTTTTTTACGATTTCTTCGTAGTTATCTGCCCTATAATTGCCTAAAAAGTTTTCTATCAAGTCCACGAATGAGAACCAGCCATTTTTTTCGCGTTCATTCATGACATTAGGAAAATTGCTGTCTTTAATCATTGTTCTTATTTGTGGACCGTCGAAAATTCCCGCCTTGATTTTTTCATAACTTAAACTTGGAAATTTTGAAGTTATGTATTTGAAACACTCGCCGTTCGTATCTAAAGCTTTTACATATTGTTTAATGAGGCCTAGTTTTATATGCAGAGGAGGAAATATGATTTTATCTCTGCTCACTAAAGGTGGATTAATTACGTTTTTTTCTCCGACAGTAAGTGATGTTCGTGCTGGCCAGATTTGTTTGAAATAATGTTCTTCCTTGGCTCTGCTGTCCCATAAGCAAAGGAAGCAGGGATATTTAGTATACCCTCCTTGTTGTCCTAGCAGAAAATTAACCATTTTTAAGTCAACACATATGATCCACTCGTGCTCCCTATATTTGATAAGATTTAAAACCTTTTCTATATGTTCATACTTTTCTTTTAATTTTGTTGAGTGCCCAATCGGTATCGAGCCGTATAGATTGCCATTATGCAACAACACACACTTAAGACTTCTTTTCGAACTGTCTAAAAACAAGCGCCAATCATTTGCATCGTAAGACTCAACCCCCATCTTCTTTAACAAACCAACTATGTCGCAGCAATATACTAAACTATCCTCTGTTCTAAAATATTTAACAAGTTCTTCTTCTCTTTTTCTGTAAAATGAAATGTATGTGTTTGAAGTAAGCAAGTTTTTCTCTAAGTCTTGAAGCTAAAATTTCCGCAGCCTTTTTTGGCAAATTTAGATCCCTTACAAGATCATTCAACTCGGCCTGGTTAAACTTTTGCGGATCGTTTTGACTTTCAAATACGCTGGGGTCAAAATCGGTGTCTGACTCCTCAAAGTGCATAACAATATTTTCAGGAACATCTTCAACTAATTCTTGAGTTAGCAGACCCTTAAATTTTGGAATGGGGATCTCATTTGAATGTAGCACAGGTCGTATCGCGGTGTCGAAATTTGGGTACTCGATACAATGTTTATTTTTCTTAGTGAAGCCCGAAGTCTTGACAAAGCAAAGGTAGCAATCGGTCTCGTGGTTAGTAGGCTCTCGCCACACCTGATATGGAAAAAAAATTGTAAAGCGTTAACAAAAGTTATCACCCAAACATTTAACATTTCTATGTGTTTCAACCTTATGCAATATTTGAGATTCTTATAAACATTTTCTGTAAATTTTTGTTTATGTACCTAAGTTACAATTACATTTAGGTAAGTTACAGTATACTAGTGATTAAATTACGTAGTTTTATGAAATCATAAACTTACCATCGGAACTCCAAAAGGTATTTTTGAGTCCGAACCCTTCGTCCAATGTCGCAGTCTTTCAATGCATATAGTGCAGGCTTTATGTGGAGCCCACGATTTATCTTGGTCCCCCAGTTTTATGCCAAAATAAGCTAAGTAAGCTCTTTTTACGAAGTCAGTTATATTTGCTCGTTGATGTGGAAGTGTAAAATTTCCACATATATAACAGAAGGAATCAGGGTTGTTTTTGCATTTGAACTTTCTAGTGCTTGATGACATATTGCTTGATTGTTCTGCCAATTTGTAAAGGTATTTAAAGCCCTTAATTCATATAAATTTAAGAAAATCTGAAATATAAACACAAAAATTAGTTTAAATAGGTACTTATGAAATAGGTACTTACAATCTATGAAATTAAACTAGAAACACGGATGAGTAGGTACAATATAAATTACGTCTAATTAAATCAACTATATTAAATCACGATGACAAAATTACTCACTAAATCATATGCCAATTCAAAATTATGTTAATGCCCAAACTTAATTAACTAACTCAACTGACTGACTGACTGACTGACTGATTGAATTGACTGATTAACTCTGGAAACGAGTCGCTTTTATATATTTTAGTTGTCCCTCTAGAATACTCTACAGAGAACAGGAACGCTCGAGAAAATTTTAGAATTCTATGATATTTTTAGCTTAATTTACTAATATTAAAATGGGTTAAAAATGACAAAATTAAAAATATTTTTAGGGTGTTACATATAAAAATATACATAATACAACAATACCATAACAATAGGTACAAATACCTAGATAAAAACCTAGTTGCATAATGTGTAACTGCAAAAAGACTTAGCGAGTATTGAGAAAAAAACCTTTTTATGAATACGACGAAAGAGGAGGGGTGTTGAGCAAAATCAGGACCTGATAGAGCAAAACCGAGTAAAAATTCGTGCTCAGCGCACCCAAATTACCTAGAACTAACTGTCAAATCTAATTCAATAGACAAAAAGTTGAAATTTGTTCCCCAGTGTTATCTATAAAATTGGTTGTAAACAATCCACTTGATCTTGTGTTGAATTCGTTCAGAACGGATTTAGACAAGAAGGGCAAAGTGCTAAAATTGGTAGTTTTCCTTACAAATTTGTATGCTCCTCCCACAATTTTTATTTCTATATTATATACACAGCGTGTCCCAAAGAAATGTATACCCACTTTGTTCGATAATACCAGCTATGAGGATAATAAATATATTACTTTTTTATATGTTTTTAATAAAGAATTTTCTCCTGAATCTAAATATGTAATTATTTTTATTAAAAATTCAAAAACAAAAAAGTTACAGATGTTTAAATTATAATTATTATTTTCGAGACTTCATGTGCGATATTTTCTAATATTTTAACCGACTGTTTTGAGATACTTATGTTTAGTGTTGATATTGAAGCATAAATGCTGTAATTATTAGTTAATTCAAAAAATTTACAAATTCCATGGTTAAATGACACTTTATCTAAGATGTTCAAATTGTCGTTAGAAAAGAACAAACGTCGCAGAGTTATAGGATGTTAGATAAGGTTAGAGCAAAACTGTAGTCTTGCCTAATTAGAACTCAACGAAATGGCTAGGCTAAGCTAGGCACTAAACATAAGTATCTCAAAACAGTCGGTTAAAATATTAGAAAATATCGCACATGAAGTCTCGAAAATAATATCTAATTTAAACATCTGTAACTTTTTTGTTCTTCAATTTTTAATAAAAATAATTACATATTTAGATTCAGGAGAAAATTCTTTATTGAAAAGCATATAAACAGTAATATATTTATTATCCTCATAGCTGGTATTATCGAACAAAGTGGGTATACATTTCTTTGGGACACGCTGTATATATATATATATATTTTTTTTTTGTGACCTATATATAGTCTCGAACTCTTTATTTACTTCAGTGTTCCTGAGGATGTCATTAGACGAAAGCGCTTGAGCACCATTCTATGTTTCCTTTCCTTCGTGGTTTTATTCATCATAAATATTTTTCACGTGTTACTTTCGTACTTTCGTGAAATAATTTTCATATATATATATATATATATATAGAGAGAGAGAGAGGTGGCACAGAAAAGTAGCTCGGACAGTAAACTATTTTTGCTACCGTGCTCACGCTTATTATTAAAGTGTCATACATTGATACAAAAATAGATTGGTGATAGTAAAGTAAAGGGAAGCCGAGATTCTTCTTTTTCCGTCAGCCACTTCTCGAAGAAAACAGCTTTGAAAGATGAGGTATAGGACAGATGGAAAAAGTATAATGGAAGAAAAATTTGCATATACACAAAATAGTTACAGAAAACAAAAGTTTAGGAGGGGCCGCTGCAAGGGCTATGCCTCCGACCTATCATCTGATCTGGATGTATTGCGACATCTCAGCATCAACTGAATATCAATTTTATTTACTGTACAGGGTGGGCAAAAAATCTGGGCACCCCCTCAACCTATTTACATATCTAATTTTTACGTTAGAGGAAGTGCCCAGACGTTTTTCCCACCCTGTACAATAGCGAAGTTTCTCAAGTGCATCGTTTTGGAATTTAAATTTGGATAGTTTACTTGAGATGAGTCATTTAATTAAGGACTAAATTAAATAATTTAAATATTTTGAATACTGCAGTAACGTACTCGAATGTGAAATATAGCGGTTGGTTGTAAAAAACCACGATTTTATATCGCTATATTACGTGTACATAGGAATATTATTAAAAAAAGCCAACTAAATCCTATTTCAAAACGAGAAAATTAAATGATTTCCTCAAAATAGAAACAAGACAAAATAAATGGCTTACCATTAATCACAAAACCAACGAAAGCTGTAAGTAATTTGTATATGTCTGATTTCGTATAAAGTTTCATATTTAGATTTATTTACACTCGAATTATATTCATCATGTAGTGATAAATTCACTGTTAATAAATTAAGCGCGAACGTACATTACATACATTATCTAATAACCCATATTCCATTCTTCATGGAAGGCATGAGTATTGAGTTCGAGGCCGAAAACTCTTAAATGAATTACAAACTTAAAATGTAAAGGCAACACCGCCGGAAGTAAAGTGCCAACCCAACTTCAGGGATGAAAAGACTGGGGATATACCTTTAGTGGTACGTCAGGTGAGACCAACGTTTACGTTCACGCACATCACAAATAGTTTCCATTCCTCTCTGTTTCTCGTTAATTCTTGTTTTTCCACATTTATATCAACTCCACGTTTATTTGCTAATTACCAGTATATCTTTCCATCTTTTATGCAGTCTTCCTCTACTTCTCAGACTTATATAAATGCACTCACTATTACGAGTATATACAGCTAGCATCAAAAGAGTTGAAACACCTTAGAATGTTTTGACTCACGTCACTCTCAGAGAGTTTTAAATGACATTAAATTAAAAGAAAGCACCAAGAAAACTAATTATGGCATATACAGATTTGGTCAAAAGTTTTGCATCACCCCTACAACATTTTACGTTTGGCTAATGAAACCCACATACTGCTTCTGAGCAATGATGTGCCGTTGATGTATAGAATTTCATACCACCTTCTTTAAATATTCTTATCAAGAAACTGCAAAAAATAAAAAGTATGACATATTAAATCTAATATAGCAAATAATAATTACATCAAATCTTTTTGAGGAAGTTCACAAATCTTGATAAGTGTTACTAAATTCAATATCAATACTCAAAACAATATCAATGATGTTATAGGCTATGTCTGTAGTAGTATGACCGTAAAATGGTAGAGTGCAAATTGGAATGCAATGATGATCAATTGTTGCAGAGGTTGGCACTCATGGGGGAGTGGGGTAAGCACCTGGGGGTTGGCATCCATGGGGAGGGGGGTGAGCACCCGGGGGTTGGCACCCATGGGGTATGCAAGCAAGGGGGAGGGGGTTTATCCCCAAAGCTGCATGAAGGGGGGAGAAGTGATTAACTCCACCACCCAAACCTAACCTCGGAAGGTAAGAGGGAAAAGGAGAGGAAGAGAGGAGAGAGAGAACATCTTTTTGCTTGCATATGCCGACGCATAATAAAGCTCTCCACAGCCTCAGTTAGTTTAGAAGTCTTAATCAGCCAGTTGGCTTAGAAGGCGTAATTGGCTTGCTTAGAAGGCTTAAACTGGCTTAAAAGGCGTAACCAGCCATTTGGCGTAGTGTATACATATATATATTTATTGAAGCACACATGCATCGCTTATATATACACCCTTCATCCCAGTTATTTCTGTCGTTTAATATCGTTTACGCACACACACACACACACACATATATATATATATAATATATATATATATATATATATATATACACCAAGGAAAGCACTTGTTTCAATTAATATTGAATAATAAAACAACTATATGATTCTGTTAATTTAGTCGAATTATTTAACATGAAAATAATTTAACATACATTTATTCGGAAATATATAGGAAACAAATATACAATAAAAAATAATAATAACAGTAGAAAAATTCTATACAGCAAAAAATACACACACACACATATATGCATTTAACTGCAATGACCACGCAGTATATAAATGAATAGAAACGACGTAAATAAGGAGCGTCTCTGCACACGGGGAAGAGAAATAACGAATAAATGAAAAATGAGGCGAACCGCCCGGGAATCGAACCCAGGGCCTTCCAATTGCCGGTTGGATGCGCTACCATTACACCACGGACCTCGATCAATCATAAATCGAAATTCTCCTACATAGGGCAGAAACCAATGCCCTGAGAGGGCACCCTCGCAAATCGTGAATATGTGCATTTAACTGCAATGACCACGCAGTATATAAATGAATAGAAACGACGTAAATAAGGAGCGTCTCTGCACACGGGAAGAGAAATAACGAATAAATGAAAAATGAGGCGAACCGCCCGGGAATCGAACCCAGGGCCTTCCAATTGCCGGTTGGATGCGCTACCATTACACCACGGACCTCGATCAATCATAAATCGAAATTCTCCTACATAGGGCAGAAACCAATGCCCTGAGAGGGCACCCTCGCAAATCGTGAATATGTGCATTTAACTGCAATGACCACGCAGTATATAAATGAATAGAAACGACGTAAATAAGGAGCGTCTCTGCACACGGGGAAGAGAAATAACGAATAAATGAAAAATGAGGCGAACCGCCCGGGAATCGAACCCAGGGCCTTCCAATTGCCGGTTGGATGCGCTACCATTACACCACGGACCTCGATCAATCATAAATCGAAATTCTCCTACATAGGGCAGAAACCAATGCCCTGAGAGGGCACCCTCGCAAATCGTGAATATGTGCATTTAACTGCAATGACCACGCAGTATATAAATGAGTAGAAACGACGTAAATAAGGAGCGTCTCTGCACACGGGGAAGAGAAATAACGAATAAATGAAAAATGAGGCGAACCGCCCGGGAATCGAACCCAGGGCCTTCCAATTGCCGGTTGGATGCGCTACCATTACACCACGGACCTCGATCAATCATAATCGAAATTCTCCTACATAGGGCAGAAACCAATGCCCTGAGAGGGCACCCTCGCAAATCGTGAATATGTGCATTTAACTGCAATGACCACGCAGTATATAAATGAATAGAAACGACGTAAATAAGGAGCGTCTCTGCACACGGGGAAGAGAAATAACGAATAAATGAAAAATGAGGCGAACCGCCCGGGAATCGAACCCAGGGCCTTCCAATTGCCGGTTGGATGCGCTACCATTACACCACGGACCTCGATCAATCATAAATCGAAATTCTCCTACATAAGGCAGAAACCAATGCCCTGAGAGGGCACCCTCGCAAATCGTGAATATGTGCATTTAACTGCAATGACCACCAGTGGCGACTGGCGTATAGGAGCGATGGAGCGGTCGCTCCCCCTTGCTTGAAACGATAAATATTAATTTAACAGATAAAAATATATTAATTTTAAGATATTAAAATAAATATTCTTGAAATAATTTTAAAAATTCATGTGGCATATCATGATTCATGAGGCATTTTGAGTAAGCCTTCATACAGTACATAATATTCTAAACTTATAGCATAGCTTCAAACAGCGTACCCTGTTTGAATACAAAATAATATTGCAGCCGAATGGAGCGATAGATTTTTCGCTCAAGTAAATATAAATTATATTTTACTGTTGTAATGAAAATATAAGTACAATCGTGATTTTTTTTTATAATAACAACTTTATTTTTAATAATAGTGACTTCAGTAATAATGATATAAACCATTTATATGTATTTTATTGAAATTATTACTTATTTGTAATTAACTAGAATTGTACGTCTGGCATAGCCGCATATGTTAATACAAGTACTCTTGTGAGCGGCAGTTGGATTCGCGCTAGCCTATTGTGAGTCCGTGTTGTCGTGCAAATTTTATGAAATCGTACCCCCATACATTTATACCACGAGTCGCCACTGATGACCACGCAGTATATAAATGAATAGAAACGACGTAAATAAGGAGCGTCTCTGCACACGGGGAAGAGAAATAACGAATAAATGAAAAATGAGGCGAACCGCCCGGGAATCGAACCCAGGGCCTTCCAATAGCCGGTTGGATGTGCTACCATTACACCACGGACCTCGATCAATCATAAATCGAAATTCTCCTACATAGGGCAGAAACCAATGCCCTGAGAGGGCACCCTCGCAAATCGTGAATATGTGCATTTAACTGGGTTCGATTCCCGGGCGGTTCGCCTCATTTTCATTTATTCGTTTTTCTCTTCCCCTTGTGCAGAGACGCTCCTTATTTACGTCGTTTCTATTCATTTATATACTGCGTGGTCATTGCAGTTAAATGCACATATTCACGATTTGCGAGGGTGCCCTCTCAGGGCATTGGTTTCTGCCATATGTAGGAGAATTTCGATTTATGATTGATCGAGGTCCGTGGTGTAATGGTAGCGCATCCAACCGGCAATTGGAAGGCCCTGGGTTCGATTTCCGGGCGGTTCGCCTCATTTTTCATTTATTCGTTATTTCTCTTCCCCGTGTGCAGAGACGTTCCTTATTTACGTCGTTTCTATTCATTTATATACTGCGTGGTCATTGCAGTTAAATGCACATATTCACGATTTGCGAGGGTGCCCTCTCATGGCATTGGTTTCTGCCCTATGTAGGAGAATTTCGATTTATGATTGATCGAGGTCCGTGGTGTAATGGTAGCGCATCCAACCGGCAATTGGAAGGCCCTGGGTTCGATTCCCGGGCGGTTCGCCTCATTTTTCATTTATTCGTTATTTCTCTTCCCCGTGTGCAGAGACGCTCCTTATTTACGTCGTTTCTATTCACACACATATATATATATATATATATATATATATATATATATATATATATATATATATATATATAAGCATCAAGATTAATAATAATAGTACAGGAGAAATCTATATACACGTTTAATACATGTACGCACAAATACACACTTATATATAAACTTTAAAAATAGTGCAGGAGAATTCCAATACTTGGATGATATATATATCAAAATATACGTGCTTCATGTTCTACTGCGCTTAATTAAAATACTAAACTCGCATGTGATCGAGTTGTTGCTTTGTACTATGCAATAAATACGATTTAACAATATTTCACCATCAAAGTATGCGGGTGTCTATATTCGATGGAAAGGGCGTTCAACTCGTTTAACATAATTTTTGTACCCACTTTACAATTGGGTGGCAAGTTATCACTCTCTTTAAACACGGATAGAATACATTCAAAAGCATGCACAAAGAGGGCATCGTTTGCCACAACATCATTATTAAATTCAAGTTTATAAACATTCCTTTCCAAACAAGGGTTTATTCTTTCCAATCCGAGTTTTTCAACTGTGAATTCTTCCTCACAACGCATATCGGCAATTGAAATAATCTTCTAAGTCGCGCCGACAGCTGCTCGTTATATAAAGAAATAGCTCTTCAGTGTGAACAGTGTAGGTGAGCTCAGCCCTATACCGCTCAAGTTCTCTGTACCAAAGTTTAAGATATTTCGAAGTCCATACCTTTTAAATACGCCTCCAGTTCCAAGCCATTCTCGCCTTGTTCAGTCCTACACTCGATAAACCCGTAGAACAGAGCGGTGTATGCGTATTCAAGAACTGTGTCAAAATAAAGCATATCGGTAACACGTGCGTGTAATATAGGCTTTAGCTTGCGGAAACCGACGATTTTAAACATTCTATCGAGGATGAAGCGGTTTCACGTGGGGACAAGGACATTATTATCAAACGCATTCTTCCACATCAACTGTATATCAATGCATGGCTGGTCATGATTTATACACAACGTACAAATAATGACATATGAGGGGGCATCACTAATCTGCTCTCTTCTTGTGCCTACACCTCCAGGTATTTTATAACAATCCTTGCCCCACTTCTCATCTATCACGAAGATTCTGTTCATCTCCTCAACACTTAAATAATCAACATTCCGTTTACCAGAGTTTGTTTGTCTACAACTCATTTCCAGTACATAGTTAACAGCGCCGGTTTTACGCCTGAACACACGCACTGACTTCGTCACGGACACATCGTATACGGCATTGAAGATACTGCTCAACGGAAACTCCATCGTTTCCTATTGTGAGGAGTGTACGTCCAGTCGGGTCAAGCTCTGAGGTGACTATGAGCCGCAGGTGCGCGGTTTGGCTCGGCGGGAGGTGTGGGTGGATGAGTCACACGGGCGCGTCATACCAAGCGTAGTGATTCGTGCACGGGGTTGTTCCAACATGGAAGGATCATATGAATATTTGTACCCCATTATAACAGACTTTAACGGCTTTAGTGTTTTACCGGAACCATACATCTTCGTTCATTTTCTCTTCACATTAACACTCCGGCGCTCTATTTGAGAGAAACATGTGCTCGTATCTGCCCTTTTTGCTTAGCAAACGATATTCATCCTTAAACTCTTAAAAACTCGCACAAGCCTTTAACCACAACCTCACTGTGAACCTCATCATGATATATATGAACGTAATGATAAAAATATTTTAGACTGTCCATGATAACAAAATTTATATTCTCAGACGCAGGGTATGCGTACTCGGTGTGATGTAACATGACATAATACCACTTGTCACACCATTCGTCAACAAGGCTTACTACCCACACCCGTTGCTTCTCTTCTGCACGTGATACTTCTTTCACTTCGCAGTGTATGTGAGCCTTTACGCAGTTTAGTCATATGACGTAGTCCATTACATCGTTTGAGCCACGAAACCACGGAATGCTCTAGCCAGAATATCCGTAGAGTATTTGGATCTTATGCTCCTCACGCTTCGCTCGGTTCACTATGGCCTTAAAAACCTCAAAGGAGGGAGGACTAGGGATTCTTTGAGTGTTCACCACATCTGTAGACTTTATCGAATACCACTTCATGAATGTCGAGCACGCAATATCAAAAGTAGCTCTCACTTTTTCCGTCTACGCAAAAATTCTTCAAAATACACGTCAGAGATCCAGGGCTAATTGAGGTCAACTGAGCACGCAGGGCAGAGATATGACCAGCTAGTGGCAGGAGTCACGTGACCCCTTTGATCGGCCATATAGTGGGCGGTGCTTAGCTTTTTCCTGTACACACACACACACACGCACGAAGGAGAAAATGAAAAGCTAATTGAAACAATTTATTTTAAATAAATAAACATATCATCAACAAATAATTAGTCTCTAATTCTTAGCATATATTCAAATACGCGTAATAAATAAACAAACATATCCTTAACAAGTAATTACACACACACATACGTATATATATATATATATATATATATACATATATATATATATATATATATATTCTGAGTTCATTCTGAGTTCATTCCCATATATATATATATATATATATATATATATATATATGTATATGTATATATATAAACAAAACATTCATGGGCCGGCCATGGTACCCAAAGGGTACGGTATCGTAGGTGCCAGGCACCTGGTAGCGTTTCCTATATGTGTTACGACACACTTTCTTCCCCCTAAGTTCCTTCCCGACCCCGAGTTTCTGTGCTCGAAAATTGTGGGTCCCTACAGTCAGTTCGGGTGGATGGTCACCCTCATCTTCTAAGCTCACTAGCTCCTTCAGCGATTCAAAGTTAACAATCTGCTGGTTTGCCTGGTTAAGTGTGATGCCTTTAGCTCTCACGATATATCTCACTTCCTCCCCCACCCTCAGCCGCACCCCATACGTTTTTGGACCTGCTGAAACAAAAGAATCAGCGTAGGCACTATCTCCATACTCATCCTTCATCTCATCAGTCAGCTCTCCGAGGAATTCCCCAATAGGTGGCATGTAATCACCATTCCTCTCCGTGAATATCACACTATCTGTGTCTGCGTACAGAACCTTCTGCCCAAGAGAATGCAGAAGACCCCAAGGTTTGATGCGAGCATACGCTGTGGTGAAGCTGGCTACAGGTATGTTTGTAACACGTGATGTATCTGTAGCCAATTCGGCAATATTGTACTTTATTATGTACGTATTACCCACATTCACGATCTCCATTACCTCTTTTTCGGGAGCGTTGGTATAATTCCACACCTCGTTATAACTTTGGGCAGATGGACGTTCCCCTTGCCTGTATTCTGTGCAAATTTCCCCCAAAGACTATTTAGGCACAACTTTGCACTAAAGCGCTTGCCCGGGTTCTTTACAATTTGGGACCGGTCAAGTTGTATCTCTTCACGATCATGGTAGCGCTGAATATACGCCGATTTTTCATTTTCGGTCTCAACTCCGCTTCTACATTATCCTTCAAAAAAGTTTTTATATATGGCGTGAAAAGGTTGGAGCTACTGAAACCTCCACACCTCATTTTCTCTTCATATATATTCTGTAACCGTGGCGAACGGCTCGTGACAGCTGAGGACTTGTTATACACCTCTGATCTTCAGCTGGTTGGCTGTGTGACTACAGGCCCCACTGTTCTCCTCTGCGCACTTCACGCACAGGGGAAACATGAGCTTGTGGTCTATAACGACGGGTAAGATCGGCATCCATAAATCGCGAGGGGGGAGCACATCTACGAAGGAAAGACCGAAATATTTCTCGTTCAAATTAGATGAGAACTCTTCGATGGTGGGCAGGGCGGGTCCCACCAGTTTTTCAGGTGCTCCTACGGGATACAAATTGTTCTTCATCACGTAGGGGTATAAAGAACAAAAGTCGTAGTAATGGAGTTTCACGCCCTCCGCAGGTGGAAAGTATAGTTTGAAGTGGTTTGTACGCCCACCGAACAAGCTATCGCCGCATTTGAGGGGATCCAACACCATTGAACGCTTGATGGTGTTTATTTTATCGCGTTACTGCCCATCTGTTTCCATCCGTGCATCATATCCATGCTCCCACAAGACCTTGTGACTGAAATGGGAACCTATAAGCTGATCGCGGGTACGGGTTCATGCAAGACTGTCGGCAGGAGATCTACCATGGATATCTCATATGACTCCACACTCAGGACGTGGGCATCCATGCCACCATCACCCGTTGAAAGAGTACGCAGTCTTCTCACCAGTGGCACGGTCTTCGCTTAGACCATCCAGCCAAAAAACACGACTATTGACTTTCATGCGGACTTCCCCCGTGTTGCGGGCATGTTTTATGCATACACCGGTCTGTTGGTGTAGGTGTATGAGCCAGTAAATAGCCTTATGCACATAACTGCGTGTGGTGTTTCCGTGAATAACGGCTAGTGTGTCTTTAGGCATGAAATTGTTCTTGAACACCGTAAAGCACAATGAGGCGATCGTGGTTGTGACTTGTAGCGGATCGCAGTTGAACCGGTCTATGTACATCCTTCTAAAGACCTGGAAATACTCTGAGCACCCGCACATCATTCACGCAATAACGCTCACATTCATCCGCTATATTGTAAGGAATATCTTCATTAAAACTGTTGTAGTAGCGGACAAAATTTTCATGCTCACTATCACTTATGTTGGCATAGTTAAAGTAATGTTTGGCGGGAGGGAGGCCTACGTAATTTAAAGTGTCGCTAGTGATGAAAGTTTAAAGGAAATACCCTTTTGAAACGTCGGCAGTCACGCCCATCACCTTGGGTAGCTTGGTTAATTTACTAGGTGTGAATATTAGAGTGTCTTTAAATAGAACATTATCTCTTATTTGCATCTGCATAAGTTTGTTTCCTCTTTTCAAAGGATCGCCTGTAAATATCGTCGATGACTCGTGTTCAAGCAGTTCCTTATAAAGGAATTTTGTGTCAAATTTTGCGCCGTTATGGGCAAGAATATACATTCATTTTTTTTTAACTTGTCCGCTAACGTGACAATATAGGACACAAAGAGTTTCACGGGGTTGTCGTGTGCGATCGTTTTAAAAACGTTTGTTCGTTTACCACATTTGTAACACTCATCACACTCGACCTTCATGAACTCATCGCAGATAGTCTGGCTTATAAGTAGATGTGGGATAACATCTTTGGTTTCAGCATCCGTATATGTTTCTATACCGTAGTATACAGTTATACAAGGTTAATTTTTAGGCTTAGCATCTTTCATATAACAAATGTTTTACACCATCTGCCTTATATTTCTCGTGGCATGTAGAACAGTGAATTTCATCACATTTATGCGTGAATTTTCCCCAATGATCCCTCATATGAAACATACCACATTCACAGATTCTTATGGAGCTCAAAGCAGTTATTACTGAAAAATGTGCGTCTGCACACATTACAGTTCCTCTTCTCAGCTTCAACTACAAGACTTTCACATTTGGAGCTTTTACACTGCTCAAATACCATGTGGCAATCCTTACAATGTTTCACTATATCATCCGCAAACTCGAAACATCCCTTACACAAATCGTGATGCCTTCCATATTTTCGACTTTTATCAAAACTCGCGTAAAGGTCCCTTATATTGCGATGGGGAGGTACGTTGTTCCGGACAGCCCTAAAATAAGTAGGGGTCTTGTACGATCTCTCACACAGCTTTCAAAAACATACATACTCCTACGACGATCATCCATTCCAAATACAACTATACGAACATTCATTTCCTGCTCTACCCTTCTCAACTTTTCAGGGCCCATATTACAGTCAAACTCGATCTTGCAATCTGCTGCCAGTTTACGGGTACGCTGCACAACCATAAGCAAAAAAATTTTTGGGCCCGTGTATTTAGTACAGTAAACATATGAGCTAAGACTACCGCTATAAAGCCGCAACCACGCTCGGTGTCAATATGCCGTCTGTAAATAGCCTGAGAATTGAAGTTAAGAGTATAAGGCAGGGGTCCCCAACCCTGTGCCCGCCACTGACTGACTACGATTGATAAGTTTTTGTTTAAATTTTTAATAAAATGTTAAGTATGTTACATATTTTAAATATTTAGTTACTAAATATTTAAAATACGTAACATACTTAACATTTTTTAAATTTTAGTAGTTATTTACAGAAACATGCTAATTTATTTGAAAATAATTATTTCTTTATAAATAAATTAAGTTATCTTTTGATAATTTTTCTAAGATTCTTAGTTTGCCCATCCTTGTTTTTTTGTGTATTATGTTCATTATTTTACAGAGGAATTACATGGTTTTTTTGGTGTATTATGTTCATTATTTTACATAGGAATTAAATGTTTTTTTTTGTGTATTATGTTCATTATTTTACATAGGAATTAAATGTTTTTTTTGTGTATTATGTTCATTATTAAGTCCAACTATAAATTTGCCTTGAAAAAGTAAATGGTGCCCGCCGCACTACCGGTAGTCTTGAATGTGCTCTTCGGCACAAAAAGGTTGGGGACCCCTGGTATAAGGTGTGGCCATATGACCCGCAACACGGAATACCTGGTCAATATGTATCGTGAAATTGTCCATGTTGAAGGATGTACTACTTTGAGAGACATGCATTATATGGCCCATAATATATTCTATATCTACAGCGGCCAAGCGCCTGTATGGTATTACTACCCAAAAATCATCTATATCCCCGTCATCTGACCCGAACCCCGAGGACAGCCTCGTCCTGACTTCACGTCCCTCGCTGTTCTGAAAGACAAACTCCAAAATACGTTCAACTACGCGCCATAGTCCGTGTTCAGCACAATTGCTATACATAGTTCGCGGATCTACCCTAACTACGTACCGGTTTCTTGTCAGGGTAGGGGTGGGGGTGGCGGTGCGCATCAGCTCGAATGTTATGCTACTCTCCACAGAACGAGATTCTGCTGCTGTGGAGGGTACGATCGGAATTGATCAGGAATAAGGGGCACATTTTTATTTGTAGAAGGAGCTAATGTGATGGATGTGTCGTAAGACGTAGAGGGATGCGGTTCTGTTACTGGGGGTCTAACAACCGCTACATTCCTGGTACGCTTTATACCTGACGTGGAAGGCGAATCATCATCAACTTCTTCATGACCCCACTTACTCCTCGAATTGTCGCGTGGGGGCGCTACAGGTGCTGTTGGTCGGGGTTCGTTAGCGGGGCTGGAGCCTGTAGCCACGACTACACTTTCAACGGAATCATCTGTAATATCGATGATGGGGACATGTTGCTGGCGCAGCGCCTCATCCTCATTCACAGTTCTGAGGAAGAAGAGAAAAACAAGAGTGTAGAATATAAGGAACATCACTTAAAATTGTATTATATTTTGTAAATGTTCCACTTAGGAGTGTGAAAAGAGAAAAATGTACCTGATAAAATGGCTGGGGTACCCAGAAAGCTTCAACACGTATATAAAAGCTGATGCAATAATGAAGCTTAAAAAGTATGCAACATGGCCTCCGAGGTTTCTTCATCCCCACTCAGTTGCTCTCTTTGTACAGGGGTCTTCTTCGCCCCTGTATGGAGTATACTTCTCAAGTGTGGGTGGCTCAACCCACAGCTGTACTTGACCGGGTAGAATCAAAGGCTTTTCGTCTCATCAATTCCCCGCCTCTGTCTTGAATCTCTTTCTCTTCGCTGCAATGTTGCTTCACTCTCTCTTTACTATCGCTATTATAACGGACATTGCTCTTCTGAACTCTCTAACTGCATGCCTCCTCCTTTAAGAGAGAACGCAGCACCAGACTTTCTACACTTTCGCATTCCTTTTCTGTCCAACTCTCTAACGCAAGAGTTAATTGGTATTTTGAGTCTTTCATAAGGGAGGGAGATGTTCTCAAAATTTGTGCATAAAGTCATATGGTGCTATTCGACGTACCAATCAGTGTTCAACGAGTACCAAGATGATATGTTGTTCCACAAAGGTGTACATGACGTTAATTCGTTAAAGGGAAATGAACATACGGTCATTGTGATTGACGATCTCATGTTAGAAATGGATAAAAAGATTGCCGAGACATTTACAGTGTTCTCCCACTATCTTAACATAAGCGTATTCTTCATCAATCAGAATCTATTTTTCAAAAATAGATACAAGCGCGAGTTGCCGTTAAATACACAATATCTAGTCTTATTCGGACAACGTAGAGATGTGTCACAAATTGGGGTATTAGCCAATCAAATGTTCCCGAATCGGCGTAAGGAGTTTTTGGAAGTTTATAAAGAAACTACAAGTCAACGTTACGACTATTTGCTTTATGACCTTCACCCACGAAACACGTTTAGAGTGCTTCTAAGAACGAATATATTCCCAAACGAGCCTGAAACGGTGTACATTCCAGACTGACAAAGAGGCTAAAGAAATACCGTAAATTAATAAAAATCTATCATCGACTGCCTCGGGCACTGCAGCAGCTGTTTGTTAAAAATATTGACTACGACTTTTTAAAATGCATCTGTGAAATCTGTCTTAACATTATAAAATGTAATGGACCAATGAAATCCCCTCAGAAGGCGCGCCTACGCCGTTACAAAAACATAATACGCACACTAGCTCGTAAAAGTCAAACTATGAGGAAGAAAAAACGCATTATTGTACAAAGAGGGGGCTCATTCCTCCCCATCTTATTTGCAGTTTTGGGGCCTCTACTGACTAGTTTAATATAATGAAGAAATTAGTCGTGATTCCACACGAGGTGTATGCTTCACTTCAAAGCTCAAACAGTCCAGATACGGTTCTAGAACCCCATAAATGCAGGCTTAAAAGAATGGAAAGCGAATTTTTAGACCAATTAAACAGTGAAAAGTCACCTGACGAGAAAAGTTTCTTATACCAAGAAGATCTGCAGAAATTTCTTCATGAATAAGACAATTATAAGAATCCGACAGAGGTCCCTGTAGTTATTAGGCACAGCGCAGACGACGCTGGGAATGGAGACATAGGACCTACGGTTGAGGTTAGAGACGACCAGTCAAAGAATAACGGGGTGACCCCACAACATATCGAGCATGTATTAAAAAGTATTCTCCCACATACAGTGAGGAATAAAGGCTGAAGTCTTTATAATCTATTGAGTGAGGACCCCATTATACAAATACATGAGGTCATTGTTGAAGGAACAAAGGTACAAGGCTGAATATCGTTGACATCGTCCATAACCTGGTGAGAAAGTGGGATAGGCCCTCACAAGCAGGATGGAAGCATATTAAAGTAAGGCTACAACAAATAAATGTTCCCAAAACATTGATAGGAAATTTGAACAGGTTAAAAGACTTTGAGCAAGCCTCGCATGTGCCACAACTGAGCACGCCATCACTCCCAGCGGTAGCATCTCTGAAGACAAGAAAGAAGAGACCAAACAACAGCGGTCAACCCTCACCGCATGCCTCTAAAATACGCAAATGGCTAACATATTAAGAAAACGTTATTATGACAGTTCTAGCCCAACCTCCTACGGTGGCGTTGATAGACTGGACAGAGGCGTTTATAATGAGGGAGTAGGGAAAAAAGATGTTGAGAGTTTTTTGCGGGAGCAGGACGCTTATATACTTCATAAGCCGGTGAGAAAAAGGTTTAAAACAGCCAAGACAACAGCAGACTCGATTGATTCTATTTGGCAGGTGGATTTGACAGACATGCAGAGATACTCACTGTGTAATGGTGGCTACCGCTACATCCTATTCATAATAGATGTATTCTCTAGATATTTGTGGTTAATTCCGCTGAAAAATAAATCGCCTGAAACAGTTGCTGAAGCTACCAAAACGCTGACGTTGAAAGAAACAGGATTCCTGGCAATTTTTGTACGGACATGGGGAAAGAATTTATCGGCCGAGCTTTTCAGATATATAGACATTCTGGATTCGCTGGCCTCATCCTACAACCGTTAACACCACCGTGCGATTGGACAACACCTAACGAAATTTTAGAAAGAGGTATGCACACAGAGCGTGAGGTGAGAAAAGATACTCGTAGAGTGTCCCCACACACTGCGCGTTTCAAAATCAATGATTAATTATGTAAGGCTGTCGCGTTCGGGTAATAATTTCGCGAAGGGATTTGAGCAAGGTTGGATACGTGAGATTTTTAAAGTTAGGGCTATGAGACCTAAAGACGAAATAATGCTATATTACGTTGAAGATTTGAATGGGGAATAAATTGCAGGAGGCTTTTACGGCGAGTAGCTGCAGAAAGTGACATTTAATTTAGGAAAGAGCGGGTTTAAAATTGAAAAATTTTTAGCAGCAAAGGTTCAGAAAAGAGAAAAATGTACCTGATAAAATGGCTAGGGTACCCAGAAAGCTTCAACACCTATATAAAAGCTGATGCAATAATGAAGCTTAAAAAGTATGCAACATGGCCTCCGAAGTTTCTTCATCCCCACTCAGTTGCTCTCTCTGTACAGGGGTCTTCTTCGCCCCTGTATGGGGTGTGGGTGGCTCAACCCACACAACTGTACTTGACCGGGTAGAATCAAAGGCTTTTCGTCTCATCAATTCCCCGCCTCTTACTCACTGTCTTGAATCTCTTTCTCTTCGCTGCAATATTGCTTCACTCTCTCTTTACTATCGCTATTATAACGGACATTGCTCTTCTGAACTCTCTAACTGCATACCTCCTCCTTTAAGGAGAGAACGCAGCACCAGACTTTCTACACTTTCGCATTCCTTTTCTGTCCAACTCTCTAACGCAAGAGTTAATCGGTATTTTGAGTCTTTCATCTACTCAACACTTTAGAACAATCTCCCTCAATCCATCTTTCTCCCTGTCTATGACCTTCCATCTTTCAAACGCAGTGTGTCTAGGCATCTCGAAAACCCCGACCTTGATTTTGGCTCTCTTCTTCTTCATGGGGGAGCTCTTTTGCGGGCATTCGCCCTTGGTCCCTCCTTCCTGCAAAAAAAAGCGACAAGAATTTGAACATGACTTAATAGATCGCATACTCATACAGCATATTTAATATAAACTCAAAATAACACAAACCTGACTTACTTTACCATCCGGATGCTGAAAATTTTCAAAATTCATTCACTTATGACACAAAAAGTTTTAACTGTGAAAAACGCGATTTTCGATTTTCGAAATGATTTAGTCAGCAGCTACAGTATGTACTGAGAAATGGTTTACAAAATGTAAACACACGAATGGTACATCAAATATTTAATACACTTTACTAACGAAATGGTTATGACGACGACAACGACGTAAAATCTATAAAAGATAATTTACGTCGACCTTTGGTCGACTTACAAATATAATAAAATGTTAATTTAACTTACAAAACAAAAGTGTTACCAGTACAAGTTCAGGACGTATGGACTCATTTGATCAACAGCACATCGTATAGGCACTCTGAAAAACTAACTTAACGTAACCTAATCGTATCTAACCCAAAATAAGTAGTTGAATAAGTGTCACGTCGAGAAAATGAAGTTATCCCGATGAGTTCAGTGCCATATCCCTAAAAAAAAACAAGGACTGAAAAACCGTTATTGGCATGATACGACTTCATTCTAAATTAATTCTACACTGTATATTAAATTTAGAATTATAAGTTCCCTCTTTTTCCTTCTTTTTATCAAATTTATTTCCTTAATTAGTTGGTCAAATTCTGAAAGAGGTTTTTATTGGAATTAAAAGTTTCATAATTGGGTAAACTTACCCTCAACTTATATTTGGAAAAGAAAATTTTAAATTCTAAAAAACTTACATTGACTGCCATAATTTATGCACACACACACACACACATATACATATATATATACTGTATATGCGAGTAACCTTTTTGAGTTGTCTGTTATCTTTGATTTTTGTTAAAAATCTGCGTCGCTTTTACCATCCATAATAAATGCAAAAATTAAGTAAAACTGAGGAAAGGTTTCTTAAACTTCTTTGTGACCTTTGAAAGTGCGACAAAAATGGATTTCAAACCCACTATTGAATATTGGACATGGTTATTTAATATGTAAATACCGAGGTGTGTGTGTGTGTGTGTATATATATATATATATATATATATATATAATATATATATATATACTGTACGTATATATATATATATATGTGTGTAAAGAACGACGCTTGTGTAGAAGAGCGTCCGCACAAGAAGAAGAGAAAGAACGAACAAATGAAAAATGAGGCACCTCCCAGAAATCGGACCCGAGATCATCCAGTTGCCGGGCGGACATGCTATCCACTACATCAAGGTCCTCGATCAATCAGAAGTTGTAATTCTCCTACATCCGGGCGGAATCGAATGCCCTGAGGGCGCACCTTCTCATGCCATACATATATACATTTTAACTGCAAACAACACGCAGTATAATTAATTAATTACATTAATTATACTGCGTGCTGTTTGCAGTTAATATATATGTATAATATTATATATATATATATATATATATATATATATATAGTTTGCAGTTAATATATATGTATAATATTATATATATATATATATATATATATATTATATATATACAGGGTGTCCCATAAGTCTGGCATCATAGGAAAAATAATAAAAAAAGGCAAAACAAAAGCTTTTATTTTCAGAACGTGCTCAATATGTCCACCATTGTTTTCAATACACAAATTCAGACGTGAGACCCAGTCAGCAAGCACACGGTGAATGATGTCAGGAGTAATGGTGTTACATGCCCCAATAATGTGCTGCCGCAAATGTTCAACACTCCTAATTTTCTCTGCGTATACCAGCGCTTTCAAGTGGCCCCAGAGATAAAAATCTAGTGGCGTGAGATCCGGGCTTCTAGCTAGCCATTCCACAGGCCCTCGACGTCCTATCCAATGACCAGGGAATTGTTGGTACAGGTATTCCCTTACTTGGGTGCTGTAATGTACAGGAGCGCCGTCTTGCTGGAACCATATTGGGAAATTTCTTTCTTCGTTCAAGACTCTGGGAAATGCTTCTTCCTTGAGCATACGTAGGTAGGTGCCTCCAGTGATATGTTCATCGAAAAAGAGGGGGCCTATGATGCGATCCTTCAAAATGCCACACCATACCATCACCCGAGATGCACCTTGTTCCTTTGAAGAGGTATACCAGTGAGGGTTGTTTTGAGACCAGTAGCGGGTGTTCTGTCGATTTACCTCACCATTTCCATAAAAAACAGCCTCGTCACTGAAGAGAATGGTGGCCGGGAAATTGGCATCCCGAGCATATTGTTCCATAGCCCATTCACAAAATTCCATCCGCCGGTCAGGATCATCTTCGCTTAATTTCTGTAGGATCTGAAGTTTATATGGATGCCATTTGTGAGCCTGAAGAATGCGATGGATGCTACTTTTCGACACTCCTGTCTCGGCGGTCAATCGCCGAAGAGACTTATTGAGACTTCTGTTAAAATGAGCCAGGATAGCAGTCGCTGTATCATCGTCAGTGGACCTCCTTGAAGGTCCACTGCGTGGTTTATCTTCTATGGATCCTGTTTCCTTGAACTTTGCAACAAGTCTGCTAACACAATTGTGTTATTGGCTCGCGGTCTGGATGCAGTCTGTTAAATTCAGCAGCGGCCTCTCTTTGACTCCGATTTCCTATGAGTAGAATTATCTGGATTCGTTATTCCTTGTTCACAGACATTCTGGCCTGTAGAAAGAGAAAAATATGAATTATGGTTTGTAGAAATAGAAAAATATGAATTTCTCCTATGATGCCGGACTTATGGGACACCCTGTATATATATATATATATATATATATATATATATATATTCTCTTCATAGAATATTATACATATTATATACAGTAACGTAAAGAACGACGCTTGTATAGGAGATATTCCGCGCAAGACGAGAGAGAGAGAACGAAACAAATGAAAAAATGAGGTAACCACCCGGGAATCGAACCCGGGATCTTCCGATTGCCGGTCAGATGCGATAACCATTACACCATGGGCCTCACTCTTCCAAATGCCGTAATTCTTCTACATACTCGCAGAAACCAATGCCCCAAGGGGGCACCTCCCGCATGCCGTAACATTATATACATTTAACTGCAAACACGCAGTATAATTTGTTTCGTTCTCTCTCTCTCGTCTTGCGCGGAATATCTCCTATAGAAGCGTCGTTCTTTACGTTAATTATACTGCGTGTTTGCAGTTAAATGTATATAATGTTACGGCATGCGGGAGGTGCCCCCTTGGGGCATTGGTTTCTGCGAGTATGTAGAAGAATTACGGCATTTGGAAGAGTGAGGCCCATGGTGTAATGGTTATCGCATCTGACCGGCAATCGGAAGATCCCGGGTTCGATTCCCGGGTGGTTACCTCATTTTTTCATTTGTTTCGTTCTCTCTCTCTCGTCTTGCGCGGAATATCTCCTATACAAGCGTCGTTCTTTACGTTAATTATACTGCGTGTTTGCAGTTAAATGTATATAATGTTACGGCATGCGGGAGGTGCCCCCTTGGGGCATTGGTTTCTGCGAGTATGTAGAAGAATTACGGCATTTGGAAGAGTGAGGCCCATGGTGTAATGGTTATCGCATCTGACCGGCAATCGGAAGATCCCGGGTTCGATTCCCGGGTGGTTACCTCATTTTTTCATTTGTTTCGTTCTCTCTCTCTCGTCTTGCGCGGAATATCTCCTATACAAGCGTCGTTCTTTACGTTAATTATACTGCGTGTTTGCAGTTAAATGTATATATTATATACAGTATATGTTGATTAGGTCCCGAGGTTGTGCACCTCGGTGTTAATAAATTAAATAATTAATTTTTTAAAATTAAATGACGTCATCAAGATCATTACGTTATTACGTATATATATATATCGAAACCTATGGTAAGATTAATGAATACCCGGTTGGTTCATTGAATGCCAGGTTAGGTCATCTGTACGCCCTTGACGATTGGTTAGGTTAAGTCGTGATATTTTCGTTAGCTTTAACGAAAATATCACGACTTAACCTAACCGGGCATTCAATTAACCTACCCGGGCATTCAATTAATCTAATCGGGCATTCAGTTGACCTAACCGGGCATTTAATTAACCTAATCGGGCATTCAGTTGACCTAACCGGGGCATTCAATTAACCTAACCTGGCATTCAGTTTACCTAACCAGGCATATATATATAATATATATGGCGTTCAACATCCACCCCGGCAACGCCGGGTCGCTCCGCTAGTATATATATATATATATATATATATATATATATATTAGATTTATTTTCTTATTTCTCATTATATTCAATCATATCATTAATTTAACAAAGGTTGGTTCGACTTCAGTATGGATATATCTTCCGTATTTCCAAGCCAATACAACCATAAACCGTTCCGGCTGCCTCGTTAAATCTGCTGGTTTTTTGGTTTTTAGAAAGAGACTTGATAGTGAAGTTGTTGGATGGTTTAATTGGTTTCAAAGCACTGAATAGTGAGGTTATAGAAGAATTCTGTTTCAAATTTGTTCAGCTAACTGTGTTGCTGTTTTTTTTTCTTCAGGTTTGATCGGTGTATCATAGTAAAGTGCATTAAATTGCATTCATGTTTAAGTTCAATCATCTATTTTAAATTAGGCTGTTATAAGGCTGTTAGGTATAACATTTCCCTTTCAGAAAACAGGCAATCAATCTTCTTTATATTCAAGTATTATCAAGGTAAAGTGTTTACAATTAAAACTATTAAGGTAATGGTCTATTTTGTTTTCATAGAATAAGACAATTACTACGAACTAAAAAGGGTGTTAAACTATAATCAAGTTTAACCCTCTGATAGCATAAAATTTCTATCAGCGGGAATCAATAATATTATTCAGGATTTAATTTATGATTCGGGAAGTAATTCATAATCTTAATTTAGTGTTAATAAATAATATTTTAGTATTCAAATACTGTGTTGGGTTAAAACAAAATTTTAATTCTAACAATATATACCTTACCTTACCTTACAAAGGTTCCGCGCGATGATTTCTCATTTCGCGAAGGTCAAGCTTGTCGCCCCTCCTCTCGAGTTGGCCTGGTGAAGTAGTGAGTTGGATTCTTGCGCTCTCCACCTCACATAGCCAGGTACGCCCGGCTCATCGGGGATTGTTCTGAGCCAGGCGTCTAGTCTTCTTTTGAAGATTTCCACTGCAACTCCCTTCGTGTTTCTTAGGCCTTTGGGCAACTGATTAAACAGTTTTGGTCCTCTCACTACAAAACTATTTTCTTTCAGGGTTAAGGATGTTCCCTGTCTCGCCTTCAATTTGGGAATACGACACAGTCTACCGCTTCTACTTTCCATCGTTGTTTGGGGAGTTATGGGATTCAGAGTAAGATTAGGGACTAGTTTCTCCATTATTTTCCAAGTGTAAATAATGGTGTATCTCTCTCTTCTCCTTTCCAGTGAATATAGGTCTAGTTCTCGTAACCTTTCCAGTAATTTAGTTCTTTGCACCCATTGATCTTGGCTGTGAAGCTTCTTTGGATCCCCTCCAGCTGTCTAATGTCTTCTTTTTTATATGGGGAAGTTAGGACCGAGCAGTATTCTAATTTGGGTATGATCAGGGTTTTCAGTAGAGGAATCATTACATTCCTATCCCTTCGTTTAAAGGTTCTCAATATCTGACCCGTTATTCTCTTTGCTCTGTTTACTGCTATCTTATTTTGTGTTTCAAATTTCGCATCATCTGTCATTACAACCCCTAAATCTTTTGCTCTGGAATTTCTCTGAATTTCCTGTCCATTTGGGGTATAATATTCCATGCACTTTAGGTCTTCTCTTTTTCCGTACCGTAATAGCTGAAATTTCTCGGTGTTAAACTTCATATTGTTGTCTTCAGTCCACTTGTAGATTTTGTTTATGTCGGTTTGTAGAGATCCTATGTCTTCTGGGTTTTTTATTTTTCTACTGATCTTTGTGTCATCCGCAAAGGATGTTACTGTGCTGTCTGGTAACGTCCTCATCTATGTCAGTTAGCATGATTATGAAGAGTAGTGGAGCTAATACTGTTCCTTGTGGTACTGAGCTGAGGACCTCTGATTCTGATGAAGATACTCCTTGTACTGTAACGACTTGCCTCCTCTCACTAAGGAAATTATATATCCATTTCCCTACTTTTCCTGTTATTCCCATATATTTCAGTTTATGTATTATGATTCCGTGGTCACACTTGTCGAACGCTTTAGCAAAGTCTGTGTACAGTACATCATAGTTTTCATTACTTTCAAGTGAATCAATAATGTTGTTGTAGTGTTCCATTAGTTGTGATAGGCATGATCTGCCTGATCGAAACCCGTGTTGGTTATCATTGAATTTTTTCTGAGTTTCCAAAAAGTCATAGATTTTCTGTCTAACTATTCTTTCAAATATTTTAGTGAGATGAGATGTAAGCGACACTGGCCTATAGTTTTTGGCCTGGGATCGATCTCCTCCTTTATATATTGGGACTATGTTCGCGCTCTTCAGGATGCCCGGTATTTCTCCCGTGTCCTAATGATCGTCTCCATATCCAGTATAGGGGCTCAGCGATTGCATTCTTGCAGTTTTTGATATATAATATATATATATATATATATAAAAGCAAAAATGCCCCCACCAGGATTCGAACCTAGCACTTCTCGAGTAGAAGACGAGGCAAGGCGACCTCGATTTTTTATTCAAAAGGTGCTGGATTCGAATCCTGGTGGGGACATTTTTGCATTATGCAAAATCGTGCGTGTTCATGCATGATATATATATATATATATATATATATATATATATATATATATATAATATATATAGGTTGTAACATATATTCTGCTCGATTTTTTAGTTCATTCAGAACAAAAATTAAATAACTTGGAAGGACAAATTTGCTCGAATTTTTAGTTTATTCACAACAAAAATTAAATGATATAATGACAAATTAATTATCAATATAATTCCCTTCTTTTTCTATAACCTCCTCCGACCTGTAGAAAAGTTTTTTTTTATGCCACGTTCGAAGAAATCCCTTGGTTTCGAGTTAAAAAAGTGATTACTTCGTTTTCGATAGCTTCCCTCGATTGCAACTTTTGTCCATCAAGATGGTATTGCAGACTTCTGAATAAATGGTAGTCTGAATGTGCGATGTCCGGAGAATAAGGTGGATGAAGCATTTTTTCCCAACCAAATGTCTCCAATTGGACAGTGGTGATTCGAGCAGTGTGAGGGCGCGCGTTATCCTGGTGGAATAAAACACCTCTGCGATTATTTAATGCAGAACGTTTTTTTTGTAATGCCATCTTCAATCGTTGGAGTTGTTGGCAGTAGACTTCAACTGTGATTGTTTGGTTATCTGGCAGAAGCTCAAAATGAATAATTCCTTGCATATCCAACAAAACGCATAGCAAAATTTTCTTTGGGTGGGGTCCATTCCTTGGCTGAGGTTCAGGCTTTGTTTCACGGCTAAGCCACTATGTCGACGCTTAATATTGTTATAGAGGACCCATTTTCATCCCCAATGACGATGGAACTCATTCAGCATCACATTTCGAATGTGCTCTTTCGTGGGCCCCATGTTTTTTCAATTACTGTAATATCGTAATATCCTCCCCAGACATAACGTTCTGTTCCCCCTCACTAGCAACACATACACACTGGAGAACAGAAAAACAACTGTCATCAGACCACCTGCCCATCATCATTACAACACGTTCTACACTCTGTCCCAACAGCCTCAGGCACACTTACAAAAATTATCATACAAAAAAGCTGATTGGGAACAGTTCAAAATACAGACTAAGGAACAATTCACCACATTAAACAGCACACCCATCATAAACATCAATACAACACTTAAGACATTTAATCAGATCATCAATAATGCAAACAAATACATACCCAACGGCAACATTAGGAAATACAACCCAAATTACACTAGAGAAATAGCCCACCTCATAAGGCAACGTAACAACCTCAAACATAACACACAAACACCACACACAGAAGCCATAAAACAGCAGATACAACAGCTCAACACAGAAATAAACAACAAACTCAAAGAAAAACAAACCACTCCACAGATACATCCAGGCTATACAAGACTATAAACAGCATTACCAACTCTAACAGCGGCATTCACACCTCACACGCGGCTATCTGTCGCAGCCAAAATAATATCTCAACATAACAACAAGCTAACATTCTAGTTAATCACTACGCAAAGATAAGTCACTTAAACAGAGACAACAATCAGAAACACGCAGACAGACAAACAGCCAGACACAAGAAAACCGACAGACTCGACACGACCATTACACCCTTCAATACAGACCAGACCACCAAGATCATCAAAAACATTAAGAATTCGAAGGCTACTGGACCAGACAACATATCTAACATACACCTTAAACACTTGGGTCCAAAAGGAATACTAGCTCTCACAAATATCAGCACATATTCATACCAACACTGTATTATTCCTGACATATGGAAACAAGGTAAAATTATTACACTACTCAAACCAAACAAAAATCCAACAGAACCAGCTTCCTATAGACCCATAACTACGATGCACACCTTCCAAAGTAACAGAAAGACTAATCTTACAAATCACCAACCCACACATACCACTATCGCCTACTCAACATGGATTCAGACCTCACCACTCAACCACGACATTAGTCACTAACCTCACGCAGCACATCATAGATGGCATCAACTCCAGACGACCAGCTCAACGTACACTATTAGCAACAATAGACATTAGTAAAGCATTTGATGCTATCCCACGCTTCCCTCTCATAAACAAAATACTCAACACAAACATGCACAACAACACCAAAAGGTGGCTGAGCAACTATCTTTCAGGAAGATATTCACATGTCACATTTAATGGCAAGTCATCCAAAAACAAGCTTTTTCCGACAGGCGTCCCTCAAGGCTCTGTTCTCTCACCAACACTGTTCAACTTATACATGCATGACATTCCAACACCCATAGATAACAAGCTTACCTTATCACCATATGCAGATGACATCACTCTAACATCCACCCACAACAACATCGACACCGCTACAAATAACCTACAAACATACATAAACAGTATACAAGACTGGCTCACGTACAATAGACTCAAAACAGCGCCCACAAATTCAACCATCACCTTGCTTACAAGCAATACAAAAGAACACCAGGTAACTCCACAGCTTACACCAGAGCTTTCCAAACTTTTAACGTTGGCGACAAACTATTTAAGCATAACAATTTTCACGACACACTAATTAATTTTTGTTATCAAATATCAAATACCAGATAATTTTTCAGTAGGTGGTTTATCTTGTAGCCGATTTTGTTGATAGAAAAATCAAAATTTTCAAAATACAAAAAACACTAATGTGTCGCGACACACCAGTTTGGAAAGCTCTGGCTTACACTAAACAACACCAACATTCCACACACTCACAGGACCAAAATACTTGGGGTCACATACAACACATCATTATCTTTTGCAAACCACATTCAGGACATTAAAAACCAATGTACGTCAAGACTAAACACGCTTAGGGTAGTAACAGGCACAAACTTTGGACACCAGCAGGAAACAACATCACTCATATACAAACAATATATTCGCTCAGTTATGGACTATGCTAGCTCATGCTGAGCACCCATTATCTCAAACACACATAACACCTTACAGACAATACAAACAAACGCACTTCGTATCATTACAGGATGCACTCAAACAACACCAATAGAACACCTGCACACAGAAACAAAAATACTGAAAGTTAGGGAACATTTAGACATGAAGGGAACACAATTCATGGCAGCAGCGACAACTAACCCACAACACCCTTGCCACTACATGTACAATCATGCACCGACACTTCGCACCATTAAGGTAACACCAGAGAAACATTATAACCAAATACTCCATTCCATACCACGCCCCACAGACATCACACAGTACAGAAAACACATACACACACACACCTAACCCACAAAGCACTGACACGACTCGGTCCGAATGCGGTCCTAGGTGCGAAGCCGCCACCCATTAGCAGGTCAGAGATCAGCCTGAGCGGATCGGATCGAGTTAACTTAGCACGATTCCGATGTGGACATCACCCCAACTTACTAACATATAAACACAGACTAGACAACTCCACAGACGACACCTGCCACCTGTGCCAGGACACACAACAAACAATTAAACACATTATGACAGACTGTACCGCTCTAGCACAACATAGAACACAACACAACATCACTAGTGCGCTGAACCTCTGGTCCACTCCGCAGGGGGCGATCAGTTACCTGCGTGCCGCCGGCTTGCTCGATCAGGGTGGGCTGATCGGCTAAACAACAACAACAACAACCGATACCTAACGAGTCCGGCACGTCTAAAAGACCTAATTTAACTTAGGTCCTAACTCCTTTAATGTAAACCCAGCCAAATCTAGCCTCCCTTAACCCAAACCCAACCATATTGTAGTAGGGTATAATATGTGTTAAATTAATAAATTTGAAATGATAATGTTAGGGTCATTGAGTAGGTAGGTAGGTAGGTAGGTAGATAGATGAATTATGGTAGTTGGTTATTTAAAATCGTTGAGCATGGCGCGATGGCCGAGAGGTTTTTTGAAAATCATTCGCATGGATATTTTTATGAAGTGAACATTTTCTCCAGTATACAGTATATATAAAGTGATCGTTTTAGTGATATCATAACATTTTGATTATCTGGACTAACGTTAGACTACAGAAGTTGTTGAATGTAAGGCTTTGAACGTGAGTGTTGGCACCTGATTGGAGGGATTTGCAAATTGAAGCCCGATAATATGGGCTTCGGATCTGGGGACCGAAACACTTGATAGAACGAAGGGTTCCGACGAGTCTTGAGTTCAATTATTTCCTCTCCAAAATGCCATAAATGCTTTTTTTTTTTGCGTTTTCAGGAGAAAGTGCCTTTTTCGTCATAAAGTGCTTAATTTGCCTTTTTTCCATTATTTTCTAGTATTATTCCATTACAGTCCCAAAATAGGCCTATCAGTTTCTGCTATATATTTCAGTTATATATATATATATATATATATATATTATATATATATATATATATATATTATATATATATATATATATATATATATATAACAGAAACTGAGAGAGCGTGCATTTTTGTATGCAAGGAAGTGGCTAAGGGCGAGTGCCCGCAAAAGTGTTCCCTCCACAGAAGAAGGAGAGAGCCAAAGACAAGGTCTCCAAGGCTCAATGATGCCATTTTTTTTTTTTAATATAAATTTTGAAAAGATTATGTAGTGTGTAAGATGAATGCATGTGTAGTGAGGAATAGAGGGAGAAGTGTGTGTTTGAAAGCATGCTGAACTTGCTCACAGGGTAGCCGAGACGGCGAGACACGGAGAATCAGATCAGCTGAGGAGGACAGTGACAGGAGAAACGGGAGTTCCAGCACTCTCTGTCTCGTACCTAACATCCCCTCTCCTCTCACTAGCAGTACTTCCCTGGTCGATTGGTGTCTACAATCTCCTCCTTTCATAATAGTATTATTTTATATTAACCATTTTTTAAATTTAAATCCTTGTCATTATTGCGTAACGAACATTTTCAATACCTTCTGTTCTGTTCACTATAATGGCATTGTAATATGTATTATTTATTATGTATAGTGTAAGTGTATAATGGTATTATTCTATATTAAACTTTATTTTTGGAAATATCTGCACAACCGTTTTGTTCACTAAGGACGTTGTAATATGTATTATGTGTATATAAAGGTATTATTCTAGATTAAACGCTTTTTGAAAGCAAATTTATAAATACTTTTTTGTTTTTTAACCGCCTATTTTGAATGTTCATTTTGCCTATTTGCCTGCCTTTTTTAAGGGTTTTTAGTGCCTAAACATCCGGGCTCTACGGTAATAACCTTTAGTTACGAAAGGCTAGGCTTTATATATGGTACATTAGTGTGTCCCAGATTGCACAAACTTGTATATTTTTGTATATATATTTTGTATTTATTTAATACTAGTGGAGCGACCCGGCGTTCCCACGTGGATGTTAAACGCTATATATATGTATATATGTAAAGAACGACGCTTGTATAGAAGAACGTTCCGCACAAGATGAGGAGGGAGAAAGAAACAAATGAAAAATGAGGTAACCACCCGGGAATCGAACCCGGGATCTTCCGATTGCCGGTCAGATATGCTATCCACTACACCATGGACCTCGATTAATCAGAAGTCGTAATTCTCCTACATACGAGCAGAAACCAATGCCCTGAGGGGTCACCTCCCTCATGCCGCACATATATACATTTTAACTGCAAACAACACACAGTATAATTAATGTAAAGAACGACGCTTGTATAGAAGAACGTTCCGCACAAGATGAGGAGGGAGAACGAACAAATGAAAAAATGAGGTAACCACCCGGGAATCGAAACCGGGATCTTCCGATTGCCGGTCAGATATGCTATCCACTACACCATGAGTCTCGATTAATCAGAAGTCGTAATTCTCCTACATACGAGCAGAAACCAATGCCCTGAGGGGGCACCTGCCGCATGCCGCACCTCATTTTTCATTTGTTCGTTCTCCCTCCTCATCTTGTGCGGAACGTTCTTCTATACAAGCGTCGTTCTTTACATTAATTATACTGTGTGTTGTTTGCAGTTAAAATGTATATATGTGCGGCATGCGGAAGGTGCCCCCTCAGGGCATTGGTTTCTGCTCGTATGTAGGAGAATTACGACTTCTGAATAATCGAGGCCCATGGTGTAGTGGATAGCATATCTGACCGGCAATCGGAAGATCCCGGGTTCGATTCCAGGGTGGTTACCTCATTTTTCATTTGTTCGTTCTCCCTCCTCATCTTGTGCGGAACGTTCTTCTATACAAGCGTCGTTCTTTACATTAATTATACTGTGTGTTGTTTGCAGTTAAAAAAAATATATATATATATATATGATGAATAAAACCACGAAGGAAAGGAAACACAAAATGGTGCTCAAGCGCTTTCGTCTAATGACATCCTGAGGATGTCATTAGACGAAAGCGCTTGAGCACCATTTTGTGTTTCCTTTCCTTCGTGGTTTTATTCATCATAAATATTTTTCACGTGTTACCTTCGTGAAATAATTTTCATATATATATATATCAGGTTAGGTTAATTGAATGCCCGGTTAGGTCAACTGAATGCCCGATTAGATTAATTGAATGCCTGGGTAAGTTAACTGAATGCCCGGTAGGTTAATTGTACGCCCTTGACGATTGTTTTATCACTTATATTGTCTGGCGAGAGTTTAGCCACCAAAAATATCCTAATTTAGTCGCGGGTGACTGGACTTACAAAAATGTCTATGAACCCTTCTTAAATAATGCCACATTCATTTAGATCAGGAAGTATATTACCATCTATCAATACTTATTTGATACACAAATATTAGTTGGCGTTTAAGTCGACTGTTAAAATCATTGGTCATGCATCTTATCGTTTCAGGGATATAAATTTTATAAAAAACGATGACTCCACGATCCATGTCGGTTAATCGAGATGCAGCAGGTTGCGTCTTTCCGTACTGTCGTTTTTTTTTAGGATATACTCTATATGATAATGATAATGATAATATTTATTGGCAGGAGATAAATCTATACTTATAATAAAAGGACGTGCATGTGTGTGTGTGTGTGTGTGTGTGTGTGTGTGTGTGTGTGTTCCAGCCATAACTCCAAAATAAAAGCAGTTACAAACATGAAACTTCACACACATATTGATTAGGTCCCCAGGTTATGCACCTGTGTGTTAATAAATTAAATAATTAAAATTACTGAGCCCGAAGGCCCCAGCACCGCGATTAAACTACAGAAAAGAACGTAACAGTGAAAATTTTGAGCTTCATATTGTGTCAAGATTTCTGAATCTTAAGATTTTCATGACTAATTATTTGGTCAATAAAACTATAGAAAAGAACACAGTCATGAAAATCTTGAGCTTCACATATAATTAAAACTAGCGGAGTGACCCGGCGTTGCCGGGGTGGATGTTGAACAGTATATGCCCGGTTAGGTCATCTGAATGCCCGGTTAGATTACTTGAATGCCCGGTTAGGTTAACTGAATGCCCGGTTAGGTCAACTGAATACCCGGTAAGTTAATTGATTGCCCTGTTAGGTTAATTGTACGCCCTTGACGATTGGTTAGGTTAAGTCGTGATATTTTCATTAGCTTATAGCATTCAACATCCACCCCAGCAACGCCGGGTCACTAGTTTATAATAAAGTACAAAATTCATGACGGTAATAAACGATACGATTAAGTAAACAATGAATTTTAAAAATAAAAAATAAAAATAAAATATGAAATAAAAATAATACGCGTATTGAAACAAGTAATAATAAAATTAGTAACAAGAAACTACCCAAAACTAATACCAAAAAATAAAAATAAAAAGTACATGCAATGAAAATAGCAATGATGGTATTTAGTGGAGCTATAGACAAACACTTTCATACCAAGAAGTTCATAGTTTAGAAGACGTAAAGCAGGACTGATGAATAGCTTGGACAATTGGATTGTCTGAGTTTTTAATTCTTTTCATTAAACTGTTGAGAACGTCTTGTTACCACAGGGAAGCTAACGTTGTTGTTATGAAGCTGAGCATCTTGGAAGTAATTTATGCAGCAATCTAAAAGGTATATCATAAAGCAAATTTATAATATGGATAGTTGTTGTCCATAGATATTAGTGCAGAAAGTACGGAAAAGATTGTCTTTAGCTTCGCTTGTACAGAATTTGAAGTCCTTATAATCAAGAGTGTTTCAACACAGTAACTACGACGTTGTATTTTTGTCTGAATCGTCACTCGAAGAGCTGATGATAATTTGACCGAGATACTTAAATTCCTTTACTTGTTCTATTGATTCGCCTCTCATTTTGAAGATGATACTAGTCGTTTGGTATGAGTTTTTTAGAATAGAATTGCATGACCTAAGTTTGCATAACATAAAATTAATATCATGGATCTGTGAATATAATCCGCAAAATTTATAAGAACATCCAGACCTTTAACTGAAGGGCTTATTAATATCATATCATCGGCATAGACCAAGTTAGTTTTCCTCATGTTATTTATACAACATCCCACTTTTGCCTTATTAAGAGAAATAATTAATCCATCAATATATACATCAAACAGTAGAGGAACGAGCAAGGAACCTTGTCTAACTCCGCATGGGAAACCAAACCATTCGAACAATACATTGTCCCATCTAACCATAAAAGTTTGGTGAATGTACCAAAATTTCAATATAGTAGTAAACGGTCAAGGAAAACTATTAGAGTCAGATCGCACTCTTATCAGTGCCGGATTTAGCAATGTGGGGGCCCTGGGCAGCCTCTATTATGTCCACTTCAAACCATTTCTACTTACTGTCCTACTCATATCTAGCCACAAACTCCCTAATAAATCAGCAGGTTATTAATTACACAAATTATACATTAATTCAAACTCACACAAATATATTTATTATAAAACAGTGTATTATACTTATTAAAGCATTATAAAAAACATTGAATTTTACTGTATTTTACTAGTTCACTACTAATATATGTGTTTTTGACATACTGTTTCTCAGACTCAGAATAGTTCAATAGAAAGTGTGTGGGGTAGAAAGAATTACAATAAACCAGGAACTTTTCGTGACTTTTGTTTAGCGAAATCCTTGACAATATTACTGAAGTCCAACTCGCGCAGTATGTCATACTCAATGCTCATTATCGCTAGCTTACTAAGCCGTTCATGTGTCATTGCTGTTCGTAGCCTGTTCTTGATAATTGTCATTTTACTGAATGATCTTTCTCCACTACAGTTGGTGACCATTAAAACAAGATACATACGAAGGGCTGTTTCAACATTGGGAAATGTGTCTTTAACAGATTTTTCAATGACTAGTCTGTACTTTTCAAATGATGGTAAAAACCTGCAAAATTACAAAAACCAAAAAATAGCATATTTTATCCTTACTATTCAATGAAGCAAGAATAAATCTTATGTGGATAGTGAAAGAAACCAAAACATTTCTTCGCAGTGTTTTTTAGGTCGATAAGACAAAAAAGTTTAAGGTACTTTGTGGGCCCCCCTCCCTTGTGCGGGGGCCCTTGGCGGCGCCCATGTTGCCCACTCTTATTGCCCAAGTCTTTAGTCATAGTCAGAATTCAGCTATCCATGTTGTTTGCTTAAACAAAGGAAAAAGCCCTATTGAATTAACTTCAAATCAGAGAATAGGAACAGTTTCCACAGTAGAAATAAATTCAAATTTCTCCACCAGTACTATAAATCGTATTTTCAATTCTTTAGAGTTAAACCCTTCAGCATTAAGAGAAGAATATAAGAAATGTCTGGAGCACTCCCTTCAGGAGTCACCACCCTTACAGAATCCCAAACTAATGGAATCACTTCTCGATTTCCTGATAAGAAATCGAGATGTGATTGCCCTAAAAGGAGGTCTTCTGGGCCGAACTAATTTGGTCCCTTTCGAAATCAAGGTGGAACCCAATTCCAAGCCCATCTTCTTTCCTCCCTATATGGTTCCACATTCCCAATTAGTAACTATTGAGGAACACATCAAGGACATGTTGAAGCAGGATGTCATTCAGCCTTCAGCTAGTCCCTGGTCCGCTCCTATGATTCTTGTTTCCACAAAGGACGGAACATCTCACCCTTGTATAGATTTTAGACGCCTAAACCATATTACCATCTCAGACCGTTTCCTATTCCAAACATGCAGGCAACAATTCTGAACGTAGAGAGTGCTAACTTCTTTTCATCCCTCGATTTAGTATCCGGTTATTGGCAAATGGAGGTCAGTCCCGAATCTCGGGCATTGACCGCATTTTCCACTAATCGAGGCCATTACGAATTCCAGGTTTTACCTTTTGGACTCCGAAATGGGCCTGCTAATTTCTCTAGGTTAATGAATATAGTCCTTTCCGACCGATTAGACGTCGAAGCTCTGGTCTATCTTGACGATATTATCGTTTATAGTTCAATGTCTTCAGAATGTGCTATCACGTTTGAAAAAAGCACACCTTAAACTGAAACTTGCAAAGTGCAACTTCTTACAGGGATCCCTTATATACTTACGATTTCTACTATCATCCACTGGAATTAAACCTGATCCAACCAAACTTGAAGCACTGGAAAGGTACCCTGTACCTAAAACCATCGACGACGCTCGCGCATTTATTAGATTTTCGGATTTTATCGAAATTTTATCCCCCAATTTTCGAACATTTCTAAACCCATTCCAAATTGTTCCAGAAAAATGCTAAATTTAATTGGGAATCTGATCACCAACATGCTTTTGAAACTTTAATTGGTAAACTAACTTGTCATCCCATCCTCCAATATCCCGATTGCACCAAACCCTTTGTCATAGCCACAGATGCTTCCTCCTATGGACTAGGCTAGGACCCGTCCTATTAAAGGACGTAGATGATGTGGACTTACCCATTGCTTATGCTAGTCAGCTTCTCTCTGGACCTCAACGGAATTATTCCACTACGGACCGAGAGGCTCTAGCGGTATATTGGGCTTTGAAAAAATTCCGAAATATCGTCTACGGCTATGATATAACGATCAAAACTAACCATAAGCCATTCACGTATCTCTTCAAGGACAAGCTACTTGAAGGACGGTTGAGTAGATGGGCTCTGTTGATTCAGGACTTTGCAGCAAAAATCATATACAAACCAAGAAAACTTCAAGTTATTCCAGACGGATTGTCGAGACTCAAGCCCGACACCCAAGTGAATAAGATAGAAACTCTTCCTATGTTCGACCACGAATGTTTGCGATACTCAGCACACACATACCAAAAATGGCTGTGTTAATATAAAACAATTATGAAACAATTTTAATAAAATATTTATGTCCAAAACAACAAATATGTACTTTCAGAAGACAAACAGAAAAAATACTCTTCATGAAATTCCTGAAAATTAGCTTATACATTATTTAGAATAAATGACACAGAACTATGTATAAAAAAATAATGCAATTATCAACTACCAAACAATTACTAACTCTACGATACAATCGTGTAATAGCTAACAGTTATACAGAACAGTTTGTATCTTCAAAATTTTTTCCCCTAGATTTTTTCTGGCCGAAATCATCAATAACATCATCATATGAAATCTCCCTGCCAACGTCCTGGTTGATGCTTATGATGCCAAGGCCACTGAGGCGATCCTGCTCCATTGATGATCTGAGGTAGTTCTTGATTAGCTTCATCTTAGAGAAGCTCCTCTCGGCTGACGCTACTGTCACAGGTAGAGTGCAGGCAATTCTTAGTGCAACCCAGAGATTGGGGTATAGTTCCTCCAGTTGCTTCTGATGAATGAAGGAGAGAAGCTCCAATGCAGTCATGTTGTGTGAAGGTAAAGTCGGCAAGTTCTTAATTTTGAGGGCCAGTTCTCTTCCATCACTGTCAGAGTCAGCTCCAGAGCTCAGTATCTTAGAGAGCTTTTCACACTTGCAGGACAAGTCTTCGTTGTTCATTGAGGTGAAGTTTAGGAGAACCACAAATATGTCCCTCACATCATCTAATGTTTTGAATCTTTCATTTATTGACCCGATGAATAAACTTGAAAACATAACGAAAATAATCCTAGGTTTTAAAGTGTTACAAAATCTCTTAATAATTAGTAAATTAGTGAAATAATGTTTTACAATACTAGAAAAATTAAGTATTTAGGAAAGTATAAGCATATAGTAAGAATAAAGTTAAATAATATAGAAATAAGATCTCGCAATAGTTATTTACACATAACGACCAAAACGCTTCGTTTGTCTCCGTTTTATCACATTTGTCCCATACAAAACCTTTAATTAATACGACAATAATAATAATAATAATAATAAGGATAATGATAATAATAACAATAATATTAATAATAACTTCAGCTATATTCCTATTCTTGCCCACTGAACCTGGGAGCCTGTCTAGGGGCCCCCTAGTAGCAGCGGGGCCCTAAGCGGCCGCTTAGTCTGTTTATGCCAGGAAACGGCCCTGCTCGTACATTTTAGGGACGAAGATGGAAACGACCTCGTGGAAATACCAAGGGATCTCGTAGACATAGCCATCGGACTTTGTCACGACTCACCTTTGTATGGCTACATGGGGCCGGATCGCACCATCAAGAATCTTTTGGAGCGATACCATTTTCCCGAAATGAACAAAAAGGTACATGAATACACCGCTGAATGCCCGTCTTGTTTAAAACACAAATGCAACGTACCGTCCACAGCTCCCATGCATAAATATCCAGTATGCCAACGGCCCTGGCAAAGAACTGCAATGGACATACTAGTACCATTCCCCAAAACATCAAAGGGAAACCAGTACATCATTGTGTTTACGGACCACTTCTCGCGTTACAGCGAAGTAGTTGCCATTCCAAACCAGACCTCGGAAACTGGCAAGAGCACTACTGGAACGCGTCATTCAAAACCATACTCCTCCTTCCATCCTAATTTCGGATAACGCCCTTAGTTCCATTTGCAAGCTTTTCGAATCACACTGTAAAATGTATAAAATTAAAAACACACATTGTGGAATACCATTGGCAGGCAAATGGCTTAGTGGAAATACACAATCGGAAGATCCAAGAAGCCCTCCGCCATGTTGTCGATGCATTCTCCCATACATGGGGTGATTCCCTCTCCATGCCATGGTGCAAACAGCTATCAACAACGGCTATAATGTGTCCATCGGGGACACCCTTCATTTCGTCTTATATCACTACGACAAACGGCTACCTTTTGATTTGCCTGACCAAATCGACCCGGCAGTTCTAACACCTTCCGAGATGGCAGAAGCAAATCACCAACTAGTTGAACGATCTTTCAAAATTTTTGACATAACCCGATATGCCCTAGACCAACGAAACCAACAGATGCAGCAAGAGGAACATAGGCGTCATCCCCGTCAACGGACTATAATCGTCGGCATGCGCTGTTACATAAAGAGCGTGAAACCGCCAAGTGCTTATCGCAAATTCCACCCAAAATGGGATGGGCCATATAGGATTTTGAAAAACTTCGGAAAGAACCGTTACAAAATCCTCGACCTCCGAGATCATTCCAAACTAAAGATCATTCATGCTGATAATTTGAAGATAGCTACCGAACAACACCTTCCCAGAAACCATCTGCCAGGCGTTCGAGCCGCCTACCCTTCAAAAGTTCAAGGTATTAACAAATCCAGCAGGGACCACAAAACCGAAGTGATCACCGCGGAAACCATTACCCGTGACGAAGATTGGTACCTCGTAATACCACCAGTACTTGAGCCAATCTCTGAACAAGAAGAGGTCCCAGAACCGAGACAGAACCGAGAGTCCCATCGGAACCAGACACTGGAGAAACCCCTTCTAGACGATCACTCAGTGGAACTCCATCATTTCCTCCATCTCCGCCATCTTCTCCGTCACCACCCTCACCGGTTGATGAGTGATGCACGGACCCAGCATACCGGCCGCAAATGCATCAACCACGTGAACTAGAACCTTCACATAAAAGACGAACCCACTCAAAGTCCGAGCTTGACGGTCGAACCCCATTACCACCAAAGCGAGGCAGACCACTCCGCACACAAACACAGTTATCCACACGGTAACCCTCAGCTTCATATAATCTAAGACGTAGAGATAAATAAAATTGTCCACCTTATAATTTTGCAAATTATTTACTTCTGTAGCCCTCGCATTAAAATTTCTACCGGAGTTGTTATAGAAAAGCTTGTAGAAGGAAAATTTTTGAAAGGACACGCGGACCTTTTTATCAATTTTCAAACACCTGCTCGAATTAAAACCAATCCCCTTCAAATAAAAACCCAATTAAAAGCATTTGAAAGTAAAATTCACGGTTCTGTTAAACATATCCCGGGAACAGACCAGATTAGTCGCGTTTTATTAGAAAATACATTCAAACTACAGCACACACCCTATCAGATATATTAAGTTACCATGGATACAAACTGGAACTCAAAACTCGGCAAAATTTAATCAAAGAAATAAAAGGGGATTGATAGATATGGGAGGAAAAATATTGAAAGGTTTATTCGGATTCGCGCCCGAAGAAGACATTAAAAGAATTGAACTCAAATTGAATTTCTAAGCGTGGAATCGGCAATATAATGGACACATTTTAGAACAAACCATTGAGTCACTACACGAAAACAATCGCTTCCTCCACGCCCTTTCGGACAAATTTACATACCTTGAATCCCTGTTAGCTAAATACAAAGAACACGAAAGATATCTAGAATTAGTAGAAATAATTAACCTACAAGTAACCCTAATCGATAAATATTTGCAACAAATAATTACGATTCATTCCAAAGTTTTGCACGCGACCCAGCTCGCCCATAGAAAAATCACTCTTTCCACACTAATACTATGGGATACACTTCAGTCCTTGATGCTCACCTCTCGGACACAATTAAAATATTCCCACTCAACCATACTAATTATCCCCAATTTCTAGAACACACCTAGACTGTACAGTGTGTACACGGACCACGCCCCTACACTTACCTCATGATTGTACTATTTTTCGATGTACTCACTTATGACGTATACAAATTTCACCCTTTCTCAATACCCTACCAAAACAATTCTAATATCTATCGATTGTACCGACCCACAATACCACCTCACCTTTTCCTCACCAAAGACCTTTCAGCATATTCTATGATGTTAGATAGCGACATCCGGCATTGTAGGTTCCCGCAAACGAACAAGCAACTCGTTTGCCCTCCAGTCAAACCAGTAATTCTCCCAACCACTAGGTCCTGCTTTATCGACTTAATCCGTGACCGTCATGACCCGGTATGTTCTTTCACGAAATTCAATTCCAATAAAACCGTTCAACCCCGAACTAGACCAGACATCTAAGGTTCTTTCGCGAATAGGACGACCGCTACTTTCGAGTGTCCGTCAAATTATTCTCTCATCAAAATACCAATTGGTTGTTCCTTACGTTCAAAAACCTTCCAAATATACAACCCTTATAAGGTTACCATTAATGACTCATACCTCTTCCCGTCCCAAACTAAATTTAAACCCGCTATAGAAATCTTAAATCTCTCCATGAAGCCAGTAACCATCCAACCCGAACTTCATGCTCCTAAATGGAATGATCAATTGAGTCGTTTTAAAATTTCAGTTGATAACCAGAATAACCTTTTACAAATACTACAACCAGTAACAATTTTTTCAACATCTGCCGTTAGTATCATCATTGTGTGTGCTATTATCCTGGGTATATTTGCAGTAAAAACATCATGCTTGGAACGAAAGAAAACAAGAGACACCGAACAATGTGAAACTATTTATGCACGACCAAGAGTGCATACCCAGACCACGTGAACTAAATTTAACCACCCCAACTCACGTGTTGTATATAACTCTGTATCATAAAAACCTTTAGTTATCATCTAGGGTATTATATTATTGTATTAATATCATTCTAGAAGGGAGAGCTCAGTAAAAATGAACAATGAATAATTCTTATATTCATATATTCTTATATTCTTATATTCATTTTTGCATATAGAGTCCAAACTCGCATAACGCTGACGCAAGTTCGGATAAATTTTTTATTTTCTTTCTATTTTATTTTTGCTGAATAATTGATGAATTATTTCTTTTCAAATTACTTAATCATTTTTTTAGATTTAGCTTAATAATGTAATCTTTTTAAATTCTGCAATGGTTATTTTCGTTATACATTCTCTCTTCGTTGTAAAAGATGAAGTCATGTCTTCCATAACACCTAATCTTAAATTTTAAGTATATAATTTTGGCTCACATGCATGTTTAATTTTAATCCATAATAAAATGCATATTGCAATTTCCCTTTTTAGTTAACTCGGCAGATCATGATAACATCAGATCTGTCAATATGCTAGTTAAAATAAAAATATGGCTTCATCTTCAAATATCTTGCTTATCTGTCTAGACCAGGGGTCCCCAACCCTGTGCCCGCGAGCACCATGGTGCCCGCCGACCCTTTTGCATGTGCCCGCCACTGACTGACTACGATTGATAAGTTTTTATTTAATTTTTTAATAAAATGTTAAGTATGTTACATATTTTAAATATTTAGTTACTAAATATTTAAAAAATGTAACATACTTAACATTTTATTAAATTTTAGTAGTTATTACAGAAAACAGATGCTCATTTATTTGAAATAATTATTTTCTTTATAAATAAATTAAGTTATCGTTTTGATCATTTTTCTAAGATTCTTAGTTAGCCCATCCTTGTTTTTTTTTTGGTGATATATGTTCATTATTTTACATAGGAATTAATGGTTTTTTTTGTATTATGTTCATTATTTACATAGGAATTAAATGTTTTTTTTGTGTATTATGTTCATTATTAAGTCCAACTATAAATTTGCCTTGGAAAAGTAAATGGTGCCCGCCGCGCTACCGGTAGTCTTGAATGTGCTCTTCGGCACAAAAAGGTTGGGGACCCCTGGTCTAGACCAATGGTGGCCAAACCCCGGCTCGCGAGCCGCATGCGGCTCTCGAGGTTGTTAACTGCGGCTCGCGAGACAATTTTGGTTTTTATTGTAGTTATAATAAAAGACGAAATTCATAATACAAATATAGTATATGTGCCGATATTAATCATTTCAATTCATTACCAAAAAATTCTGTATCCAGTATAGAGAATCCAAAACAGGAATCTGGTGTAGGCAATTGCATGGTCTCATCGATAGATGAGTTTAATGCCTTTGTATTACAAAAAGATATTTATAAAAATCTTTCTGTGCTAAATCTAAACATTCGAAGCTTACCTAGGAACTATAACTACTTATTGGCCCTTTTGAAAACTTCTACGGTCAAATTTAGTGTTATAATTCTCACGGAAACCTGGTTAAATAGTAGTATTAAAAACCTATATAATTTAGATAATTACGTTGCTTATCATACTGTAAGAGATGGTCAGATTGGTGGGGTATCTCTGTGTATGTGCATCAAACTTACGACTCTAACGAAGTATTTTCTCTATGTAATAGTGACAATGAAAACCTGATTGTGGATATAAAAGACAAAAGTAATGTATATTCTGTCCAAGCAATATATAGACCACCTAATACTAATATCAATAGCTTTTTCATTCACTTAAATAACATGTTATGCAACTTTCATAAATCGAATGCCATAGTTGCGGGTGACTTCAACATCAATTTGCAATCTGAAGCAATCTCTCATAAATTTTTAAACTTAATGAATTCTTTCTATCTTAGTCATTCTATTACCAAACCCACTCGAGTCTGCAGCTATGGCAATCGAATAACAGAATCTAAGATTGATAATATATTTGTAAATAGCAATGCCCTCGTAAATTCTGGAATTATAACCACAAACATCAGTGATCATTTTCCTACTTACGCTATATTCAATAACATTGTTCAGGTTGCGGACAAAACAACTATTGATTACAGAATATTCTCAGAGGTTAACAAAAGAAAATTTATTGGGGCTGTAGAAAATACTCGACTTGACTGTGACGAACCTTTAAATGACGCAGATCATATGTTTCAGTTCTTCTATGACACCTTATTCCATATTTTTAATATTTGCTTTCCTTTAAGGAGAAAAACAGTTTCGCCCAAAAATGTCGCAAATCCATGGATCACTCCAGGAATTATTATTTCAATAAAGAACAGAGATAACTTATTCAAATTGCAATTACAGAGCAAAATTCCTAAAATACAATATACTCAATACAGAAACAAATTAACTAAAATAATCAAAATTGCAAAATATAACTATTATAACAATCAATTTTCCAAACAGAGACATGAAAAACACTTTGACAACCATAAACAATCTTCTCGGAAAACAAATTAAGAAAAATTCAATAGAGAAATTAAATGTTGATAATAAAGAAATTACTGATGATACTGCTTTGCAAATAAATACACATTTTACTTCAATAGCGGATAAGCTTCGCTCACAATTAATAAACAATGATCACTCACCTCTAGAATATATGCCACCCAGCCCACTAAATTCATTTTCTTTTGTTCCTGCTACCTCTACTGAGGTCCAGAATATTATTGGTAAATTAAAAAATGCAAAAAATAACATTCATAACATTCCTCTACCTATATTGAAACTTGTTAAAGATAAGATATCTGTAATTTTGGCTAAGATTATCAATCAAAGTATTTCCAAAGGAATATTCCCATTAATGCTAAAAACTGGTTATATAACACTCCTTTTTAAAAGGGATGATCCTACACAAGCAACAAATTACAGGCCGGTGTGTTCATTATCTGTGTTCAGCAACGTTTTTGAAAACATTTTAAAAAGTACAGTGCCCGCGAAAAGTATCCGATCACTCAAGAAAATACAATATTTTCCCTTAATATTCAGAGACACGTAATTCACTTTCTATTTGTTCTAGCGACATCTGGTAACTTTGAGGTTGCTCGCTGATATGAGAGCTATCCAACGCATTCTCAAATTAGTGTTCTGGTAGCCTTCGTTGCGGGTGGCTGTGTCTCAAATTTGTCAGATTTCACTGTTTGTGTAAATTTCTTGATATTTTTTTTTTTTTACAGAAAGTGGTGTAAATAAAATTTATATATAATGTGTGCTAAAAAACAACTTAAGAGTGATTGTCGAGGTGCTATTGTTGCTTTGCATGCATGGGAAATCACAGAGACAGATAGCTAAGGAATTAAACATATCCCAAAGTACCGTTAATTTATGGTTTCACGGGCTAAGAACAATGGTGGCCTAACCACGCCAGTCCCTAAAAAACGATCTGGCAGACCGAGAAAAACAAATTCGCGAACAGACAAACTTATGAAACGTTTAGTATTGAAAAACCCAACAATAACTGCGAAAGAAATAAAATTTAATATGAATAATTTGTTATCTGGTGTTTCTGAACGAACTATCCAGGAGCGGCTCCAAAAGAACTCGGATTACCATCTCGCCATGCTGCTAAGAAACCGTTCATTAATGAAAAAATGCGTAAAAAACGTGTCGCATTTTGTAAAAAATACATTCATTGGACTGTTGATGACTGGAAGAAGTTTTATTTAGCGATGAGTCGACATTTTTGACATTCAGAAGTTGTCCAAAAAAGTTCGCCGGCCTATTGCTCAAATAGGATGGACCCTAAATACACCCTAAAGACAATGAAACACCCTCCAAGTGTGATGGTTTGGGGTTGTTTCGGTTACTATGGGCGTGGAAACTTATATTTTCTTCCGAAGAACACAACTATGAATGGTGCACGGTATTTAGCAATGCTACAGGATAAACTTCTAATGGCAATGGCAATCCAAAGGACAAAAACATACATGCATGATGGTGCACCATGTCACAGGGCCAAAATAGTGACAAAATGGTTACTGACAATAAATTTGATATTTTGGATTGGCCTGGTAATAGTCCAGATCTCAATCCGATAGAAAATCTGTGGCTAATAATAAAAAATAAGGTTGAATGCCACGACACTGGCTCAGTCGAAAAATTACAAGAGGCCATCAAAAAGGTATGGTGCAAGGAAATATCAGTGGAAGTTTGTCAAAACTTGATTAAATCCATGCCAAAACGTCTAGAACAAGTCATCCAAACCAAAGGACAGATGACAAAATACTAATATAAGGTTAGTATACATTTAAACATTGTTTTTTATGTAAAAAATACAAATTTCAAGGGTGATCGGATACTTTTCGCGGGCACTGTAGAATGCAGCAATATTTAGAATCCTACAATTTACTATCTCCAAATCAATATGGCTTCCATAATAATAAAACAACGGAAATAGCTATTTTAAATTTTATGGAAAATGTAAATATAGCTAAAGAGAACAAAGAAATAATGATATCAATATTTATGGATTTGAGTAAGGCGTTTGATGTAATAGACCATAATCTTCTACTTAATAAGTTATATTGTTACGGCTTTAGAGGAGCAATCAGTGATTGGTTTAAAAGTTATTTGTCCAATAGATATCATTTTGTATCAGTAAATAAGGTTTGCTCAACTAAAGCGCTTGTCAAACATGGTGTGCCACAGGGCTCAGTTCTGAGTCCACTGTTATTTTTATTATATATAAATGACCTTCCACGTTCATCTGATAGACTGAACTTCATAATGTTTGCAGATGATACAACTCTCTCTTTTTCTTGCAAAGATGTTAATACAGTTAAGAATATATTTCATTCAGAATTCATCGGTGTAATGAAATGGTTGACCACCAATAAACTCTTCCTAAATACCAGTAAAACAAATTTCATGATTTTTACTAATAAAAGAAATGTACATCTTGAAGAACTTAATGTTAATGAAATCGCCATAAAGGAGTGTACTGTAACAAAATTCTTGGTGCAATGCTAGATAAGAATTTGCAATGGAGTGATCATGTAAATTATATCGCGAAAAAGATTTCAAGGAGCGTTGCTATAATGTTTAAACTTAGAAATGTAGTCCCTAAACAAGTTTTATTGACTCTTTATCATATTCTTGTTCTTCCTTATATAATATACTGCACCCTTGTTTGGGGAAACTCCGCTAACAACGCATTAAATGGTATCTTTGTCATCCAACAACGAGCAATAACGTTATTATCTGATGCTGATTTCCTTGATCACCCTAGCGCATTATTTAAAGAGCTAAACCTACTAAAGCTCAACGATATAACCAAACTGGCACATTTTATTTTTATTTACAAGTGTAAGAACAAAATCATTAATTTGCAATGGGTAAATAGATATTTTGTAACTCATCAAGAAATCCACTCATATCAGACCAGAAATAGATCAAAGCTTGTTATACCTCAATTTAGATTGTCTTCATCTCAAAAACTACCCATTTTCATTGGATTGAAACTATGGAATGACTTGCATGCCGATATAAAAAATATTGTGAATGTAAATTTGTTTAAAACCAAGTTGAAATCCCGATTAATAATGGCATACTAACAAAAATCTAGGATTAATGTCCACTAATATTGTTTAATATGGTCCATTAATATTGTTTAATATTGTAATGCATGTTTTAACTATTAATAATACTTATTTACTTATTTATTTATTTATTATGATTAATTAATAACAACTTGCTGCTTATTTTTAATAAGAGCCCAGTAAAGCCTAAAGCTTAAGGGCCAAATTAAATAAAATAAATAGTCGAGCTTCAAAATTATTCATGTCATTGTAAATTGAAAAAATAAATTTATTTTATTATTATTAATAAAGGTTATTCTATTCTATAAATTTTTTTTTCACATAATAAAAAAATATGAAAAAAAAGAAAATTGAATTGACAATAAAATGCGTCATGCGTACGACAATTTCTTTTGCGTGACAGGCACTAAGCGGGATAATTACGTAATTAACACCAATCGCCACTCACCAGTGTCCAGTACCCCTCGAGCTACCCTGCGGGCCGCGTGTAGTAACGAGTCAGTGTGTTTTAAAATTGGCCTCTTAGATCAAATAGTGGCTATTTTTCTCAGCTATACAAGTGAAAGTTATACAACCCCTTAGTTGACTAAAATGACAGCAGACAAAGTGTAAGAAACGGAAATATGAAGAAGAAAATAGAATTTTTAAACAGAGTGGGAGGAGAGCTTTGCCTTTACTGTTAAGGGTGGGAAACCTGTGTGTTTTATCTGCCACGTGGCACTCAATCACTTTAAAGCCAGTAACTTAAAGCGTCATCATGAAACTAACCATAAAAATTTTATTACGGAATTTCCTCCCAAATCAGAATTGCGGAAGACTAAGTTAACAATGTTGAAATCTCGCCTAGTTGCCCAACAAACTGTACTTTCTTCATTGTGTAAGACAGCTGACTTAACTACTGAAGCTAGTTTTGTTATGGCATAGAATATTGCTCGTGCTCAACTTCCCTACAGTAGTGGAGAATTTGTGAAGAAGAATATTGCCGATGTTACTGCAATTCTAGCTCCAGATAACACAAAGCTTCGAGAACAAATAGCAAGTATTTCTATTTCCCGCCACACTACAGAGAGACGTATTTCCCATATCAGTGCTGAAATTACATGCTCGTTGCAGTGATTTGAAGAATTCTGTTGCGTTCAGTTTGGCCCTCGATGAATCCACAGATATTAAAGATAACCCTCAACTGGCGATATTTGTTCGTTATGTTACTGGCGATGGAAATGTGAAAGAAGAACTCTTGGACTTAATACTTAATGACCCTAAGAGAAACCACCAGAGGGGTTGACATAAAGAACGCACTTGAGGCATTATCAAATGCTCAAGTACCATTGAATAAACTTGTCAGTGTTGCAACAGATGGAGCACCAGCTATGGTAGGACAAAATGTAGGCCTAGTTGGGCTCTTGACACGCGATCTCAAGTATCCTGTGTGTCTCTTTATTCACTGTATCATTCACCGTGGTCATTTGGTAAGCAAGTATTTTAGGTATGACAGTGTTATGAAATGTGTTCTAGAAATTGTGAATTTCATTCGTTCAAATGCAAAAACGCACCGAGCGTTTAGAAATTTTATCGAGGAGCTAGATCTTCAAGATAAGCCAGATGACCTTTCATTCTACTGTATTGTAAGGTGGTTATCAACTAGTAATCTCCTGAATAGGTTTGTTGCACTGCTGGAGCCTATCATTGATTTCTTGAAAGAAAAGGAAAAGTCATACCCACAACTAGAAGATCACGAATGGGTGCAGGATCTGATGTTTTTTACTGATGTAATACAACACCTTCAAAATCTAAATTTGGCACTTCAGGGAAAGGATAAGGTCATTTCTGACTTAACACAGACAGTTTTCAGTTTCCAAAATAAAATAAAGGTCTTCCAAAAAGATCTAGTAACCAAAAAATTTGACCACTTTCCCCACCTGAAAAACCGAGCAAACACTTTTCCTGATATTGAAATAAAAGATAGTAAATTGGAGGAATACAAAGGTAAATTAGAAGGACTAATTGATGATTTTCAGTTCAGGTTTGATGAACTAAAGAAGCTAAAACCATGCTTCGAATTTCTTGTAAATCCTTTCCTGATTGGTGTCGTCAACGATGGCTGTCCTGTTACCACACCTTTTGTTATGGAAGCTGCTTCAATACAAACAGAACTTTTGGAGCTACAGGAGAACGTGGGTTTAAAGTTGATACATAAAAGCTTATCTGCAGTTGAGTTTTGGAAGCAAGTACCAGAGACAAAGTATCCTCATCTCAGGAAAACCAGTTTCCGACTTATCTCAGTTTTTGGGACAACTTATTGCTGTGAAGCACTCTTCTCGGTAATGAAGTTTGTAAAGTCAAAACATCGTGCTGCCCTCACTAACGAACATCTGACTGAGCTTCTTCATACCGCCTTAACATCACATCAGCCAGACTTTAAAGCATTAACAGCCAAAATGAAGACCCAAACTAAGCCTTCTACAAGCAGTAATTAAACAATTTAATAATGTGAGTATAACTATATGTATATGTATATGTTTTTAATAATTAAATTCTTTTTAAAATATTTTGCGGCTCTCGTACATCTGAAAAACGTCGTATGTGGCTCTTGGGTCCAGGAAACTTGGCCATCCCTGGTCTAGACATTACTACAGCTAAAATATTTACCTTATCTTCAAATATTTTGCAAAATAATTCATCCTATTGAGAATAAAAACAAAACAGGACAACATTAAATAATAATGATGTCACCAAAAATTCAGTATATAAAGTCAAACAATTTTTCAAATTATCATTCTGATTGCTGATCTGATTTAGAGGCTGAGCATTACCTGTAACATCTTAGCAGTAAACTACAGTAAAAGAATATCTTTGTCTTCTCCTTCGAGCCTTGTTTACTTCAGAAAACTTAGTCTTAAAATAGAGAAAAATGATTTCAAGATACGGCACAAGAAGAATCGAGAACCCTTAAAGAATTTAATAAGCTTCACAGAATCCTCCGATCTCCTACAAGAAGAAATCGGAGAGTAGTATAAGAGAAACTACTGCGATTTCCTACACGGTACCAGCTACTCCACCTAACCAGAAACCCCGTCAACCTCGAACTGCTCAAGGCCATAGACAGAGGGGTTAACAAATATATATATATATATATATATATATATATATATATATATTAGCCCCTCCCGAAAAGTAATTCTGGCTACGCCCCTGTATATATATATATATATATTATATATATATATATATATATATACACACACCTTGGTTAACCTTGGGTTTGCTTCCGCCCAAATTGTTCATTCTGACGAAGGTCAAGCTTTTCACTCCACCTTAGACCTACAGTCAGGGCCGGCTCAAGGTACCGGCAACTCGGGCAGTTGCCCGGGGCGCCACGTGCTAAGGGGCGCCACGTCATGTGTTTGGGATCTTCAAATACAAAGCGAAAAATCTAAAAATAAATAAATAAAATAAAATGAAATAAAAGTCAAATGTGAAAATTTCCTGATATGGAGTAAAATTTTCAGGGATTATAACATTATATTAGCCAATAGCTTAAATTCTTTAGCAATTCTGGCAATAGAAAAATGACTTTGTCAGAAATATAAATACGAAAAAATTTGCAAATCTAAAGTCGAGGAAAAAATATTTTAGTTAGGATAATGTACGAATTTGAATGTCTGTTGTTGCGTTTGATTTTTTTTCATTTATCTGTAATAAATTCTTTACTTATATTTGTAATTTTTTTAGCATTATGAAAAAATTATTAAAATGGTAAAAAGTTTTAAGGGTGCTGAAATTCAATTTTCCCGGGGCGCTGACAAACCTCGAGCCGGCCCTGCCTACAGTTTAACGTGAATCCGAACCACGCCCCACACTAGGCTACCCAGGGTTTCTACCAACCAATTTCTTTATTGTGTGAAAGGATGAAGAGCTGGGTTTTATTGCGGCCTCTTGGCATCACCGGGTCTCGATCCCGCGGCCGATGGATTCGTAGTCAGCGACGCTAACCACTACACCACCGAGGAATATATATATATATAAAATTTTCTGAGCGAAAACCTTTAATGCCTAACAGAACCTAGACATTAGCACCAACCATTTTATGGTGTGAAATAGCTTAGTCAAATGTATCTTGTACGAGTACAACCTACAGTATAGTGGAAAGGGGTTTTAGGCGGATCCTGAAGATGTAAGGCATCCGGTACCCGAGACTGAAGGGCCCCTCATATTTTTTTTGTTTTAGATTTTTCCCCCTTTCTAATGTCATCTCGTCTGTTTTTACTTCCGTCGGGCAATGAACAACTGTATTCTGCTCATAGCATAAGCCAGGCTAGAAAAGTGTTTGGGTTGTGATACACCTTGCATCTGGAATCTCCATAGGGCTAACGCCAACCCTGTATATAATTTCAGCATTTGCGTAAGTTTAGTAAGATCTTTACATTTGCTATATACAATTCATTATTCTTATCTTTCTTGTTTTATGAGTTATACGAGGTCAATTGTGCTTTGAGAGTGAAGTCTGTTTAATTGGAAAGGCTTCCATCTTGAAGCAAAACGACCCAAAACATATTACAAAATTCAAAGCTTATTTGGAAAGACAGGAGCTGACTGAGAGAGTCCAAATGCTGAAACTTCCACCACAAATTCTTGATCTCAATGATAGTGAGAATTTGTGGAAACAACCAAAAGCTAATGTCCGAAAAGAAGCGTTCAGGACCTCGGGCGTATCATTCATTCAAAATAGCAATCATTCCTACGGAAAGGCTACATACAGTCTCCGGATGACTCGATGTTTTCGAGATACGAAACCATCATAAACTGATCTCTCTTCTTAAATTATTAGTTATTTACTGTAATTTATTTGTACTTTCTCTGCAATTCTATGTATAATCAAAGTTAGGCATAAAACTAGAAATGTAATGATCTTTGGTTTTTGTTTGCCTTTTGTCTGTGGATTCAGATTTATGACCATCAAATGACGGGGGAACACTCACCCAATGGCCTCTCGAGAGTCTTCGAAGGAGTCCTAACGATAGGCAGAGAAACTCTGGGCTTGGAGTTTGCGCGACTTCTTCCCGTCGATGCAGTTTCCGCCTCGCTCATGATTCCAGGGTCTTCGTCCCAGTATGAGGATGTGTTGTCCATCTCTGCAAGGGCGAAGACATTAATATAGAGTATATATATATATATGTGTATATATATATATATATATATATATATATATATATATATATATATATAATATATCAGGGCTGTGCGAGTCTATCACTTCGGGTCGGGTGCGGGTCTGGGTCATTTTTCTAATTTACTTTCGGGTCCGGGTCCGGGTCTTTTCTAATTTACTTTCTGGTCCTGTTCCGGGTCCGGGTCGGACCCGAAAATTCACTTTCAGGTCCTGTCGGGTCTTTCAGTATATGACCCGGGTCTGGGTCGGGTCCATTATTAAAAATGTAATAATTATAATCTGGTATAGGATAGGTAATAAGACTGCTACCGTAGCTACATTAACATGTTTTCTGAAACATAGTAAAACATTATATGGCTATACGTTAGTAGCCTAACCATATATATATTAATTAATCCGATTTTGGAAATGTTTGAAAGTAGGTATATTAAATGTATTAATATTTAATAGTAACTAGGTATTGTTAAACATGCATTGCTGAGGGGCAAAGTACGATGTATGATTGCTCTCTTCAGCCACCTTATTCTAAATTTTAATTAATTTTGTAAAACCAAATTCTATATTTTTTTGAGTGAACTCAAATGGAAATTATCATCTTGTATTAAAATTAAATACTTTGTTTATCTTAAAAAACAAAAATAAAACCGATAATATGAAATAATTAAGGTAATTTGGTAGTAATATTGTCTTTATATTTTGAGGGCAACATATTCTGTGAACTCCTTTAAAAGAGATATTGATATAGCGGCATACCCTATACTTATTTCTCCTAGAATCTAGCTTGAAAGTTGTGACAAGACAGGACAGAGATTTCTGAATTTTTAACTGATTTTTATATATATATATACATATATATATATATATATATTGTAGGATGAGGCCAGCGAATCTAGAATGTCTATATATCTGGATGTGTTTTTATGTGTGAACTAGCGATGCATGCGTTCCTTTATGGTACGTTGGACTCTTTCAGCTAAAGAGGCCTTATGTATAGAATTGCTAGTGTAGTAACTGATGTTAAACTCTGACAACATGCTCTGAAAAGTTCAGCCGATAAATTCTTTCCCCATGTCCGTACAAAAATAGCCAGGAATCCTGTTTTCTTTCAATATCAGCGTTTTGGTAGCTTTAGCAACTGTTTCAGGCGATTTATTTTTCAGCGGAATTAACCACAAATATCTAGAGAATACATCTACTATGAATAGGATGTAGCGGTAGCCACCATTATACAATGAATATCTCTGCATGTCTGTCAAATCCACCTGCCAAATAGAATCAATCGAGGCCGCTGTTGTCTTGGATGTTTTAAACCTTTTTCTCACCGGCTTATGAAATGTATAAGCATCCTGCTCCTGCAAAAAACCTCTCAACATCTTTTTTCTCTAATCCCTCATTATAGACGCCTCTGTACAGTCTATCAACGCCGCCGAAGGAGGTTGGGCTAGAAATGTTATAATAACGTTTTCTTAATATGTTAGCCATTTGCGTATTTTAGAGGCACGAGGGGAGGGTTGACCTCGTTGTTCGGTCTCCTCTTTCTCTTCTTCAATTCCGATCGTACCCTCCACAGCACAGGTTTCTCGTTCTGTAGAGGATAATATAACATTCGTGCTGGTGCGCACAGCCACCCCCACCCCAGCCCTAACTAGAAACCGGTACGTAGTCAGGGTCGACCCACGAACCATGTATATCAATGGTGTTGAATACGGACGACGGCGTGTAGTTGAACGTATTGTGGAGTTTGCCATTCAGAACAGCGAGGGACGCGAAGTCAGGATGAGGCTGTCTTTCAGGTTCGGGTCAGATGACGGGGATGTAAATGATTTTTGGGTAGTAATATCCAGGGCCGGCTCAAGGTACCGGCAACTCGGGCAGTTGCCCGGGGCGCCACGTGCTAAGGGGCGCCACGTCATGTGTTTGGGATCTTCCAAATACAAAGCGAAAAATCTAAAAATAAATAAATAAAATAAAATGAAATAAGTCAAATGTGAAAATTTCCTGATGTGGAGTAAAATTTTCAGGGATTATAACATTATATTAGCCAATAGCTTAAATTCTTTAGCAATTCTGTCAATAGAAAAATGACTGTCAGAAATATAAATACGAAAAAATTTGCAAATCTAAAGTCGAGGAAAAAATATTTTAGTTAGGATAATGTACGAATTTGAATATCTGTTGTTGCGTTTGATTTTTTTTCATTTATCTGTAATAAATTCTTTATTCTTATATTTGTAATTTTTTTAGCATTATGAAAAAATTATTAAAATGGTAAAAAGTTTTAAGGGTGCTGAAATTCAATTTGCCCGGGGCGCTGACAAACCTCGAGCCGGCCCTGGTAATATCACACAGACGCTTGGCTGCTGTAGATATAGATTATATTTTGGACCGTATAATGCAGGCCTCTCAAAGTAGTACAACCTTCAATATGAACAACTTCACGATACATATTGACCGGGTATTCCGTGTTGCAGGTCATACGGCTACACCTTATACTCTTATCTTCAATTCTCAGGCTATTTACAGACGGCATATAAACACCAGTCGTGGGTGCGGCTTTATAGCGGTAGTCTTAGCTCATATGTTTACTGTGCTAAATACATGGGCTCAAAAAATTTGTTTGCCTACGGTTGTGCAGCGTGCTCGTAAACTGGCAGCAGATTGCGAGCTTGAGTTTGACTGTAATTTGGGCCCTGAAGAGTTGAGAAGGATAGAGCAGGAAATGAATGTTCGTATAGTTGTATTTGGAATGGATGATCGTCGTAGGACTGTGTATGTTTTTAAAAGCTGTGTGAGAGACCGTACAAGACCCCTACTTATTTTAGGGCTGTCAGGGACAACGTATCTCCCCATCCGTAATATAAGGTCTCTTTATGCAAGGTATGATAAAAGTCGAAAATATGGAAGGCATCATGATTTGTGTAAGGGGATGTCTCGAGTTTGCAGATGGCATAGTGAAACATTGTAAGGATTGTCACATGGTATGTGAGCAGTGTAAAAGCTCCAAATGTGAAAATCGTGTAGTTGAAACTGAGAAGAGGAACTGTAATGTGTACAGACGCACATTTTTCAATAATAAATGCTTTAAGCTCCATAAGTCAATTGTTACTTCCAGGAAAATGAGAATCTGTGAATGTGGTATGTTTCATATGATGGATAATTGAGGAAAGTTTGAGCACAAATGCGATGAAATTCACTGTTTTACATGCCACGAGAAATATAAGGCAGATGGTATAAATAAAGCGTGTATGTTATATGAAAGATGCTAAGCCTAAAAATAAACCTTGTATAACTGTATACTACGATATAGAAACATATACGGATGCTGAAACCAAAGACGTTATTCCACATCCACATACTTTGAATGGTGAAATAATGTTAAATCATATTTATTGTGTTGTACAAAGCAACGAGGATGTAACTGTGGATTCGATTACGTGTGAGTTTAGTATTTTATTTAAGCGCGGTAGAACTTAAAGCGCGTATTTTTTATGTATATATATATATATATATATATATCCTTGTATTGAAATTCTTCTGCACTATTATTTTTTAAGTTTATATATGTGTGTATTTTTGATGCGCGAACATATATTAAACGTGTATTATTTTTGAAGCTTATATATAAGGGTGTAGATGCGCGTACATATACCAAACGTGTATATAGATTTCTACTGTACTATTAGTATTTTTCATTGTATATACTGTATATATTTCTCGCTTAAAGTGTGTATTTTTGATGTATATGGATTTCTTCTGCTATCATTATTTTTCACTGTATATGTATTTCCTATATCTTTCAGAATACATGTATGTTAAATAATTGTTTCCATGTTAAATAATTCGTTTTGCGACTAAATAAACAGAATGATGTAGTTGTGTTTTATTATATCTATATAAACGATAGAAACAAGTGCGTCGATAGGTGTATATATATATATACAGGGTGTTTCAGGAGGAAAGGTCAATACTTCGGGAGGTGATAGTATCGGTCATTGTGAGAAAAAAAGTTCATATGAACATGTCTAATTCTGAATGGTTACGGAGATAGAGCTGTTTGAATCTGATGCGCGCGCAGCTCTTCCTACCCCCGCGGTGGTCCCATTCAATGGCCACCAAGGTCTCCAGACCTCTCTCCGTTAGATTATTGTTTGTGGGGGTGGATGAAAAGTCAAATTTACAAAAGAAAGGTGGATACATGAGACGAATTGCTCGCGCGCATTTTGGATGCTGCTGCCCGCATAAAGGAACGTCAAGATCAACTCAGACGAACGACACGCGATCTTTGCACACGAGTTGCAAACAGCATTGAGGTTGACGGTGGGATTTTCGAAAACGTATTGTAAACTGTAACGAATGTGTCATTTCTGGATCTGATACCATTCAAAATGCCAATGTTTAAACATTAAATGTTAGAAACAGTAATTGGTTTCTCTTTCTTGATTACCATTAACAATGCTTTTGTATTTGTAGATTCAAACAGCTCTATCTCCGTAAGCATTCAGAATTAGACACATATTCATATGAACTTTTTTTCTCACAATGACCGATACTATCACTTCCCGAAGTATTGACCTTTCCTACTGAAACACCCTGTGTATATATATATATATATATATATATATATCGATGGGGTGTCGGGGTAGGATGAAATTGCAAAGCTGTGGAAAAACCACTATTCTAACATTCTTAATAGTGTGAGTAGGAATAATCTTAAGATAGATTGCAGCGAAACGATTGTGGGAGCGACAAGGGAAAATACTCTGCGTCAGGGGTAGATGACTTATCGAATGAGCACTTAAAATATGCAAATGACGTATGTCTGCATATATCATTGCTCCTATCAGCCATGCTTGCTAATAGCTATATCCCTGCAGAGTTCGTGAGGGTATATATCTTGCCCTTGGTCAAAAATAAGTACGGAGACATTCTGTCCAGCAATAATTACAGGCCTATTGCTGTCGCTTCCTGCTTCTCGAAACTACTAGAAAAACTCTTGTTACTCCGATTAAATGATTTCCTATGAACATCTCCTAATCAGTTTGGCTTTAAAAGATCCCACTCAACTGACCTGTGTATCTATGTACTTAAAGAAACAATATCTAAATACATTGACAGTAATTCAACTATTTATAGCTGTTTCCTAGATATAAGTAAAGCATATGATAGGGTGAACCACAATATTTTATTTGCAAAACTAGAAGACAGGAAGGTTCCCGTGTACATATTAAATTTATTGAAATTTTGGTATTCCCGCCAATCTTTCACTGTTAGGTGGAGCAACGTACTATCTGAGTGTTTTGGCTCCTCTTGCGGGGTGAGACAAGGCTCCTTACTCTCCCCTATGCTTTTTAATGTGTTAATAAGTCCCTCTGTTAAAGGTCTGGATCGGCAACTAAAAGTCTGCGAAGTGTATTCGCAGAAACATGATATTCTTTTTAATGTTACAAAATACAAAAACTAAGGTTATACAATTTCATCCTAAACGCTGTAATCAGCCAGCTGATATAAGGTTTAAAATGAATGGTGAAGTAATTGAGGAAGTACAAGAGTTTAAGTATTTGGGTCAAACTATACCAGCTCTTTCAGTGATGACTCGGATATAAGAAAACAATCTCGAAGCCTTTGTACTAAAGCGAATATGATCATAAGGAACTTTCGATTCTGTACAAGTGAAGCTAAAGACACTCTCTTTCGTACTTTCTGCAGTAATATATACAAAGAGCAACTCTGGGTGAATTATAAAAAAGGTTCTGGCAGAACCCTAAATTTGGTGTACAACAGGTCTTTTAGACTCTTACATAAATTACACCCGAGATACTCAGCTTCGCAAATGTTTGCTACCCGCAATGTCCCGAGCTTCCCGGAGGTAACAAGACGTGCTCAATACAGTCTAATGCAAAGAATTAAAAAATGAACCAACTCGATCATCCAAGCTATCCATGAGTCCTGCCATTTATCCTCTAAGCTATGGGATTCTTGGTACGAAAACGTCTGTCTGTAGCTCTACTTAACTTCAACATTACAGTATTATTTCTAATCAATTGTATATATTTCTATCCTTAGTATATGAACTCTCATTCTATTAATAATATTTGTCATATGGATTATAGTCTGCCAATAAACCTTTTCATTTTCATATATGCATGTGTGCTTCGATAAATATATATGTATTGTCTCTAAACAAGCCAACTGGCTGGCTCTACATTCTTGCACATTAATATATATTATATATATATATATAATATATATATACTATACTTCGCTAATTAAGCCAATTACGCCTCTAAGCCAACTGATGCTAAAGAACGATGTTGACCTTCATTATACGTTCAGACGTGGCAGTGAGAACATCTCTCCATTAATTAATTAATTAATAACGCCAAATTTATTCTTGCACGCTCTCCTCTCATTTAATATATATATATATATATATAATATATATATATATATATATATATACATATATATGTATAGAAACGACGTAAGTATAGAGGAGTGTTCTGCACACGAGGAAGAGAAATAACGAACAAATGAAAAATGAGGTGACCGCCCGGAATCGAACCCAGGATCTTCCGATTGCCGGTCAGATATGACCATACACTACACGACGGGCCTCGATCAGTCAGAAGTCGCAATTCCCTACATAGGGCAGAAACCAATGCCTTGAGAGGGCACCCCTCGCAAATCGTGAATATGTACATTAACTGCAATGACACGCAGTATATTAATGTATAGAAACGACCGTAAGTATAGAGGAGGGTTCTGCACACGAGGAAGAGAAATAACGAGCAAATGAAAAATGAGGTGACCGCCCGGGAATCGAACCAGGATCTTCCGATTGCCGTCAGATTCTACCACTCCACACGGGGCCTCGATCAGTCAGAAGTCGCAATTCTCCTACATAGGGGCAGTCACCATGCCTTGAGAGGGCAACCTCGCAAATCGTGAATATGTACATTTAACTGCATGACCACGCAGTATATTTGTATAGAAACGACGTAAGTATAGAGGAGTGTTCTGCACACGAGGAAGAGAAATAACGAGCAAATGAAAATGGGGTGACCGCCCGGGAATCGAACCCAGGATCTTCCGATTGCCGTCAGATATGCTACCACTACACCACGGGCCTCGACAGTCAGAAGTCGCAATTCTCCTACATAGGGCAGAAACCAATGCCTTGAGAGGGCACCCTCGCAAATCGTGAATATGTACATTTAACTGCAATGACCACGCAGTATATTAATGTATACGGCTGTATTCAGTTAAATAACTAGAAATTTTAAATTAAAATTGTCTAACAGTCGTATTTAAATTGCTTGTGCATTTGATTTCATTGTATCAATATCAAATCTTTATTCTTCGACAAATTTTCTTTACTGTCAAAAATTTCACTTTGTATTGTAATTGGTTTAGAAGTGTGTGATGAATATATTATTTTTGTAAAAGGTTTATAATTATCCCCCTACACGAACTGACAGAGAAATAAGAAAATATAATCCGTGATATACAGTGTATAACCTTGGGTTAAATCTAATCTATATGACGTGGTTTAAAGGAAAACAGGCTAAAATATTATCCCGCACGACCAATTCCGTTCCAGTGTTTCTAGTTGTAGCCCATATTTACTGGCAATCCACTGGTCTCCCCATTAAGTGCAATTCATCTAACTGCTATTTTAGCCATTTTTAATGCCACAGTACCATCTTCGGCCCCAGTACCTCCCGAAAATTTAGTTCTAATGTTGCCAATTATACCTACATATTCCTGTTTTTTAAACAAAATTCAAATTAAATTTGTTCAAAAACTGTGGGTGATGGAAACATTTCGTATCCATATTTGTATTCTGCGTGCAAAAATCTACCAGAATCACCCTATTTTATTTGAGGAACAGGAAAAAAGTTATAATTTGTTGTCCAGTGTAATCTCTCCAATGAAAATGCAAAAAGTTATTGAAAAAGCGAAGCAAAAAACTTATCAGAAAAAGTAAGCGCAACTATGAGCTTATAGAGTGAATCAAATTATATCGAATCCGAAGTAATTATATAATTATGTCATGAATAAAAATGTAGTTTCGCAGACTATTGGTTCACTCGGGTATGCTACGTTTTGGCGCAGCCGTTTGGGCGCTGGCGATTTGGCGCGGCCGTTTGGGCGCCAACCCATTTTGGCGCCAGCCCTTTTGGCGACGGACGTTTTGGCGCTAGGAAAAAACTATGATTGATTCGTCATTATGCAAAGGTATAACTCAAAAAAAGTTAAAACTGTAATTTAAGTTTATTTTAAAATTAGGTAGGGCTATAGCTTAAAATTTTTTAAAACTGTCATGTAACTTTATTTAAAAATTAGGTAAGTAAAATTTTAACTAGTTATTCATTTGGTAATTATGAGCAAGGCCCCTCAAGTACTCGACAGCATCTATGTTTTCACATCTACGAACAATTTCTTGTATTCTTCTATCTGCATCTCTATACTTCTTTAGCTTTTGCGGTGGTTCATGTCCAGCTACTAACCGTTCATAATATGCATCTCTACCTTTCTGTACTTTACGCAGTCCATCTATTAATTTCCATATTGTGGGATGTTGCATGCCAAGTTCGTATTGCAATCGACGGTGGGCTGCTTCCGCATGATTGTTTGTGCGGTCTTCCCCGTCTAATGTTCTTTGATAAAGGTTCCAAATCTCGGGGAGGAATAGAGGAGCTCGTCTTCCATTTCCTCGTCTGTTCTGACGACCAACATATGTATCTTCAAACCAGTTGAGTAAACATTGAAGTTCTTGTGGCAACTCGGTCGCTAGAGCATCCATATATTCGTCGATCTTGTTGAAAGGTACGAAGGCAAGGGCAATAATCATTTTAGCTTTTAACGCGAAATCTGGATCGTTGTTATACAGATTAGTGAAACCCAAAGAAGCTAGATGTTTTTGCATATTTTGGGCTAAATGAAAAAAGCATCCTTTTATTTGCACATCGGGGAATGTGTCCTTCATTGCACAGCTTTTTCAAAATCGCAGACGATTGAAGTGGGTCTCAATTGGGTTCCACTTCTTTTAATAACTCGAACATTCTCACATATGTGATGCGTTGTTTGTTGGGCAAAAGGGATACATAATGGGGTGAACTCCCTCGTGTTTTTTTGCCAAAATTACATAAAACTGAGAAAAGAGGCTGGGAGCAATACTGAATGTGCCATCGACAAACCACATATCAGATGTAACTAAATGTTGGAGCCAACTCGCTCTTCCGAAGATTAATATCCGATCGGGGCGTGGTCCACTATCACACAATAAAAAATTTTCTTCCACTCCTGGCTGAGGGACGTATATTTTGTAGCATTCTGGCAAAACTAATTGTTGTAAATCAGTCGGATTGGCGGGGGCGTTCTTCATTAAATTACGTTTTCTTCCTATTATTTTCTGCAAAGCGGACGTATTAGGAATGGCCGCTAGACTAGCTTGGGATACGTTTGTCAAACATTCATTAATAACTACAGCTGGTGACTCAAGAGTCTCCGCTGCTCTCTTTTTTATATTAGTTTTGACAAGTGCAACCTCTACTTGTGCAGCATAGGCTTCATGCGAATGGCTGTTCAGCTCCCTTACCACCTCTCCAGCTTTAGTATGCAGCCTTGCTTTGCACCGATATTTTTGCTCACAACGCCAAAATTTCAACTCACTGTCGGCTGTGCTTGCTTTGTCAAAGACGTAGAAGAATCCATTATGCGCAAATTTTTCTTTACCCTGTTTCGTTAATACTTGCTCAGCCATCATATGAATAAATGACGGTAGGTAGATAAAAAAATATAACAAAAACGAAAGCAAAAGAACGAAACACTTGTGGCAGCGCACCCCCGGCAAACAACTGAAACTGTAGACACACTGAGTTTCAAGGTCAAATACATATGTTAGTTTTCGTATCAACTCGCGTTGGCTGGCGCCAAATGACCAAATTACCAAATGAAGAACTAGTTAAAAATTTACTTACCTAATTTTTAAATAAAGTTACATGACAGTTTTAAAAAATTTTAAGCTATAGGCCTACCTAATTTTAAAATAAACTTACATTACAGTTTTAACTTTTTTGGAGTTATACCTTTGCATAATGACGAATCAATCATATTTTTTTCCCAGAGCCAAAACGTCCGTCGCCAAAAGGGCTGGCGCCAAAATGGGTTGGCGCCCAAACGGCCGCGCCAAATCGCCAGCGCCCAATCGGCTGCGCCCAATCGTCCAGTCCCGGGTTCACTCATAGGCGAAAACAAGCAAATTTACGATGACTTACAAATGACGAAAGTTTTAAATAAATTCTTCTATCCCGTCGTTACTAACAAAAATATAAAAAACATTCCCATTCCCGGAATCATGTTCAATGATAATTATTTAAAGCTCCGCGAATTTACAATTAGTAAAAGTGAGGTACTACCGGACATAGGAAAAATTAATCCTAATAAAACTTCAGGTACTTAAAGAAATTAATTGCGCAATAGTCTCTCCTCTTACATATATATTTATTAAATATTTATGCTCTGGAGAATTTCTGTTCGATTGGAAACTTGTAAACATTACGCCAATATTTAAAAAAGGGGACAAATTGCTTCCCGGAAGTTGTCGTCCCATTAGTCTGACTTCAGTAGTTGGTAAGCTTATGGAGACAATCGTTTGGGACAAAATAGTTAATCATTTAGAAACGAATAATTTAATTAAAGATTCTCAACACGGCGTTCGACGTCCTCGTTCTTGCATAGTTTGTTCGACTCTTTTAATGATATTGTAAATATATATGACGAGAGTAAAACAGTAGATGTTATATATTTTGTTTTTTAAAAAGCGTTTGATAAAGTGCCACAGAGAAGAGTATTAGCTAAACTTTACTCTCACGGAATTGATTGGTAATATTCTCAAATAGCTCGAAAATTGGCTTAGTGAACGTAAACAAAGAGTGGTCATTAATGGCAAAGCGTCTAACTGGATAAATGTAACTAGCAGTGATGTAGGACTCGAGACCTTTTTTCTGGTCTCGGTCTCTGTCTCGGTCTTGGCCATAGTGGTGTCGACTACATCACTGTAATGTTCCGCAAGTGCAACAAACACTTTTCTTGTTTTAAGTTGGCAGTTAGCTGCTGAAAAATGTCACAAACTATGAATTTGTGAATAAATTATGAGTAGATTTTGCAATTGTCACTTGATAACCTCTTTAGAATCTTTATTCCTGAATGTGAAATACAGAGCATAGGAATTAGGCATTACACAATGTTGAATACATGCAAAAATTGCATATGGTCTCGGTTTTGGTCTCGGTCATGGTGGTCTCAATTACATCACTGGTAATTAGCGGCGTGCCTCAGGGATCAGTTCTGGGACCAGTTCTTTTTATTATCTGTATCAATGACATGGACATAAGAATTAACAGTATAATTTCAAATTTTCCGGATAATACCAAATTTGGAGGACGAACAAAATCAGCGTCAGAACGTTTGCAGATTCAAGAAGATATTAATAAGTTACTCGAGTGGGCAGAAATTCGACAAATGAACTTTAATATAGATAAATATGAAACGTTGCATATCGGTAGAAACAATGTTAAAGAAAAGTATTCCACGTGTGACAAGATACTAACGCGGGTTATGGAAGAGAAAGATTATGTATTATTGTTGCCGATACTCTTAAATCGACTAAGCAATGTATCGAAGTGGTTAGAAAGCAAATAGAATCTTAGGATTTATTGGTACATCATTCAAATCTAAGTCGGAGAAAACAATGCTAACATTATAACGTTCAGGTCTGGTCCCCATATTTACGGCAGGACATAGACAGAATAGAGAGAGTGCAAAGACAAGCTACTAAAATGATTCCAGACTAAGAAACAAATCATACGCTGCCCGTTTTGGAACTTTAAATTTATTCTCATTTGTAAAAAGGCGGATTCGAGATTTAATCCAGGTGTTCAAAAATGATTAAAAGGTTTGATAACGTCAACGTCGAAAAATATTTCGCCTTTAGAAATGTAGATAGAATTCGTTGTAATGGTCTGAAATTAGTCGGAAAATATTTTAAGTCTAATGAAGTTAAGAATTTCTTCTTCAATTGTATAGTTAATATATGTAATGGACTGCCAGCCAGCGTATTTCACGGTAATTGGGTCCAGTCCTTTAAAAAGACACTAGATGCTTCTAACTCCTAGTTAGAAGCATATGTAGTACAGTGCTTACAATAAGTCTCGCGCCTCTGTCTCGTCCCAAGCTAGTCTGTTAGGTATAAAATGGGCGGTCCTTATGGCAGCGGAGGTGTGTTCGGATTGGTGCACATAATTGCTCTAACCCCATCAATGACGTCCATTATTACGTCACTTCTGCTACATTTTAGTGTTTAAAATACAAATGATTAAGAAGCAGAATGACCAAGTTTCGGGATGTTGGGATGGTTATGGAGCAATCCTAGTCATCATAATATTAGCTGGGCATTACATTATACCGTCTCAATATATACTGTAGACTATAGAGAACGACTAATTCGACAAATATCCCAAATCATGGCATGATACCTAAGTTATTTTGACGCAGGTCTAAATTATTTGCTCAAATTCAATGATTGATATTAAGTAATTGTTGGGAATTGTTGTCAATATTGTTGTTTGTGATACATATCCTACGTGAAGAATCTAATGATCAAATTCCTCAGTGAACCTCTCACGCGCTCGCATTTCGAGGAAGTAACGGTCGTCTCACTAATAGATAGTTTATCCATTGTTTTAAGTGGTAACCTATTCCATCTTATGAAAGTCATTAGTCTAAACTCTAAAGCAAGACTGGTGGGCCGTGAATCAGAGAAATTTGCATTTGATTTGTTCATCGTAATTATTACGTAATATAGTATACTGTATATAGTAGTATATAAGAGTTTATTGGTAGCATATCATATGACAATTCCCACAAACATGTGATGGCCTCGATGTTGCCAGTTTTAATTTTTTTCCTGAAACTATTACCTTCTCATAGTTTGTTTCAACAATGCATATATTACACTGGTCAACACTCATTTTATTGCCAATCATATTAGAGTGATTCTGGGGTAACTTTGTGGTGCTGATTCCGAATATGACATCGGTTTTGCTAGATTGGCTCTAATTTATGAGATAATTGGTACCCCATTGAAACACGTAAAAATGCAAAAAATTTAATGTTCAGGCGGAGCCTACTTACAAATCGCATTGAAATTGTCTCAAATCATACAAAAGTAAACACATAAAATACATAATGGCATTTTATTCGGTATAATAACAGATAAACACAGTAAGCTGATTCGCATAATTACAATTAATGTATAGTAAATCTCTGTTTGTACGATTCTCTTTTATGTGGGTTATCAGGACAATCACGGTGGAGGTTCCAGCAAAAAGAAAAAGAAAACAATAAAATTATAAGTTCATTTCATATTGACTTATGTACACTAAGTACATGTATACAAATACATTACACGGACGAGAAACACGAAAAACACAACAGACAACACGTACCACTCCACTGCCAACTGTCAACTGACTACTGGTTGGGTGGCCGATGACTTATATACGGAGGGGGAATATTCTAGAATGATCGCGGAGTAAACACTAAGAATATTCGCGTGTCTCACCATCTAGAATGTTCCGGTAGTTTCCCATATGCACGCGTTATGGTTACGTTTCCTATTAATTGAGGGTATTCATTATCTCAAGAACTAGAGCCAAATTGGAAAAACTACTTTCATTTTGGAATTCAGCAACCCCAAAATACCCTAAATTCGTACGAATTTCCTTGGCAACGAAACAAAAAAATTTTTTTGTTGAGCTATGTTATCATCTCCACGAACGTAGACATTGCAAGAAAAGATTCTAACTAAGGATAAGTAAAGTTCTTTCATGGTCACACTATATACTTTTATAGATGTCAAACATAAAAATATAATAAAATTCTATATTAACATAAATATATATTCGATACACATTTACGTCATGGCTTTAACATCAGTATTTCGTATAGCTTCCTCCGGCATCAATAATTTCTTGCAATCATTGCGGCATAGAAGAGGCCAGATTGTAGGGAATGTTTGGTGTTCGACGTAAGCTCTCCCAACTATTCCTCGTGTGAGCTAAAAGTGCTTCAAATGTTCTTTCATTGCATTGCTCCAATTCGTTAATCATTATTGCCCAAAGGTTTTCAATCGGATTCATATCAGGAGAACGTGGTGGCAGAATTAGATTAATAATCTCTGGCTCCCTTTCCTCCTCCCTTCGTAATTCCCCACCGAACCTCGTTTCCTTCGACATAGCAACGCTTACCTCCATCCTCATTCCACTTCCTTCATTAAACCTATTATCGCTTTTACTGTCCCTTCCTTCCATCCTTCAATGCCAGCGTTCTTAAACCTAGCACATAAATTATATAATATGGAATCTAACACCTTAGATCTCTACGCATTCATGTTACTTGAAGACGCCTGTGTCTTAGGGGAATCTAAGTGTTGAGAGTGGGCTTGACGGGGTAGTCTATAGATTACTACATATGACCTTGAACGCTCCAACTATTTAAAAATGATTATTTATTACGCACATCATATGGCATAATACACACATGAATTTAAGTATCTTACACTATACGAATGGAATTGAATCCTACCACAGTTAAAAAGTCGCAAAATATGATAGATTAGTTTGTATTAAGAGGTTACTAAGAGAAAAGGATTTGGGATAGAGCGGAAGGCAGAGAGTATATTTTCTCGAGTTCCGGTTATTATTAACGTTATATGGATACATTGCCATGCGGTGTGGTCAGAGAGAGAGGGAGAGAGAGACACACACACACACACAGAGAGAAACACAGAGAGAGAGACACACACACAGAGAGAGAGAGACACACAGAGAGAGAGAGAGAGACACAGAGAGAGAGAGACACACACACAGAGACAGAGAGAGACACACACAGAGAGCTTTTAAATCACACCTTTTAAATGGTTTGTGGGTAAAGGCTTCACGTATGTTATTTTAGTCCAGGGTAGTTTATGTGGAGGTGTTAACGTAACTTGCACTTGGGAATGTTAATTGTAAAACAACTACCAGAGCTGGGACTGAGACACGTTATCCCCTGCATACTCTATATATATCTATAAACAGTATGTCTCTATATATAAATAGAAAGAGTGATCGACACAATGATAATGTGGACGTCATTGATGGGGTTAGAGCAATTATGTGCACCAATCCGAACACACCTCCGCTGCCATACGGACCGCCCATTTTATACCTAACAGACTAGCTTGGGATGAGACAGAGGCGCGAGACTTATTGTAAGCACTGTACATGAAAGTATTGCAGAATTTTCATTCAGATTCTCTCCTCTTTGCTTTAAAATCTTCACTTATCTTTAAATTTCTTTCCTTTCTTTCAACCTTCCATCTTTGCTTTGCTTTAAAATTTTCACTTGTCTTTAAATTTTCTCCCATCTTTTAACCTTTCTCCTTAAACAGACATCCTCGGGCGGACCAGCTAGTCTGTTGCTGTTTGGTGTCCTTTGTATTCTTTTGTATATATATAAAGATTTGATGTATAAAAATAATTCTATTTTAAGAAGGTATAGGGCATCATGCTCCCCATATGTTCAGCGAGAATTTTTCGCAGTAGAGATGAAATAAAAAATAAAAGTAAAAAATAGAATAAAAATGAAGGGCTGCATCTCATCACTTCTTAAATTTTACTCAAGAGAAAACCTACGCAATTCATTTACCAAGAGTGTCTGCAGTACACCAATAATGATCAATTTATTATTCTTTTATGACGAACTTTGACCCCTAAAGGCATACGCCATCCTCTAATCCAAATCTATTACAGTCTTTGCGCATGATTTGCCCATTTTTCTTTTTTTTTTACTCGCATGAAAATAGAATTTTTGTTTTTTGTTCTACGACGCATTAAACTTATATGTTTTGTGAAACATTTAGATGGCTGACATGTACGAGTATTCCTCATAGAAAAGGGAGAGATACCTACACATAATTTCTTACAACTTATATAACCTATATAGCTCGAATTGTTCATTCTGACGAAGGTCAAGCTTTTCACTCCACCTTAGACCTACAGTTTAACGTGGAATCCGAACCACGCCCCACTAGTAGCCCAGCGTCTAGGCCACCCAGGGTACCCATTTATCTACCAACCACTTTCTTTATTGTGTAGAAGGATGAACAGCTGGGTTTTGCTGCGCGCCGGCTGCAGTCACCGGGTCTCGAACCCGGGGCAGATGGATTCGTAGTCAGCGACGCTAACCACTACACCACCGAGGCGCTTACATTATACTGTATATATACACTTTTGTTGGGTTCGAACGAAAGATGAGGATCGACCTGTGGTTGAACCCTATACAGTATATATATATATATACTGTAGTTGCAATGCAATTGCAAATGTTGATCAAGGTTGCAAGATTTTGCAAAGTGGCTATGCAATGAAGGGAAGGGGTATGCAATGAAGGGGGAGGGGGTTATGCTGCATCAGTGTTGCAAGGTTTATGCAACATTAATGCTGCAAAGGGGGTAGGGTTATGCAACAACTCAATGCTGCCAAGGGGGAGATTGGAGGGACCTTCAGGGGGAGTAGGGAGGATGACCTCCCCCCAAAAGGGGTAGCCTTAACCTAAGAGAGGAAGAGAAAGGAGAAGGAGGAGGTCTTTGGGGGAGAAGTTGGAATGTCCTCACCCCCCCAAAGGGAAACCTAACCTAAGCCTTAACCTAAGAAGGAAGGAGGTGTTCGCGTGGCTGGAGCCAGACGCATTATGAACATCCAGGGGCCAAGCAGCTGTTATATAGAGGGTCGTGAGTTGCCAGATACCACTTATTTATATATGGAGGGGGTTGCTAAATACCACCATTTATTTTAATTTTATTTACATGAGTTGCCAAATGGTGTTTTTAATTGTTCAGGTATACCTTATTAGGTTGAGTTGCCAAATAATGTTTTTATTTATATATGGAGGGGTTACCAGATACCGCCATTTAATTTAACTACTTATTTATTAAAGGCAAGATTGCCTTTCTCCTTAATTTTGTTCAGCAAGAGAAATAATTATTTAAACGATACCCAATATTAACAATAAAAGAAATATACTAGACAATTGGCTTAGCAAAAAGAAATCGTTCATCTTAATATTCATTATAATTAAATTTCAGAGAAATTAAAGTAATTGATAAAAGAATTAAATGAGACGTGTATACTGTATATACACTTTTATATTAAACAATAAATTTTAACAAACTTCCCGTTCTTTGTTCAGTTTTCCAAATTTTAGCCAACTCCCCATATGAAAGCATGCAAGCAAGCATCCCTCACCATGCATTTTTCTTACTATTTGCAACATGAATAAAATAAAATAAAAATTTAGTGATGGATTCCGTACCATGTTACGTATTTCTCGTCTAAACTGTAGGTCTAAGGTGGTTCAAAAACAATGCTACTTGACATTTTGTAATTTAAAACGGCTACCTTTAGCGTATAAAAGCACACGTCAGTACAGTGATTTAATCTAAAGCCAAACCTAAAATATCTATTTAATTTTGTCATTCCTCTGTGTGTATATATATATATATATATATATATATATATATATATATATATATATACAAACACACACACACCCTCAATTTCGTACATTTTTTTCGTTTATAATATTAATTCAATCTTTACAGTATACTAAATTGAGAAATTTATATATACACATTTATATTAATTTTCCCATATGAAAACAGGTTTAATAATATACAAAAGATATACTAAACTGTATATTAAATTTGATAATAACAATTTTAAATATTCTATAAAAATAATATTCATTTTACCTATAATTCGAAAGACAAGGAAGGCATACGTCAAAACAAATCTTTTTATTCGACGAAAGGAAGGTAAACTTGCGTCTGTTTCGCCGAAGCAAACCGCAAAGGTCGATTTGTCCCACTTCTCGTCTCCAAAACTGGTTTTTGTCTCCTTCCACTCGTATTATTATAATTGCCATTATTATTATTATTATGAAGTTAAAAACTGAACTTAAATATATACATAAGCATCACGTGATTGTTTCCCAAATTATTTATAGGCTAAATTAGCCATTGATTAAGTAATGATTTTCCTTATCATATTTCCATATGCAACAACAATATATATATATATATATATATATATATATATATATATATAGGGTGGTGTAAATTACATTAGTAATAATAAGATAAATCGGTTTTCCTTCTCCCAGAATTGTTCATTTTGACAAAGATCAAGCTTGTCACCCGCCTTAGACCTACAGTTTAACGTTAAATCCGAACTACGCTCCAGCACTGGCGGGTGAAATTACAATGTCATCGCCCGGACTCGATCTCTCAACCAGCACCCCAGCGTCTTAACCACTAGGATACCTACGGCGTCCATTTATCTACCAACACAAGCAGACATTCATTTTCATGAGCTAAGCACAATTTAATCACACTCCTATGCGAGAATTGGCAGGTAAAAAGTCAAGCCGAATACATTAATCAACGTTGAGGATCGAATAGTATGACCGCAAACATATATTTTGCAAATATTTGAAACCATCGTGGTAGAGACTGCAAGTGGCAATTAACACACACACACACACACACACACACACACATATATATATATATATATATATATATATATATATATATATATATAACCAAATCCACAAGTCAGGAATCTTGGGAAAGCTGAGAATAGTATGCCCGCAAATAATAATAATGCACAAAAACATTCTGCTTTTAGAGATCTTCTAGATTTCTTATTTTCTAATGATCTTTGTGTCATCGGATGTTACTGTGCTGTCTCTGGTAGTGATCTATGTCAGGATTATGAAGAGTAGCGGCGCTAATTCTGTTTCCTGTGGTACTGAGCTGAGCGGCTCTGATGAAGATATTCCTATAACGACTTGCCGCCGCTCAAGTTGTCCATCTCCCTATCCAAAATGGGAAACATTAAGGATCAAATAGTATGACCGCAAGTAATAATAATAATATAAAATATTGTCGTGATAGAGCTGGCAAATGTTGATCAGTGTTGCAAAGAGGCGAGGGATATTGCATAAAGGGGTGGGTTCTAAAATGGGAAAACCGAGAAAAGTATGGACGCAAATGCAATTATTGTCAAAATAGAGAATGCAAGTGGCAATACATGATGTGAGCATTAAATCTACGGAGAGAAGGTAAAGACACCATTAGTCGACCAATCAGGACGTCAAAAGCGTGGACCCGTAATATAGGGTTACGACTGGTACACAAATTTATCATATCTCCGCCTAGTTACATTGACAACCAATCATTAAACATACGAGCCGCCTATTAGTCTTTTGGGGTGGCGCTTGGGATCATGCATATAAAAGGAAATATTTTCAGCTGGGAGTCACAGTAGTTATTTTCACCAGTGAATAAACATTCCCTCCGCCAAGAATGAAGAACTTTACAGTTCACTGGAATTATATCAAGATGGTGACATTGTAGCGTTGTCCACAATTAATCTTTTTAACGCGGCTGACCGGGATGGATTATTTCCAACGCAAACCGTTGATGATATTTGCAATGACGCTTCTTACGATCCGACGCAAGGGACTGCCGTAGAAATGTAAGTGCCTGTAATTTTATTTTTTGTAGCCAATTATTCGCAAACTTGTTATTTGTTTAATGTGCCTGTCAGAAAGAGCCCTGTTCTGGATTATTTCATCATATAAATGGAGGGTTGTAGTAATTCATCTCATCACATTAAAAATGCTGCATTTAGGTATCCACAATTATAGATTAGTTTGCAATTAATATTATGCTAAAATCCTTTTTGATTCATTGATTTTTTATAGCAATCTTTTGCATGTTTTAAATAATTTTTATAGCAATCTTTTTCATATTTTAAATAATTTTATAAAGTCCGTAATAAATGTTATTCGGAATTATCTCTTAAAGGAACTTCTCTGAGCGGTTCAAAGATATCTTCACATTGTGATACTCTTACTATATGTATACTCTGCATATGTTTTGGGTTTTTATTAAACAAGATTAAGTATGAACTAATGAATTATTCTTTCTCCTTTAAGGTCCGATGAGGATTTGACACGTGTTATACACCCAACGATTGTCACATCATTAACGAAATAATGTAAGCATTTTTTTATGTTTCGATCCTTTTTTGGAGAAGACACTTTACAATAACAGGGTCACTCCAGGGTTGAGTCCAGAGTGATTCAAAATAGTACATGCGGTCCCTATTTTTAAAATAGATTGCAAACCAATGAATCCCTTCACTACCAATAGCATCTGTGTTCACAATAAGGCTACCGCAATTTCTCGTAGATGGCAATTTCAATGATTCATTCTTCACAAACATACCGATAAATTTGGAACGTGTGATTCGTTCACTATTCATTACTCTCTGAAGTGTATTCGCATCCATTTTTTAAAAGTCAGTGACAATGCTCGTAAATCTGTCTACTTCTATTAGGGCTTGTGACTCGAGGTAAACTAGTACACTTATAGGCGTGTCTATAGGCTTGGCGAATTCCAATCTAACTGAGATGTTTCCACTCTGTTGTGGACTTAAGTGTGTATTTACACTAGCAGATAAGTCAGGTGTGATGTCAAACAGATAAAGGTTAAATTGATCAATGAATTCTTTCTGAGTTACCCCAATCCCGAGCTCATCACAATTACCTTCAATATGGGCCAGATTACTACATGCTCTCGCGCAAACCGGTAACACAGCGTCTGATGAATAGTCCGTATCCAATGTTCCTCCCAACTCAAAGCCATTAACGTAGAGTTATATTTTTAAGGCCGAAATTCTCGAATTTAAAGGCATTTGTTTTATATTTTCCATTCACCGATTTGTGTTCTTGCATTCCATTTAATATCCTTTTAGGTAGATTTCCCAGGGCTATGTTTTCTATCCGTTTCGATGCCAACCCTGCTGGCACCGTGTATAGTTTGATCTGTACTCTGTTAATTGGGTATTTTACTGTGGCGTGCAGTAAATTTTTCTCAATTTCTATTTGTTTTGGTGAACTTAATTTCACTCGCCGTACGCGGAGGTATGTCTCCATAATGTGAACCACAACAGGTTTTGCTCCCTCTTCTTGATCAGCATCCAGATTTAAACAGATCTCAGGATTCGTGCGGGTGAGCTTTATTTTCAAATCCACCCCATTCACAAGCAACTTCTCCTGGAATGTAAAATCTGTAAGCAGGCGTCCAAAAGACTCGTATATCTTCTTTTTAGGATTTTTAAATTTGTCCTTTATACAGGGTGTCCATAAATGTTTACCCTGAAAACAGTATGCTCTCATGTTTTAATGACGAATCTTACATCCGTTTTCATTTTACAGGTGATCTCGTACACGCATAGAGTTTCTGTGCTGGTGTGTTTCGTCTACCGCATTCGCCGCTAGGAGCGCTGTAGTAGCTGTTCAGTTAAGATGGCGTCTGTGACAGAGAAGGCACAATGTGTTGCGTGGCTTGCAGAAACAAAATCTCCTGTCAGTGTTCAGCGAAGGTTCAGAACAAAGTATGGAAAGAATCCACCTGATGTGAAGTTAATTAAGTCGTGGATGAAAAAATTCTTGGAAACTGGAAACGTGGAAGAGGGAAAGAGCAGTGGTAGACCATCAGTTTCCGATGGGACGGTGGAAAACATTCAAACTGCTTTCACACGGTCACCAAGGAAATCGGTGAGACAAGCTTCATGCCAACTAAAGATACCGAAGTCTACGGTGCACAAGGTGTTACACAAACGTTTGAAGTTACACGCCTACAAGGTAAATGTTGGAAAATGTGTGGCGTGAGTGTGAATGCCGTTTAGACATTTTACGTTCCACTAGGGGTGCACACGTGGAAACTTATTAAGTTCATTAACTATGTATCAAAACTTTGTATGTTTATCTACTTATGATTAAAACTGTGTTTGAATACGAGTGTTTATTTAAAAGTTATATCATGCTTTAATCAGGGTAATCATTTATGGACAACCTGTATTACTTTCGTCTTCAGCTTGATAATATCCCTCGGCACTTAAAAAGGTATCCTTCGCTTCTTTGGAAAAGTGGAGGACATTTTCCAGATAGGCTCGTAGGTGATAATACCCCATGCCTGCCGATACGTTGACCTGATTTAAATATCCGTCAAACTGGTTGAATATGGAGTGCAGAAAGTTTCTTTCAGGGTATACAGCATATTTGTCATCGCAGTCCGTTCCATCAGAATGGGCTATACGTAGTTTAGCGTACATGTGCACACAGCTTGGGTCAAAAAAGTAAGGGCCTGAGCTGGGCATCACGAATTCTATAAGGGCACTCGGGGAAATAATGCCCCCAACTTGAGTTGGGGGCATGTCAAAGAGGGACAGCTGCGATTTACAACATTGTGAACTACACAGATGGATGGAGCGTGCCATGACGAGTTAGAAATAGTGCCTCCTCTCTCGACAAGTAGTAAACAAACTATGATTCATGAGATCAATGTCCTTAGCTTATATCAGTCAAAAAAATGGTTAACCATAGGTTTCATTCGCTTAGAACACTTCTTTTTTATATCCTTTTACGTTTATATCCTTTTACAGTCCCTCTTCTTCTTCCCACCACCACGCATTTTTCTCTTTGCATCTTTGACGGTTTCGTCCCGTGTACGCTTTAAGAGTTTTTTAGAGCTTCTTTAGGTCTAGCCCCAGCCAATATGCCTTCTGCAGTGTTAAAACCTGATTGTAGCGCTTTCCTTCCGAGGTATCTGGCACCCCTCTTCAGCAAAGGGACAGCCGTACGTAGTATGGTTGAAAAAATGGATCCAAGTCCGCTACCACGCTGGTATCTCACCCCTCGATAGACTGTGAAAGGCTTTCTGTCCATTATAACTCAATGCGTCGAAAGTGCAGCTTCACTGTTAAGCTCCCATCACCGAATGGGGAATTTTTTCCCTCAATCGTTCTTTTATATATTGAGATATTGGTTATTAGATTAGTTGCGACATTCACATAATGGGGTCTGTCATATGTAATACTCAAACTCCTTCCTCTATGGTTGGGAATGTGGGCAATGCGCAGCAGGCGTGCCTGGGTATCCCCAACAAACTGGTGCTCCACTATATTGCTGTAAATATGGCACATGTCTGGGGGTGTATAGCCAGCAACCAATTTCTCCAATTTCATCTGATACATTAGGCTGGACAAGTTATGTTGTACCTCGTGAAATGTGTATCTTTGGAAGGCTGATCGATATCGCCCCTCGGTCATAATTTTGAACACTCTTGGTCTTTAATATTTCTGTTAGCCTTTGATTTTAGGATTAGAGTATGTGCAGGGTTTCCTTTGTTTACGACTTCGTATACTAAATCAGTTGTAAGATTTGAGTTTTCTAAACTTACGTTTAAGTCTCTCACAACATCCTCAGCCGAACCATAACGGCCCGGACCTAGTGTTACTACTATACTGTAATACCGTGCAACCTCAGTCCGGGCGATACATATAGTTTCATCCCGAGTTACCCCGGCTTTTTCAGACGCATCAATGTCTCTAAGAATCGTGGAAACGGTATCTTTATAATCACTATTTAAAAAGAGGGTGTCCAACTGAATTTCACATATCCCCACCTCATACGAATCACGACCCAGTTCATTGCGTCCAAGGAGTTCTGTTACAAAGTTGGCTAGTCTGTTGTTAGGGTGTACAGACAGGGACGAGGAGGACGGGAGGGTGCCGTAGAAATGGTTAGGAGCCATGTTGCATACTATTTAAGCTTCATTATTGCATCAGCTTTTATATAGGTGTTGAAGCTTTCTGGGTACCCTAGCCATTTCACTTGGTACATTTTTCTCTTTCCTGAACCTTTGCTTCCTAAAATGTTCTCAATTTTTAAACACATTTTTTCCTAAATTAAATGCCACTTTCTGCAACTCCTCGATGTAAAAGCCTCCTGCGATTTCTTCCCCATTCAAATCTTCAATGTAATACATCATTATCTCACCTTTAGGTCTCATAGTCCTAACTTTAAAAATCTCACGTGTCCATCCTTGCTCAAATCCCTTCGCGAATTTATTTCCCGAACGCGACAGCCTTACATAATCAGTGATTTTGAAACGCGCAGAGTGTGGTGGTGGTGGTGTTCCATCTCTTCTCACCTCTGGGCGCGTACTTCTTTCTAAAACTTCGTTAGGTGTTGTCCCATTCGTGCAATGGTGTGAGCGGTTGTAGGATGAAGCCAATGATTCCAGAATGTCTAGAAATCTGTATGTGTTTTTATGTGTAAAATAGCGGTGCATGCGTTCCTTTATGGTACGTTGAACTCTTTCAGCTAAAGAAGCCTTATGTATAGAATTGGTAGTATAATAGCTGATATTAAACTCTGTCAACATGGTGTGAAAACCACGGCCTATAAATTCCTTCCCTAGATCCGTCCAAAAATAGCCAGGAACCCTGTTTTCTTTCAACATCAGCGTTTTGGTGGCTTTAGCGACTGTTTCAGGTGATTTATTTTTCAGAGGAATTAGCCACAGATATCTAGAGAATACATCTATTATGAATAGAATGTAGCGGTAACCATCGTTATTCACTGAATATCTTTGCATGTCTGTTAAATCTGCTTGCCAAATAGAGTCAACCGAAGCAGCTGTTGTCTTGGCTGTTTTAAACCTTTTTCTCACCGGCTTATGAAGTGTATAAGCGTCCTGCTCCAGCAAAAGTCTCTCAACATCTTTTTTCCCTACTCCGTAAACACTTCTGTACAGTCTATCTACGCCTCCGTAGGAGGCTGGGTTAGAAATGTCATAATAACGTCTTCTTAATATGTTAGCCATTTGAGTATTTTAGAGGCACGTGGGTAGGGTTGACCGTTGTTTAACCTCTTCTTTCTCCTCTTCAGAGGTGTTGCCGCCGGGGACGATGGCGTCTTCAATTGTGTCACGTGCGACGCATGTTCCAAGTCTTTTAACCTGTTCAGATTTCCTATCATTGTTTTGAGGACATTTATTTGTTGTAGTCTTGCTTTAATATGCTTCCATCCTGATGCTGAGGGCCTATCCCACTTTCTCACCAGATCAAGGACGATGTCTACGATATTCGATCCCTGTACCTTTGCTCCTTCCACAATGCTCTCACCTGTATCGGTCCATTGTATGGCGGGGTCCTCATTCAATAGGTTATAAAGCCTTAAACCTTTATTCCTCACTGTATGTGGGAGGGTGCTTTTTAATACATGCTCGATATGCTGTGTGTCCGACCCATTAATCTTTGGTTGCTTAGCTCTATCATCGGACACAGGTCCTATGTCACCATGTCCATCGTTCCCCGTGCTGTGCCCAATAACCACGGGAATCTCTGTCGGGTTCTTATAATTTTCGTACTTGTGAAGAAATTTCTGCAGAGCTTCTTGGTATAAGATTCTTTTCTCATCAGGTGTTTTTTCACTGTTTAATAGGGTTAACAATTCGCTTTCCATTATTTTAAGCCTGCTTTTACGGGGATCTAGATCCGTGTCTGGATTCTTTGAACTTTGCAGTGAAACATACACCTCGTGTGGAATCACTACCACTTTCTTCATGATATTAATCTAGTCAGTAAAGGACCCAAAACTGAAAATAAGATGGGGAGGAATGACACTCCTCTTTGTACAATAATTCGTTTTCTCTTCCCTACAGTTTGACTTTTACGAGCGAGTGCACGTATTATGTTCTTGTAACGGCATAGGCGAGCCTTCTGAGATGGTTTCATTGATACATTGCAATTTATAACGTTAAGACAGATTTCACAGATGCATTTTAAAAAGTCGGAGTTGATATTTTTAGCAAACATCTGCTGCATTGCCCGGAGCAGTTAATGATAGATTTTTATTAATTCATGGTATTTCTTTAGCCTCTTTGTCATCCTGGAATATACACCGTTTCAGGCTCGTTTGGAAATATATTCGTTCTTAGAAGCACCCTAAACGTGTTTCGCGATGAAGGTCGCAAAATAAATATCCGTAACGCGGGGTTGTAGCTTCTTTATAAACTTCCAAAAACTCCTTACGCTGATTCGGGAACATTTGATTGGCTAATACCCCAATTTGTGATACATCTCTACGTTGCGCAAATAGGACTAGATATTGTGTATTTAAAGACACATCGCACATATATCTATTTTTGAAAAATAGATTCTGATTGATGAAAAACACGCTTATGTTAAGGTGGTGGGAGAATACTGTAAATGTCTCGGCAAACGTTTTATCCATTTCCAACATGAGATCGTCAATTACATTGACTGTATGTTCATTTCCCTTTAATGAATTAACGTCATATACACCTTTGTGGAACAAAATATCATCTTGGTACTCGTTGAACACTGATTGATACGTCGAAGATTTTAAGCATAAACACAGTTTTACCACATCATGTAGGTCCAGATATAATAAATGTGGATGGGCTCGTGAACCTGAATTTTTCTACAGAATCCATTTCTAACGCGTCACACTCCTAAGTGGGTCATTTACAAAATATAATAAATATTTAAGTGATTACCCTTATATTCTACAGTCTTGCTTTTCTCTTCTCCCACAGAACCGTGAATGACGATGAGGTACAGCACCCCATCATCGATATTATAGATGACCCCGACGACAGTGTAGTTGTGATCACAGAATTCATCCCCGATGACGAATCCTCACCAGTGATACCTGTAGCACGCGCCAGTTCAAAGCGGAGGCATGATAAAGAGCCCACAACGTCAGGTATAAAGCGCGCCAGGATTGCGCCGGTTGTTAGACCACCAGTAATAGAGCCCCAACCTTCTACGTCTTACGACACAACCCCCACAATAGTATCTTCCTCAAATATACCCCCTTATTCCTGTTCAATTCCGGGTACATCCTCCACAGCCGCAGCAGCTTCTCGTTCTGTAGAGGATAGTATAACATTCGAGTTGGTGCGCACTGCTACCCCGACCCCAGCCTTGAATAGAAATCGGTATATAGTCAGGGTTGATCCTAGATCCATGTACAGCAGTGGTGTTGAACACGGACTACAGCGCATAGTTGAACGTATTGTAGAGTTTGCCCTTCAGAACCGTGACGAACGTGAAGTCAGGACGAGGCTGTCCTTCGGATACGGGTCAGATGACGGAGATGTAGGTGATTTTTGGGCTATTTATAGACGGCATATAAACGTCGATCGTGGTTGCGGCTTTATAGCAGTAGGCTTAGCTCGTATGTTTACTGTACTAAATACACAGACCCCAAAAATATGGTTGCCTACGGTAGTGGAGCGTCCCCGTGAACTAGCTGTAGACTGTAAACTTGAGTTTGACTGTAATATGGGTCCTGATGAGCTGAGAAGGGTAGAACAGGAAATGAATGTTCGTATAGTTGTATTTGGAATGGATGATCGTCGTAGAACTGTGTATGTTTTTAAAAGCTGTGTGAGATATCGTACAATACCCCTACTTATTTTAGGACTGTCAGGGACAATATCTCTCCATCCGTAATATAAGGGGCCTTTACGCGAGTTATGATAAAAGTCGAAAATATGGACGACATTATGATTTGTGTAAGGGGTGTATCGAGTTTGCGGATGATATCGTGAAACATTGTAAAGATTGTCATATGGTATGTGAGCAGTGTAAAAGCTCCAAATGTGAAAGCCGTGTAGTTGAAGCTGAGAAGAGGGATTGTGATGTGTGTAGACGCACATTTTTCAATAATAACTGTTTTGAGCTCCATAAATCATTTGGCACGTGCAGGAAAATGAGAATCTGTGAATGTGGTATGTTTCATATGATGGATAATTGGGGGAATTTCAAGCATAAATGTGATGAAATTCACTGTTCTACATGCCATGAGAAATATAACGCGGTTGGAGTAAAGCATGAATGTTATGTGAAAGATGCTAAGCCTAAAAATAGCCCTTGTATAACTGTGTACTACGATATAGAAACATATACGAACGCTGAAACGAAAGAGGTTATTCTACATTTACTTGTAAGCCAGACTATCTGTGATGAGTGTATGGAGATCGAGTGTGATGAGTGCCATAAATGTGGTAAACGGACAAACGTTTTTAAAACGAATGCCTACGATAGCCCTGTAAAACTCTTTGTGTCCTATATTGTCAAGCTAGCGGACAAGTTCAAAAAAATGACTGCGTATATTCTCGCCCATAATGGGGCAAAATCTGACGCACAGTTCCTTTATAAGGAGTTGCTTGAGCACGAGTCATCTGAGATATTTACAGGTGATCCATTGAAAAGAGGCAACAAGGTAATACAGATGCAAATAAGAGGTAATGTATAGTTTAAAGACACTTTATTATTCACACCTTGTAAATTAGCAAAGCTACCCAAGGTGATGGGCGTAGCCGCTGAAGTTTCCAAAGGATATTTCCCTTACACATTCCTCACTAGCGAAACTTTAAATTACGTAGGACTACCTCCACCCAAACATTACTTTAACTATGAATATACGAGTACAGATGAACGTGAAGCTTTTGACCGATACTAGAACAGTTTTAATGAATCTAATCCTTATAATATAGCTGATGAATGTGAACGTTATTGCGTGAATGATGTGCGCGTGCTTAGAGTATGTTTCCAGGCCTTTAGATGGATGTACATAGGCCGTTTCAAATACAATCCGTTGCAAGTCGCAACCACCATCGCCTCATTATATTTTAAGGTGTTCAAGAATAACTTCATGCCTAAAGACATGAGATATCCACGGTAGATCTTCTGCCGACAGTCTTGCGTGGACCCGCACCCGCGATCAACTTATAGGCTCCCAGTTCACTCACAAAGTCTTGTGGGAGCATGCGTATGGTGTACGGATGGAAACAGATGGACAGTACCGTGAAGAAATAAACACGATCAAACGTTCAATGGTGCTGGATCCTCTCAAATGCGGTGATAGTTTGTTCGGAGGGCGTACAAATCCCTTCAAGCTATACTTTCCGCCTACGGAGGGCGTGAAACTCCATTATCACAACATTTATTGTTTATATCCCTTCGTGATGAAGAACAATCCGTACCCCGTGGGTGCAGCTGAGAAGCTGTTGGGACCTGACCTGCCCACCATCGAGGTGTTCTCAACAAATTTGAACGGGTACTATTTCGGCCTTTCTTTCGTAGATGTGCTCCCCCCACGCGATTTATGAATGCCGATCTTACCAGTCGTTATCGATTACAAGCTCATGTCTCCCTCGTGCGTCAAGTGCGCAGAGGAGAACGATGGGGAAAGTAATCATACAGCTAATCAGCGTAAGATCAGAGGTGTATATACAAGTCCAGAGCTGGATCTAGCTGTTCGCCATGGCTACAGAATATTGAAGATACATGAGGTGTGGAGGTTTCAGAAGCTACCCAACCTTTTCACGCCATATATAAACGCTTTTTTGAAGAATAAGGTCGCAGCATCAGGGTATCCGCGAGCAGTGATATCGAAGATGAAAAATCGACCTATATTCAACGTTACCGTGACCATGAAGGTATACAGCTTGACCGTTCCCAAATTGTAAAGAGCCCTGGCAAGCGCTTTAGTGCAAAGTTGTGTCTAAACAGTCTTTGGAGAAAATTTGCACAGAATACTGGCAAAGGGAACGTTCATTTGGCACAAAGTTATAGTGAGGTCTGGGAAGTTAGGTTTGTAGTGAGGTTGTGGCTAATGGCCTGTGTAAACTTTTAACAGACTTTAGAGACGAGTATCGCATGCTAAGCAAAAAGAAAAAATATGGTCATATGTTTCTCTCAAATAGTGTGCTAGAGTGTGAATAAAATGTGTTTAGTTCGTGAAAATCCCACTATGCAAAAATGTCTGGTGCGTATTCTGGGGAGTGGGAGTGTTAAAACATTAAAACCGGTATTACTTCATGTATCGGAAAATTTCTCAAAACACCTACCCAATATAATGGGATACAAGTATTCGAACAGCGCCGTACACGTTTCATTAGCTTATGGTGTGACTCACTCCTCCCGTCTAGCCGATCCGTTGCATGTGGCTCATAGTCATCTCAGAGTTTGAACTGACTGGACGTGTGCTCCTCGAATAAGGTGGAACTTCCTTTGAGCAGCATTCTCAACGCCGTGTACGATGTGTCCGTGATGAAGTCGTTGCGCGTGTTCAGGCGTAAAACCGGTGCCATTAACTATGCACTGGAAACGACTTGTAGACAAACAAACAAACGGAATGTTGTTTATTTAAGTGTTGAGGAGATGAATAGAATCTTCGTGGTAGTTGAGAAGTGGAGTGAGGATCGTTATAAAATTCCTGCAGGTGTAGGTACAAGAAGAGAGCAGAATAGTGACACTCCATCATATGCCGTTGTTTGTACGTTGTGTATAAATAACGATCGGCCATGCATTGATATACGGCTGATGTGGAAGAATGCTTCTGATAATAACGCTCTTATCCCTACGCGAAACTGTTTCATCCTCGACAGAATGTTTGAAATCGTCGGATTCCGCAAGCTGAAGCCTATATTAGACGCGCGTATTAAGGATATGCTTTATTTTGATACGGTTCTTGAATACGCTTACCCCGCTCTGCTCGATGGGTTTACCGAGTGTAGGACTGAACAAGGCGAGAATGGTCTAGAGCTGGATGCTTATTTAAAAGGTTTAGACTCTTTGAAATATCATGAACTTTGGTACAAAGCACTTGAGCGGTATAAATAACGATCGGCCATGCATTGATATACGGCTGATGTGGAAGAATGCTTCTGATAATAACGCTCTTGTCCCTACGCGGAACTGTTTCATCCTCGACAGAATGTTTGAAATCGTCGGATCCCGCAAGCTGAAGCCTATATTAGACGCGCGTATTAAGGATATGCTTTATTTTGATACGGTTCTTGAATACGCATATCCCGCTCTGCTCGATGGGTTTACCGAGTGTAGGACTGAACAAGGCGAGAATGGTCTAGAGCTGGATGCTTATTTAAAAGGTTTAGACTCTTTGAAATATCATGAACTTTGGTACAAAGCACTTGAGCGGTACAGTGCTGAGCTCACCTACACCGTTCACATTGAAGAATTATTTCTTTATATAATGAGCAGCTGTCATAACGACTTAGATTATTTCAACTGCCGCTATGCAGTGTGAAGAAGGGTTCACGATTGAAAAGCTCGGGTTGGTAAAAATAAACCCTCGATTGGAAAGGAGTGTTTATAAACTTGTATTTAATAATGACGTTGTAGCTAACGATGACCTCTTTGTGCGTGCTTTTGGTTGTATTCTAGACGTATTTAAAGATAACTTGCCAACCGGATGTAAAGTGGGCGCAAAAGTAGTACTGAACGATATGAAAGCCATTTATATAGAGTATAGGTTTCCCTATAACTTGAGCGGTGAAATAATATTAAGCCGCGTTTACTGCGTAGTGCAAAGCAATAATGATGTGATCGTAGGCTTGATTACGTGTGAGTTTAGTGTTTTGCGGAGTAGAACAAAGTGAATGTATTTTGATGAATTTTCAATATATTTAATTATTTAACATAATTGTGTGTATATATATATATATATATATAGCTCTCCTGTACTGCTATACTGATGGTTATACTCCATCGTTTTGTATTTATTATTTTTTATTTTTTTATTTTGTGCAGTAGAAGATAAAGTGTATGTATTTATTTTCAATATATTTAATTATTTAACATAATTGTGTATATATATATATTTCTCCTGTACTGTTATATTGATGGTTATATTTATTTTTATTTTTTTTATATGTACATATTCCTCGTTCATATTTCTTATACTATTATATGTATTGTATATTTATTTTCTATATATTTCTGATTCCAATAATTCGTCTAAATAAACAGAATGATGTAATGGTGTTTTATTTAATTCTTTTGGTTGTAAACGATATTATTATTTAATTATACAAAATGGCTGGTTACGCCTTCTAAACCGATTGACGGATTTCTAAGCCAACCGTCAAGAATATATGTTTTAGTTAAATAAATAGCGCAATCTGGCATCTCAACCTGTACACCTGAACAAGCCATTTACGCCTTCTAAGCCAACTGGCGGATTTACACCTTATAAGACAGCAGGCGCTCAGATGAAGTCTTAATATGCGCTTAGCTCCTGCCAGGCGAAACCTCTCTTCCTCTCTCTCCTTCTCCTCTCTTTCTCTTGGGGGATAACTCAGCCCCCAAGTTGCATAACCCCTTGTTGTTCTTGTAACATTCTCCCCTCCCCCTTTGCATAAACTTCATCCCCCTTCATTGCATAACCCCTCCCCCTTTGTTGCACAACCCTTTGCAACATTAATCAATGTTGCATTGCAACATTCTTGCAGTCTCCCATTTTTGCGCCCATACTACTATATATATATATATATATATATATATATATATATATTATATAACGTAAAGAACGACGCTTGTATAGGAGAATATTCCGCGCAAGATGAGGAGAGAGAACGAAACAAATGAAAAAAATGAGGTAACCACCCGGGAATCGAACCCGGGATCTTCCGATTGCCGGTCAGATATGATAACCATCACACCATGGGCCTCACTCGAACAAATGCCGTAATTCTCCTACATACGGCAATCGGAAGATCCCGGGTTCGATTCCCGGGTGGTTACCTCATTTTTTTCATTTGTTTCGTTCTCTCTCCTCATCTTGCGCGGAATATTCTCCTATACAAGCGTCGTTCTTTACGTTAATTATACTGCGTGTTTGCAGTTAAAATGTATATAATGTACGGCATGTGGAAGGTGCCCCCTTGGGGCATTGGTTTCTGCGCGTATGTAGGAGAATTACGGCATTTGTTCGAGTGAGGCCCATGGTGTAATGGTTATCATATCTGACCGGCAATCGGGAGATCCCGGGTTCGATTCCCGGGTGGTTACCTCATTTTTTCATTTGTTTCGTTCTCTCTCCTCATCTTGCGCGGAATATTCTCCTATACAAGCGTCGTTCTTTACGTTAATTATACTGCGTGTTTGCAGTTAAAATGTATATATATATACTAGCAGAGATCCACAAAACACTTGCGGTCAATTTAGTATCTTTATTGCAACATTACATCTTTAAATACAGAATTTCCAGTTATTCTTTTGCCAAAGACTTTAACAGAATCCAAACTTCTCACTCTAGAAAAACCTACATAAAGTTGTCGATGTCTAAAAACAGGCTTAAGAATATAAATACAAAACATTTGCAGTCAAATTAGTATCTTTATCAAGCAGTCCGAGAGCGAGAGCAATGCAGCAGAATTATGAAGACGGTATGACAATTGTAAGAAAATCTGGGAAGCCAGATCTGTTTATTACGTTTACTCGCAATGCAAGATGGACTAAAATTGCTGAAAGGATTGAAGCTTATCAAAGACTAGAACATAGGCCAGATATTGGTATGAAAGTTTTTCACATAAAACTAAAAGAGTTGCTTCATGATTTAACAAAAAACATATACTTGGGGAGCCAAGTATATGTAGGCAGTTTATACACCTTCAAATTTCAGTTGTCGGAACCCACCAAAAAATGACTGGTTGAAGTTTCCCACAAAAGGAATATTTTTCCTTGAATGAACTTTTCCGCTATCTGGCTTGCGATTCCATTCGTTTTGGTTTTCAACATTAATCAGTGAAGCTTGTGAATTAAGTTTGTAGGGAAAAAGGTTTAATTCGGTACAAAATATACGATGCACATATGTTCTTGAAAAACTTACTTTTGCTGACAAACGTCGAATTGACTTTGCGGATTGTGCGCAATAATTTCATCAACCATATTTACGTGTTGCACAGCATTTGTGGACCGTCGCCTACCGCCATTACCTTATGCTGAGTGCGTTTATTTCCTTTGTTTGAAAATTTCTAACAATTCATGATGTTGTCTTTCTATCGGGTCTCTGCAAAAGTTACTTTGCATCTGCGTCACAAAATTTGTCACAAGAAACTACTCAACGATCTTGATTTTCTGTTCCAGCTGCAACGCGGCATCACTGTTTGAGGGTTCAGCGATACACTTCTTCCTCGTTTCTTCACAACACATACATACATTTTACACACTACACAATCTTTTCGAAATTCATAAAAAAAATAACATTGTGAGCCTCGGAGACCTTGATTTTGGTTCTCTCTTTCTTTAAAGGGGGGAATTGCGGGTTCTCGTTCTTGGCCCCTCCTTTGCACATAAAAAAAGTAGATATATGCAAAATAAAAACCTCAGTAATACAATACACAGACATTACAAAATAACTGCCAAATAAAAATAGGGGGCATTTTTTGAGGACACCCTATATATATATATGTTAATGATTCATTCTTCGAAAACCGAATTCTTACAAGGCAATACAATCGCAGATACTATAAGAGTAAAACTTAAAAGTGAAATTATTTACAGTAATTTTTTATTGGATTTTAAAATAACTAAATAACTGGTATGAGACTTAATTGAGAGATGATATTAATGTCACATGGATTTCTTTTTATAATTATTTTAAACATTTAGAATCGAGTAATATCTCATTACGTAAAAAGAGACTGGCGAAGTCTGTTAAACCTAATGGTGGAATGCTGAAATTAAAAGTAGTTTCACGTTAAAAAAGGAACGTACATTTTAAATTTAAAGAAACAAATAATTTGTTCGATGAAAATGCTTACAAGCTGTTGAGAAAGCAAAACAAAAAACTTACTAGAAAAATGTGTATTATCGCTTCGACACAAAGCCTCGCTCACACAGAATGACAACATGAGTTGAACACACAATATTTAAATGCAGACGATTTTTTCCAAACCAACTGGACGAACACTCGTGGCTTCACCTGATTGACTGGTTACTGGTGATGCTCCTTGGCCCCGCCCCTTTCTGCTAATTTCATAATTTTTCCGATTACTTTAGCTAAACACATAAATCCCTCTCTATGATTTATGGTGAAGTTAGCAGAAAGGGGCGGGGCTAAGGAGCATCACCAGTAACCAGTCAATCAGGTGAAGCCACGAGTGTTCGTCCAGTAGGTTTGGAAAAGATCGTCTGCATTTAAATATTGTGTGCATAACTCATGTTATCATTCTTTGTGAGCAAGCCTCTGCGCCGAAACGTAACGGAATATAACTCCATCTCTTATTTGTGTCTTTTTCTACCGCCCTTAAACCGCTTATTAGAAAAAGTAAGCCCAACTATGAGCTCTACAGTATATAGTGAACCAAATTAAATCTAGTCTGAAGAAATCCTATAATTATGTTAGGAATAAAAAAGTAGCTTCACAAACTATTGGTTAACTCATAGGCGAAAACAACGAACAAATTTACAATGACTTATAAATGACGGAAGTTTAGAATAAATTTTTCTCTTCCGTCTTTATTAATTAACGAAAATATGAACAACATTCCCGTCCCCGTAATCAACATGTGATGATCATTTAAGGCTTCACGATTTTACCATAAATGAAACTGAAGTACTCTCGACCATAGGTAAAATTAATAGTAATTAGTAGTAATTGTATGCAAAATTAGTAGTAATTGTATGCAAAATTTTAAGATATTTCCCCTATTTGCGAGGAACCATTTTGCAGGTTCCTTGCCCTTTTTCCAAATCCATTTTGAATTCATTATTTTTATTCGTGAGTCTTTTCTTTTATATCGGCTCTCTCTCTCTCTCTTCTCTCTCTCTCTTCTCTCTCTCTCTCTCTCTCTCTGAGGTTGAAAAGGAGATAATTCGAACAGTTTCGAGTAAACAAAATGAATTCTTATCTATTCCTGTAAGCTCTTCTTTTCATTTCATTGAGTTTACGAACGGAGATAAATTTGCCGAAATGCATTTATTGGTTCTTTTTTCTTTAGGGGTTAAGGGTCCGATGGGGTGAGGTCCTGAGCTTGTTTGGATTTTTCTTTAATCATTCTCTGTTGCGAGCTTTTGAAGCTGTTTTGGGGTTTTACTATACACTGTGGGGCCATTTTTTTTTAAGGGTACCACATTTGAAAGGGGAACCTTATATTTTTTGTATTTTTGACATTCAAGAGTTTGCACACTCCCACACTCACACCCACACACGCGTACAACCCACTCACTTCCACACACATATCTAACTGCATGAGAACTCTAAAATATTAATGTAAAGGAAATTTTGCTTTGGAAATAAAAAAAAAAAATCATCGCGTGTAGGAAGTAAAGGAAAACTATTACTATTTTAGCATAAAATATAAACGCATTTCTGGCCCCAAAAATCCTTTAATCACAAACATAAATAAGAACCTTTTTAAACTTGAGCCCAAAAATGAAAGAGCTTCGCAAACATCCAAACGGGAATGGGAGACGTGATTCGCAAAGAAAAAATTTTCAAAGCTCTCTGCATGAGTGACACCCCATTAAAGAAAAAGCACCAAACCGAATCACAAAAGAAGGAAAAAGAGAGAGACAAAAAATGGTGATGAAATATTTGTGATTCTGCATAATGACTTACGTCCTATAATATAAAAGTATATATATGAAATGAAAATGAAAATGAAGATGAAAAGGTTTATTGGCAGATTATAGTCCATATGACAAATATTATTAATACAATGACAGTTCACATACTAAGGATAGAATTATTATATACAGTTCTACAGATTTACAGAAGCTAAGGCTAACAAAGACCCTAAGATCCACTCTAAGGTTAGCCCGAGAGAAAGAAGAGAGTAGGCATTATTGTCAACAGACTCATCCTCGATCACCACCTCTAGAGCTCTTGTTGCTAATTGTTTTATTATATTAAACAACGTTAATAATTTTAACGAGGGAGAGGGAAAAGGGTGGGGCTGAGAGGGAAAAGGGGGAGGCTGAGAGGGAAAAGGGGGAGCCTGAGAGGGAAAAGGGGGAGGCTGAGAGGGAGAAGGGAGATTGTTTTATTATTATATTAAACAACGTTAAGATTTTTAAAATGCCTATCTAAACGGTTCTTAAACATATTAACGCTGGTAGAGTTCACGACTGACGCGGGAAGATTATTCCATTTATCAGTTACTTTAAACGTAAAGAAGTGTTTAGCGATATTAGTGATGAAACGTCTGCCACGCAACTTAAATCCGGTATTACGAGTAGTATTATTATCGAAAGTGAACAATTTGTCAAAATTTACGTTATCGATGTTATTAACGATTTTGAAAACTTCAATAAGCTCCCCCCTTAATCTCCTAGTTTCGAGTGAATACAGGTCTAACTCTTTAATCCTATCTTCATAAGGCCTGTTGCGCAATGACGGAATCAGTTTCGTGGCACGACGCTGAACCCTTTCTAACCTATCAATATCCTCACCCAAGTACGGGCACCAAAACTGAACGGCATATTCTAAATGAGGCCTGACTAGGGACTTGTAAAGGGGCAATATAATATCCTTCGATTTAAATTCGAAATTACGCGCTATGAAGCCTAACATCCTATTAGCTTTTGCGCAAGACTCCAGGCACTGGTTCCTAACCTATAAATCCTTAGATACGCGTACGCCTAAATCTACTTCCTCGTCAACGCTCGCTAACTCCCTATCATCCATCGTGTACGTGTAATTATTGTTACGAGAACCTATATTCAAAACTTTACATTTGTCTACGTTAAATTGCATCTGCCACTTATCCGCCCACTCCATAATCCTATGTACATCGTCTTGGAGCCTATTTCTAGCGTCCGCGTTAACAACCTTACCGCCTATTTTAGTATCGTCCGCGAATTTTGACACGTTACTAGTCAATCCTACATCTATGTTGTTAATGTAAATTACGAATAGCAATGGGCTTAACACTGAACCCTGTGGGACACCGCTACCTACATCGAACCACACCGATTCACTACTATTAACTACGACCCTCTGCCTCCTAGCACGAAGCCATTCTTCTAACAGGTTAGCTACCTGACCGCGTACACCGTGCGCTTTGACCTTCGCAATTAATCTCCTATGCGGAACTGTATCGAACGCCTTTTTAAAATCTAAATAAATAACGTCAGCCGCTCTATGCCTATCGTATTCGCGCACTATTTCGTTATAAAATTCTAACAAATTAGTTAAACAAGACCTATGGCGTCGAAACCCATGCTGACTACTATTAATCAAATCTCTACTTTCTAAGTGATCGATGATACGATCCCTAACTACGGATTCCAAAAGTTTACCGACAATTGACCTTAAGCTAATGGGCCTATAATTGCTAGCAACTGCGCGGTCGCCTTTTTTAAAAATAGGCGTGACGTTAGCTAATTTGAAGTCTTCAGGAATAATCCCCGTTTCGAGTGACTGATTAAAAATCTTCGTTAAAGGGCCTACGATAACGTCTTTCAAATCTTTGAAATGTCTGGGATAAAAAGCGTCAGGGCCTGGAGCCTTGCTAACTTTTAGTCTATCGATATAATGCGCAATCTCACCCTCGTAAACAGTTATTTCATCCAAAATAGTCTCACTACTAAATAGAACGATATCCTCCACGATGGGGACATTATTTACGTCTTCTACGGTAAAAACTGTCGCAAAAAAGTTATTGAAAATACCCGCCATCGCTTGAGCGTCAGAAGCCAAAGCGCCATTAACATCCACTAGAGGGCCTATGTTATCTTTTATCGGCTTACGATTATTAACGTATTCAAAAAACTTTTTTGGGTTATGTTTACTATCTGCAGCTATAAGTATCTCTAAATTACGCTTAGCATTCCTAACTGATCTTTTAACCTGACGTCTAAGCTCGATATATCTATTAAAGTTAGCTGCCGTGCCATTGCGCTTATTAAGTCTATACGCTCTATTACGCTCGTTTATGAACTCGCCTATTTCCCTAGTCCACCACTTGGGCCTAACATGATTTCTTGCGCGCTTGGGCCAACGAGGAATAAACTCCCTTTCAATATTCCTAAAACTTTCTCTAAACGCCACCCAATGCAAATTTGTGTCATTACCCATAAATAAGTTATCCCAGTCAACTATCATCCTATCCGCAAAACTATCAAAATTAGCCATACGAAAATCAGGGACTTCTATTACGTTACTATCCTTAGTGTTTTCTATCAATACCTTAAACCTAAGAATTTGATGATCACTACATCCTAAACTCTCGCCTACTTCTAAACCTTCGACTATATTCTCGCCGTTCGTTATCACCAAATCTGAAATATTATCACCGCGCGTTGGTTCAGTAACCATCTGTCGTAAAAAGTTATTTTCCATAAACTCAATCAATCTCAAACCCTCCTCATTACCAGTAAAAGTCTCAATTAACATTAGGACAGTTAAAGTCCCCGACAATTATACTATTCCGATTGTCAATAAAGTTACCAAGAAGTGAGTAAAATCTAGTATCTGTATCGAGGGGTTGAACGGGACGTCTATAAACAACAACAAAATTAAAACTAATACTCCGCTTCCTAACTTCAACACATATCGCATTAATTGCTGCCGGAAAATCTATCTTAACCTCGATAGCCCTAATGGAATTACGAATGTACAGGAAAACGCCGCCACCAATCCTATGCAACCTATCATTAGTAAAGAGTTTAAAACCCGGTATATCAAGTTCCCCCAACAAGTCCCGAGTCACGGAATTTAACCAAGTTTCAGTGATAGCAACTATATCGTAGTTGCCGGAATAAATTATCGCCTAAAATTCATTTAATTTATTTCTAATACTACGCGCGTTACAATAAAAGACGTTTAAGTTATTTTTCACCACGGATCGGCGTTTTAAAATATTTTTCACGTCGGGCCCGCGTTCCCCGGACCCACAACGTTTAAAGAAGGCTTCGACCTATACAGCTTTCGCACGTTTTCGTCTATTAACCTACCTAGCCTAGCATTACCTATTCCATTAAAATGCACCCCATCTTTTATAAAAAGGCTAGGATCACTGAATTCGGACCACAGCTTTACGAAGGGTACATTTTCCTCAGCACAAATCTCTTCTAATTTAGCATTCAAAAATATCGTTTTAGACGTAATCCTAAGACCCAAACCGTGCCTTGGGGTAATACCTAGAACTAAAGACCTATCTGACCTCGCCTTTAGGGACCTAATTAACCCCCTATATCTCTCCAAAAGGTCAGGCATTCTCGTATCGGGCATGTACGAGTCGTTGCCTCCTGCCATCGTCACCAACATCGAGTGACGGGAGGCAACGTCAATCCTATCCACTTCGTCTCGAACTCTGTCAACCCTGGCCCCTGGAGGACAGACCCTCCTCCTGTTGGTTGGATGCCGTTCAACGAACTCTGCGTCCATATGGCGCACTAAAGAATCCCCAATTAAAATAGTTTCCCCCTCATTCACGTCCTTTTCCAAATGGGCGAAAGGGTTCGAAACATCGATAGGGGGGGATTCCTATCACCTAACGTACGTGGACTAGCTCCACCCTTAACTTTTCTAAATCCCTCCCCATCTACTAATCTCGGACTAGCCTTAACCCCTTCCTCAACTCTATCCAACCTTCCCGACAAGCTACCTAAACTAGAAACTAGGTTACGCACCTCACCCTTCAAATTACTAACGTCTTCAACGTTAGTATTGTTCAGCTTCCGTCAACCTCAGGTTAGATAAATATGCCGTACAAAGTGGCATTTCAAAGGCAATTTTGAGAATAAATCTAAAAAATGAATATGACAAGAACCAACTTAGGTTCTTATGGTTCAGGGATCCATTTGGTTTGAATAAAGGGTTCATAACCTATAGATTTAATGTTGTGTTGTTTGGAGCCAATTGCTCACCTAGCCTATTAGCATTGACAATTAGACATCATTTGAACCAGTTTAATAACTCTTTAACATTGAATTTCCTCAAGGAACATTTTTACGTAGACAATCTAATAGGCTCAACAACAACAAAATCTGAATTATCTGAGGTCTATGAACACTCAAAACATTATGCAACAAGGTAACTTTGAACTTAGAGCGTGGATTTCAAATGATGAGGATTTAAACAAAAAGATTTTAAAGGATAATAATGGTCTTACTGAGCCATCAGACAGAGTTAAAACTTTAGGTATGAACTGGTATTTGGATGCAACTTCTAACAGTCATGATTCAATCTGTACTAAAGGTTTTAAACTTGATGAGGAAGCAAATACTAAAAGACAAATATTATCAGAGGCTTCAAAAAATTTTGACCCCATGGGTCTATTCCTGCCTTCAACAATAAAATCAAAGATTCTCCTCCAAGAAGTTTGGAGGACAAATGTTGGGTGGGATGATCCAATAACAAATGGAGAGCAAAAATCTTGGAAGAAGTTAGCTGCTGATTTAGCAAAAGTGCAGAACATTAAAATTCAAAGGTGCTGTGGGTTTAGGGATAAGCCACAGAGACTTCATGTGTTTGCTGATGCAAGCACACAGGCTTATGGGTGCTGTGCATACCTTGTAAGTCCTACAGAAAGTCATCTAATTTATGCAAAAGGGAAAGTTGCACCCCTCAAACCTACCCGAACCATACCTCAACTGGAACTATTGGCTGCTGCATTAGCCATTAAAACCATTTCATTGCTTAAGGATGCTTACCATGATGTGAACATAACTGATATCCACATCTGGCTTGACAGTCAGATTTGTCTTGCCTGGATACGGAATGCTAGCATTAATAGTAAGAATATCTTTGTAAGAAATAGGCTAAAAGAAATAGCTGAAGCTAATGAAAGACTACAAGTAAACTTTCACTATGTTCCAACTAAACAAAATCCAGCAGACTTTCTGACCAGAGGTTTATCCTACAAGTTGTTGAAGTCAAACAAAACTTGGTTCATGGGACCTAAGTGGCTCTGTAATACAGACCAATGGCCTGTGGAACAAGTTAACTTGACATTAAATTTAATCTTTTCAAATGAAAAGGTTGAACCAATCACTAATTATGAACATTATTCTGATTTCAGCAAACTTGTCAGGGTCACAGCCTACTGTTTGAGGTTTGCTCACAACTGTTTAACTACAATAAACAAACAGCTAAATAAAAACAATCATAATTATACAGAAGTTGCAACCAAGTACTGGATAGGGCATGCACAACAAAAGGAGTACAATAAAGAGTTAGAATTCTTGACTAATGGGAAACGAACAAAAGAACCTGCACCATCAGTAGTTGTGGATCTAAATTTGTTCAGAGATGAGGAAGGCCTTCTAAGGTGTAAAGGGAGATTAGACAAATCAAAACTGTCTTACAAAAGCAAACATCCAATCCTTTTACCTAGATTTAGCTATTTGACAACATTAATCATCAGACAAACACACAATGATGTAGGCTACATCATATGGGGGTACCACAGACACTAACTACATTAAGAAAAACTTATTGGATACCCAAGGGAAGGATCACTGTTAAAACAGTCCTGAGTTAGTGTATCACATGTAGGCGTATTCATGCTAGGCCCTATAGGAAACCAAATCCTCCTGCTTTGCCAGAGGAGAGAGTTACTCTCAACAGACCCTTTGAGACTGTAGGCATTGACTATACAGGAGCATTGACTGTGGGGGTGGTTGACACTGAACAAAAAATGTACATTGTACTGTTTACATGTGTTGCCTCACGAGCTGTTTATCTGGATGTTGTGGAGGACCTTACAGCAGAATCTTTTGTTGCTGTCTTTAAGAGATTCTGTGCACGACATTCAGTACCCAAGAGTTTGGACTGACAATGCTACATATTTCAAGGCTGGTGAACAAGTCATCCACGACTTGTTAAGCAATGAACTCACACAATTATATATACAAAATTCAAACATAAAGTGGAAGTATATTCCGGTTGCCTCTCGTTGGTATGGTTCTATCTGGGAGAGGAATATACAAGCAGTAAAGAATTGCTTGAAGAAAGCAATTGGTAAAAAACAGATACACTTGTTTGAGTTGCTCACTCTCCTGGCTGAGATTGAGAACATCATTAACAATAGACCACTCACTTATGTGAGTGACAACATTAATGACCCGGAACCATTAACTCCAAATCATTTGATTCGGGGAGAACAAGTTAGTCTCCTGCCGGACTACAATATAGACTCTTCAAAGACCCAAACTGGACTCAACGACATGATGACTCCAGACTAAGTTACAACATTTAACTAGAGTTAAAGCTCATTTCATTAAACAGTGGAAAACTGAGTACTTGATGGGTCTAAGGGAGAGACATAAACAAATGACTAAGAAGATTGGTCTGACACAATTAAGGTAGGGGACCTTGTTCTCATACATGACAGTACTCCAAGACAATACTGGCCTCTGGCTAGAGTTTTAGAACTCAGACCAGGGGCAGACGGGGTAACAAGAGTGGTCAAATTAAGGACTTCAACGGGTGACACAACAAGAGACATTTCTCTTTTGTACCCCTTAGAGCCTGGACCCAAAACAATGGACTTTGGAGAACCTTCTCCACCGCCAGTAACAACTGGAGACACTGAACTTCCAGTAACTATTCCTTTGACAGTAGGAGTGGTAACGCATCCTACTACAACATTGACAGACACAGACCTCAGCGACAAACAGCATTAAAGGCGCGACTAGTTTTACAACAAAAAATAGATGCTGGGGAATTGTAATTTTATCTTCTAACTTTCACTTTTCCTTTTCTTATGGTAAAGACCATAGACAGTTTCATCTTATGGATGTATATTTTCTCTTCTAATTAAATGCTACATCTTCTCCATGAGAGGTGAGATAGTCACTGTTAATCAGATTAACAGCATTTACAGTCAAATAGTTAGCTAGTCTACACTCAGACATAAAAATTGGTGACATGACACCAAAATTTTTATCTCCCGGGGCCCCCAGTATATGGAAAACTGATGTGTGGGTAGTTGGGATGTAACGAAAATGGTTCACTGAGTAGGTAGGTAGTTAATCGAACAATTATTAAATTCCTTTTATGTCAATAACTGGTGGATGAAACCAATTGGTTGCTCACCAGAGTTATTCTCCACACTAGTATTTATATACTGTGTGACAAGAGCGTGCTCGGTAATAGATATACATTACCGATCAACCAACCAAAAAAAACCAAGAGGTCGCTGGTGGAAAAAGCCCAGCGAAAAGGTGGACAAGGGAGAACGAAAACGAGGAACGGGCTACAAGACGGAACGAGGAAGGGGAAGAACAAACAACGGAAAAAAGATCCCCACCAGCAAGTACGCTCTCAACAATTAAAAAAAGGGGAAAAGGGTCTCTAATAACTAGTAGTAAGTGACTAATTGTTTTAACCCAGTTAGAAGTAAACGCAGTAAATTAAGCTGGGTCAGACAAATTAGGCCTACATTGTGGCCTAAGACCTAGCATCAACTCATAGCGTAACAAAGGTGAAGGTAGATTGCCCTAACCTAATTTGGTGAGGAATCCTACTGTGGACCTCAATTTATCTGCCCGCTCTGGACCATTTCCGGAATCTCTACGCTGACCCCTACAAGGCTAGACTTAATCTACTCTATAGTTAGACTGGGATATAAGGGTGGGTTAATTTTGGGCCAATTGATACAGAGCATTTTTCACATAAGGTTTAAAATGAATGGTGAAGTAATTGAGGAAGTACAAGAGTTTAAGTAATTGGGTCAAACTATTACCAGCTCCTTGAGTGATGACTCGGATATAAGAAAACAGTCTCGAAGCCTGTGTGCTAAAGCGAATATAACCATAAGGAGCTTTCGTTTCTGTACAAGTGAAGCTAAAGACACACTCTTTCGTACTTTCTGCAGTAATTATACGGTCTGCAACTCTGGGTGAATTATAAAAAAGGTTCTGGCAGTACCCTAAATTTGCTGTACAACAGTTCTTTTAGACTCTTACATAAATTACCCCCGAGATGCTCAGCTTCGCAAATGTTTGCTACCCGCAATGTCCCGAGCTTCCCGGAGGTAACAAGACGTGCTCAACACATTCTAATGCAAAGAATTAAAAAATCAACCAACCCGATCATCCAAGCTATCCATGAGTCCTGCCATTTATCCTCTAAGCTATGGACTTCTTGGTACGAAAACGTCTGTCTGTAGCTCCACTTAACTTCGACAGTGCAGTATTATTTCTAATCAATTGTATATATTTCTACCCTTAGTGTATGAACTGTCGTTGTATTAATAATATTTGCCATATGGACTATAGTCTGCCAATAAACCTTTTCATTTTCATTTTCTTATAGCGAAATTGGGGTAGAGTTACCAGATGCTCTTATTACGAAATGTATTTAAATCAATATATTTAATTTAAATACTCTTAACACGTGTACATATATATGTAATAATAACAATAAGTCAATATTTAAATTTAACACATTGTGGTTTGTCAAGACCATAGTTCTGGTACGTTCTACGGTCACAATGACTGAAAGGACAGTGAAGCATGCTGATAATGACATGAAATCATCATAAGATCTAATACTTTTTGTCTAAGTATATGCAATTTGCAAACTCCTCTAAAGTGTATAATTATAATCAGTCGTGTGATGGAATAAATCTTCAAACTACTTTTGCCGTATGTATATATATATATATATATATATATATATATATATATATATATATATATATTAGGCCGTTTCGAAAAATCGAAATTTATGATGGCTCAACGCACACATACTAAAAAAGTAATATGTCATGAATGAAGACTTCATGCAAAATATTAAGACAAGAGCTTATTGTTATCCCACCCTCAATGCATATCTATTTTACCCCTCATGAGAAAATTTTCATTTTTCTGGCAAATATATTTATTTATTTTGTGATGTCCTCTTAAATTTGGTATATAAAATTCATAAATAAAATTGGAAGATAAGTAGGTCATTTTCAGGAATGGTCCAGTAACCCCCCTATATTCTTTAGAGAGAATTCTAGAAAATTGTTCCTTCAGGATAACTATTTAGAATTTCCATTTTTTCCCTTTATGGATTATATGATGTTTTATTTGCTTTTTCATCTATAATTACTGATATTTTCACAAGTTTACTGTTCTAGAAAGGTTACTTCATGTTACTTTACAACTTTCTTACAGTAATCAAGTCATAATATAATTTAGGTGAGTGATTAATGATTATATTATATTATTATTAAGACTAACAGGTGGTAAAACTTTTTCCCTCAGAATTATGGCAAAAACCAGAAACAAGTGTGAAGTCTAGTTGGTCGGACAAGTGCTGGAAGAGGGTTTTTCTGAGAAGCAGCTTCCAACTAACAGTGATGTCTTAAACGTCTTTTTTATCACATTAAGGTGGGAAAGCAAAATGTCTCTGTAGCTTGCGCAACTGTAGCCAACGAAGTTATTGCTATGTGGGAAAAAGCCTCCTTAATTACATCCCACAAGCCTTATATTGTCTCAAAGCTTAAAAGGCTTTACAATAAGCATGAAGGGTTGGTCAAGAACCGAACTCGACGAACTCCTACCCAAAGAAGAATGAAGCAGAATTTGTCACCAGCTTAAAGAAGCTTTTCGATGTAGCTCATTCAGAAGTGAAACAAATAAAATTGCAGGAGGATAAAGATTTTCTTAAGGATCAAAGGAACGATCGGAAAATGATTATGGGTCCAAAGACAAGGAGTTTTCAAGAAAGGCAAAAGCAGGACAGATAAGCATGGAAAGAATGGAAAAACTTCGCAGGAAATCAAAGGAAGAAATGAGGCAATTGACAAAGGTTGTGGATCTCAACCAATGTGAAAATTCCGGTTCAGGAGGAAGTGAAGAATCATCTGGTGATGAATTGTTCTACACAGCACTCTCATCATCATCTTCAAAAAAGGAGAAGCTTGAACCAGGTGTAATTGTTAGGGATAAAAAGTTCTTGGCTGCTCTGGACCGCACTGGAACATCTGCAAGAGCTGCTGCACATTGTGGCACCTGCCCTTTCAGCTGCTGGAGTGGAAATTGAAGAGATCACACTTTCATCATCCTCTATCTACAGGTCTCGGCGATCAACACGGATGCAGATGGGAGAAGACATTAAAGCCAGTTTCCAACCAAATACCTTTAATAATTCATTTTGATGGAAAGCTTCTTCCATCCATGCATGGGGGTAAGATTGATGTAATACCCATTGTTGTGACTGGTGCAGGCGAATTAGAAAAATTACTGTCTATTCCAAAGCTTATTTCTGGAACGGGAGAAGAAATGGGGAGAGCAGTTTTAGATGTCTTGAAGCAATGGCCACAAGTAAATGAGTGGGTAGCAGGCCTTTGTTTTGATACTACTGCAAGCAATACAGGTATCCATGCTGGGGCTTGTACCATCATCCAAAAGGCCCTTCAGAGATCACTCCTTTTTCTGGCATGCCGCCACCATATCCACGAGCTTCTTATCACTGCAGTTTTTGACATGTTTTTCTCTTCTTCGGGTCCAGAAATTCCCTTATTCAATCGATTCAGAGATTGTTGGGATAACATTGATCAGCAGAATTACAAGCCCTATGAACCCAATGATCTCACCTCAGAATCTTTAGATCATTGGATCTTGAAGCACAGAGACAAGCTTATTTCTTTCATCAACTCCAAACTTCAAGAGGGCCACACTCGAGGTGACTACAGGGAATACTTAGAACTTGCACTTATCTTCCTTGGTTGTCCAATGCCTAAAACAAATAAAGGCTCTGATAGCAGATTCCACTACCCAGGAGCTTACAGCAGAGCTAGATGGATGGGAAAGGGCATCTATTCCTTAAAAATTTACTTATTTAGGAACCAATTCCTTCTCACCCCTCATGAAAAACAAGCTCTGATACGAATAAACGCCTTTTCAGTGACAGTTTATCTTCAAGCTTGGTATACATCTCCAGTTGGAATTGATGCTCCAGCAAATGATTTGGCCCTCCTCAAGATGCTACATATCTACAAGATCCAGGTTAAGGAAGTGGGTGCTACAGCCCTCAAAAAACTTCAGCAGTACTTGAGTGAGGATCTTGTAGGATTTGGCTTTTTCTCAAACCTCGTGACTGAAGATGATAAGGTTCTAATGCTCCACAACCTTCACCACGCGCCTCCTCGAAAAGTGAGGGCAAGAAAGGTGGACCCCCGAATGTTGCAAAACCCCAATGACTTAAAGATTACCAGTTTTGTCACAACTCAAACACAAGACTTCTTCAAGTGTTTGAAAATAGAAATTCCCAAGAAACTTGAAGACATTGAGGAGCACCGTAATCGGGTCATGGCAGTCAAAGTAATCAACGACTGTGCTGAACGAGGAGTCAAACTGGCTACAGAGTTTAATGAGAAGCTCACAAAGAGTGAGGAAGAGAGACAACTGGCCTTTCAAATCATTGAAAATCAGAGAAAGGAGGTCCCTCAGCCACTGAAATCCCTATATTCTTAATCAATATATGTCTTAAATAGAATTTAAGTCGCTTTGTTTTAAAACATATTTTTCGTTCAGTCTTATATTTGCTCTAATTATCCATTAATGTAAAAGAAGTGCCATCTGAGGGGTGCCTTTTTATCATTCAAATAAAATGATATTTTGTCTATTTGTTTTTCTTCCTTTATATAAAAAAATAAAAGTGTGTGCGTTTATCAAAATTCAATTTGAAAAATTACCATATAATCGTGAAACGGTCTAATATATATATATAATCTTGTTTCATGTTTCATGATTATGCAAAGAAACTAGGCTGTGGTGGGGTTATCTAGCTATGTTGCTCGACATAATACTTAAATACTATTTAAATTCGGTTGTGATGTCCGTTACAATAAGGAAAACAATAAGAGAGAACTTTATAAATTTTAGACAATGAGGAAACCTGTAAACTCTAGAGAGACTTGCTTGGTAATATATACGATGCAGGCAGGAAGGAGGGGACAATCGCGAATCTCCGAAACTACTGAAACTACACCTTTTTTGAAAAGACTGTGTAGTGTGTAAGATGCATGCGTGTGTAGTAAGGGATATAGTGAGAAGCGCGTGTTTGAGAGTATGCTGGACTGCTCACAGGGTAGACGTGACATGTAAAAAGGCCAGATGAAGAGGACAGTGATGGGAGAAACAGGGTTCCGACACTTCTTGCCTTCTGTTGGAATGCCACATACAAACTCCTTATATATATATATATATATATATATATATATATATATATATATATATTTATTTATTTATTTATTTAAATTCGACTCTTGTAAATATGCATGGCGGGTTATTATGAGTCAGAAGTTATAATGAGATCGATGTACAGTTCCCTCGAATGATCTGTTAAATAATTTTAAATTAAATGTTAGGGCTCACTTACGTCATTGCAGAATCGAATATCGCGTGATGATACAACTTTCAGTTTTACATTTTTAATACAAGTGAAAAAGCGTATGGTGCGTTCTATAAGTACATTATTATGATTGAAAGTATTTTTGTGGCCATTTGTACAGAAAATGATGTTTTGATCTGATATCATAAAGTATTAAATTATAAGATTTTAAACGTTGTATAACGGTAGGCTTCAGTTTGTAAAGACAGGATTGGTACAGCTAATGACAAAAACAATAAGCATGAACATTCTGTGTGATTGATGTAAATACTGGCCTGACTGGTGTGAAAACAAATACGTTATTATGAGAATTATGACGAATTGTGAACAGCCGTTAAATTAGAGAAATGATAATTAAAGTAATGTGAATAGGCCTAACTATAACTACAACTAGAAAGGTTCTTAATGAAAAATCTCTCAACTTTCAGTACCTATTTCCCACTGAATCTATTTAAAAATGACAATCCACACAAATTCGACATCCCGTTTTCTTTAATTGCATCTAATACGAAAGTTTTTTACCCGAACCTACTTATTTGGATGCTATATATATATATATATATATATATATATATATATATATATGTATATATGATAATAATAATAATAATAATAACAAGATTAGTAGCAGCTAATAGTCGTTAAAAGAAAGTTAAACTTAACTACTACTCTCAAAACATTTACTGTGAGAAAAATATAGAAAATATAGTAAGATTGGGGTAGAGTTGTCAGATGCTTTTATTACGAAGGGAATTGAAATCAATATATTTAATTTAAATACTCTTAACACGTGTACATATATATGTAATAATAACAATAAATCAATATTAGTAATAATATTTAAGTGGATGTTTAGAGGAGGATAACAGAATTGGTGCTTCAGTTTCAAAGCTGCGTTACGCAACTTGATGTTCTTTTTAACATATGCAATTTTATAACGAAATTTGCTGTATAGTAAAATTATTAATTCACATACCAGAAGATGGCATGTGAAAGTGAATGTAATGGTATATATCGGTGTAAATAACAGAAAACTACATATTTAAAAGTAAATAAACAAATATGCGTGCGCTATGAGCATATATTGTATTTGAAGGTCATCTCGTTTGAAAATAAGCCAGTTTCCCTTAAAAAAGAGAGAAATTAATTTATTTAAATTAGAATAATAAATATTCATTTTATTTTTCATAATACAGATATTAAACAAAGAACTTGTTTTCGATTTAAAATATGTTCAATCTGATTTTGAATTATGTATTGTTCGCAATTTGTTAACAGACGAAAATTGGATGTGTTGATGCGCAATCTCGTTAGGCCTATTAAAACCTTTCAGATATTCATTTTAAGTTTTCATTTCTACTGTCTGGCTGAACTTGCCTGAACAGAAAGTACTCGAATGTATGTATGCTTTTGCATGCTTGTTCTTGTTTGCCTCATGAAAGAACTTTTTTGAAGGAGGAAGGCGAGGCTCAATCTTTTCTTAATTTTTTTTTTTTTTGAAGGACGGTGAGGGGGGGAAATTTTCAAATTGATCCATTTTCTGTCTCCCTTTTTTCGGATATACTACTCACACTCACTGATCAAAAACTGCAAGAATGAAATGAAACATGGGGACGATCACAAGACTAAAAATACGAGCAACCTGAAGAGAGCGAAAATAGTTCCAATATACAGGGTGTTTCAGGAGGAAAGGCCAATACTTCGGGAGGTGATATTACGGTCATTGGAAGAAAAAAAGTTCATATGAACATGTGTCTAATTCTGAATGTTACGGAGATAGAGCTGTTTGAATCTGATGCGCACGCAGCTCTTCCTCCCCCTTCCCTCCCCTATAACCTTGAACCATGTAAGCTGTAATGTAAGCATGTAACATAAGCCAATGGACAGCTGACTGTTGTGAGTGACATTGTTTGGTGTTTGAAGCAGTGTTAAGAATGCCACACACCTTCACACATGCTGAATATGCAGATATGGTGTATGTCTACGGTTTTTGCGATGAAAGTGCAACAGCTGCTGTTGCAGAATACCGTCGACGGTTTCCGAACCGCAGAATTCCGGATCGAAGAGTGTTTACCAGGGTTTGCAACACATTGCGTGAGATTGGTACCCTTCCCAGCGCTCATGTTTCATCTGAACGTGAAGGTCAACAAGATGTGGATGAAGTGGAAAACATTCTTCAGTTGGTAGAGCGTAGTCCTACTACTAGCTCACGAAGAATTTCTACACGTCTCGGTGTACCACACACAAGAGTATGGCGAACATTACGTGAGGAAGGCTTGCATCCATATCATGTACAGCGTGTACAACACCTTCAACCAGGAGACGCTGCCATGCGACTGGAATTTTGTCGTTGGGTAAATGCTAATCACCGATTGCTTCGATTAATACTGTTCATCGATGAAGCTACTTTCATCCGTGACGGTATCAACAACACTCGTAACTCTCATCGGTGGTCAGACGAAAATCCAAATGCCACTGTGGAAACAAATTTTCAACATCGCTTCTCTGCCAATGTGTGGTGCGGTATCATCGATGATCAGCTGATTGGCTCTGTTACTTTAGAGAATCGTCTTACAGGACAAAGTTACCTAGAATTTGTGCAAAATGAATTGCCAGGACTATTGGAGGATGTTCCTTTGGCTACACGCGCTGGTATGTACTTTCAGCATGACGGAGCTCCTCCACATTCTACCCATCTGGTGATGCAATACCTAAATCAAACTTTCCCTGATCAATAGATCAGCCGCGGTGGTCCCATTCAATGGCCACCAAGGTCTCCAGACCTCTCTCCGTTAGATTATTGTTTGTGGGGGTGGATGAAAAGTCAAGTTTACAAAAGAAAGTTGGATACACGAAACGAATTGCTCGCGCGCATTTTGGATGCTGCTGCCCGCATAAAGGAACGTCAAGATCAACTCAGACGAACGACAAGCGATCTTCGCACACGAGTTACAAAGTGCATTGAGGTTGACGGTGGGATTTTCGAAAACGTGTTGTAAACTATAACAAATTTGTCATTTCTGTATCTGATACCATTCAAAATGCCAATGTTTAAACATTAAATGTTAGAAACAGTAATTGGTTTCTCTTTCTTGATTACCATTAACAATGCTTTTGTATTTGTAGATTCAAACAGCTCTATCTCCGTAAGCATTCAGAATTAGACACATGTTCATATGAACTTTTTTTCTCACAATGACCAATACTATCACCTCCCGAAGTATTGATCTTTCCTCCTGAAACACCCTGTATATAAGACAGTGGTTTCCAACCTTTTCGAAGCGATGGCCCACTAGAGCTGATTCGAATAACTCATGGCCCACCTCCCATGTTGCTAAGCTGGTATCATGTTTATATAAGGTTTAATAAGCAAAATTTTTTTATTAACATTTATTAACATGATGCTAAAAGACAAGCAAGTGGGCCATGGCCCACCAGTTAAGAACCAGTGATATAAGAGGAGATCGATCTGAGGCTAAAATTATAGGCCGATATCGCTGACATTTCATCTCACCAATATTGTTAGGATTGCAAAATTGGGGGTTAATTAATAATTGGATTTATGATAGAATTTTGTATACTGTAGTTTATACTTTTCGATTTTCCTTTATTTACCAATTTATTCAATGACTTGCATATATTCTAGTGTATATTTATTTGGCGATTACTTTGCTCATTGTTTATCGTGTATTTAATTGTAGGTTAGGTGTAAGGTTTGGGGTAAATTTAAGAAGTTTCTTACTTTGTTTATAACTTTAAAGTGTGCTTACAGTATATCTTGATTGAGATTCAGTTTCAACTCGTAGTGAGTGGGAGTTTACCATTGTTATTAAGATCACTCCACGATCTGTATATAACCAGAAATCAATTGGAGATCCGTTGGTTATATTAGCTGATTTCATTTTTTTGGAGTTAGTTTTTGCAGCGGATGGTAACTTACGCTGCAGTATTTACCGTGGGATTTATTATATATTGCGTGTCATTTCACGTGCCTCCACCCTTCGTTGAGGTGGTTAATTGAAAGAACCCTTCAAAGATACATTACTTGTCGGGATTTCACAAAATTTCTTGACTAGTCCTTTATCTTTAAAGTTCCTTAATATCTTACCATATAATTACTTTTCTTGTTTGTTAATTGTAGTTTATACCTTTGGGTGGTAGTCTTGTCTGAAGTATTCGTCAGAATCCAAGATCAGCGGGGACTCGATCAGGAATTAGGGCTATCTTTTGTCCCTACCTACCACTTTCGAATCTTCATTATTTAATTCCCCCGGGTGTGGTTTGATACGAAGTATTTGAGGGTTCTTTCATCTCATGATTCTTTGAGTTTTAGACTGAGCCTCTTATACTCCGTTTGTCTACCATTTTATCCGGGGAATACTCCACCACGACACCACCCCATACTTGAGTCGACCAAGACTGGGACCTCGAACGATCGATCGAACCATGATCAGAGGCGAGCGCGGATTATCTATATATGTTGGGGTACGCTCCTCAAAGATTGATAATCGAGAACACCAACACCAATCATGTCATTAAAAACAATTTAGTTTTCAGACGGGATAGAATATATCTAATAAAAGGAATTAATACGGTTAAATATGCCAAATAAGTTACTTAAATAATATAAAACAATTAGGAAACTAAAAACTAGTAAAATAATGTACTAATAATTGTTTCTAAGTTTTAGATTCAACGTTGAATGAACAAAAAATCTTGTGTAGAGGGCGAGAAGAAAATGAAAAATCACAATCGAGAGGGAGAGAATGGAAACGAGCAAGAGTCAGTCAGAGGGAGTCGAAAAAAAGTTATCACCGAGAACGAACCGTTCGCCGCTCATCATAATATCTTATCTTGCCTTCCCTTGTGACTTTGATTGTTTCCATCCGACCAGTGGGAAATGGGAGTCCACTTGTAAGATGAACTTAGGCCAGTAAAATAAATTCACTTCTCTCCTAGGGCCTAATTTAAGGAATCTTTCCTTAGAACTTATGAGAAACATAAGATTAAAAGTATAAAACCTAGTGTTTTATAACAAGTCATAGGTAAATTTTGGAAATATAACGATAAACAATGTTAGTTCATTAGTTGAAGTATTAGGGGAAAATATATAATACGAAGAGTAAGACAGCATGAAATATCTGCGCTACCACATCAAGTGTAAATTGTGTCGTCACACCCACCTACGAACGGAGCAACAGATGAATAATTCATTTTCATTCATGGGGGTCACCGGAGAAAGGACGTCACCACGGGAGAGGAAGCTGAATTCAACAGAATAGAGAAAAAATCTGGTTTTTTTTAAACTCGAAAAAAATTAAATGATCGCGCTCATAGATTTCTGTCAGGGAGATCATGCCACTCAGAACTAATGAAACACTGTAACAACATTGATAATATGATAATAAGTTTTATTGGCAGGATATAAATTCCATAACATAGTACAATATGCTTCTTAATATAAAAGATAAATCAAACAATAATATATTTAAAGGTACATTAGTGATGCACTAGAAAACAATGAAAACTATGGTGTGATATACATAGACTTTGCCAAGGCGTTCAACAAGTGTGACCATGGAAATGGAGCATAAAATGAAATATATGGGAATAACAGGAAAAATAGGAAAATGGATATATCATTTTCTAAGTGAGAGGCAGCAAGTCGTTACAGTCCAAGGAATAGCTTCATCAGAATCGGGGGTCTGTAGCTCAGTACCACAAGGAACAGTATTTGCTCCATTACTATTCATAATCATGATAACTGATATAGATGAGGAAGTTACCAGTGACAGCACAGGAACATCCTTTGACGATGATACCAAAAGTAGTAGAAAAATAAGAAACCCAGAGGATATAGAATCTCGACAAACAGACATGAACAGAATCTACAGTTCCTCTGAAAGAAATATGAAATTTAACACTGAAAATTTTCAACTACAGTATTAAGGTACGGAATAAGGGAAGACCTAAAATCCATGGAATACTATACCCAAAATGAACAGGAAATTCAGAGAAATTCTAAAACAATAGATTTAGGTGTTTTAATGAATGATGACTCGAAATTTGAAACACAAAATAAGATAGCAGTAAACAGAGCAAAAAAAAACAACTGTACAGATACTGAGCACCTTTAAAAGAAGGGTCCCATTGTATTGATTGGAAAAAATTTTAAGTTGTGTTTCACTCTCACAACATGGTTACTAGAAACATTTTTGAGTCTGCCATTACAGTATTTAACTTGCAAACAATTTCAATCTTAGCCAGGGCCTTTTTTCGCTCGATCCTGTTATTTTGAGATTATGAATTGTCCAATCTCACGTTTCATTTCTTCTGAAGACTGAACAATCAGAGGAAGGAAAATATTTTTGCATCTTAAATCTGATACCATTTTGTTAGAATATAGATACATTGCATCCCCAGATGAAAGTGAACAAAACGCTTAAACAAGTAGCAGAGCAGTACACTACAGCCTCTCTTCTTTGTTTGGCCCCTTCAACACATGGACGACTTTTGAAAAAGTACGCACCACTGGAATAAAATTGGTGTTTCCTGCAACATCTATGGATAGGTCTCTTTTGCCCAGTCCAACTTCCTGTGACATACGCCCCTAAAGATTTTTGTATCGAACGTGTAATCCATTCCTGAAAATCATCCAGTGCATCCCGAGTAATCATACTCGAGAGTTCACTCTTTTTCTTATAATCTACCAAAGCAATCTCCCGAAATCACTCTGCTAGTCAAGAAATGTGCTTTTGTTTAGTACCTCCACATTTGCAAATTTACGCGGCAAATTTGTGGCAAAATCCGCTTAAACAGTACGCGCACGTTTCCCAGTCGGAATGTAAATCCTATGCCCGGGTTAGGTGTACGATATAGATTAAGTGGTAGTACAAGATTGGTTAGCAGTTTCTAACGTCACTATCTTTCGGCCAATCAGGGGTCATTGGCGTTGCCAAAAAATAGGTGCCGCAAAACTACATTTTTACCATATATATATATATATATATTACTTGAAAGGATCATACATTCTCACTTCTCGGTAGATAATGAACAAAGAACGCTCAAAAACACCGAAGTATGGTTAAACTATTCATTCAGTTTTAATAACAATAAATAGTTAGAAGGCACTGTACGCAGGAAAAACACTTGGTTATATAAATCAACATACTGTACTTTAATTACAAACTTTTTCAGAACCCATAACAAACCAGTAATCTAGATTCATGTAGAGTTGCGCTCATTATTCGTAGGACATTCGAGAACAGATAGCGACACCTGGCATACAGTATATTAGTGAATACAGTGAATTAGTGAGTGGTTTAGTGAGTGAGCGCTGATTGGTTGGTTGACTCATTGCCAAATATCTTGAGAACATAATTATTTCCATTCATCACTCTGGTTTTATATATTACTAAGGAAACATAAATAAATAATTAAATATAAATTCAAGAAGGGGATATATATTAACAAGTAAAGGGGAATGTCATTGAAGTGAATAAAAAGAATGGTCTTGTAAAAACTGAAAAAAACCCAGTGTTTATGGTATTGGCAAGCCTGTCATCCTGAACGAACTGAAGTTTCAACGTGTAAAAACAGAGCAGTAGGTAGGGATTATTGCGCTCTGGCCAAATTCCAAATTGATTTATTTATTTATTTATATATTTACATTTAATGTAGACTCAGATATTATTTTGTGTTATAACAATGACAGCAAAAACCGGATCACCTAAAGATCAGGGCCCCCAGCCTTCGTTAGTTAGCCTTATAAGGCTAACTAATGAAGGCTGGGGCCCTGATCTTCAGGTGATCCCAAAATCCTTATACAGTATATATATACACTATATAGGATGAATTTCACAATTAAATACATGAAATGAATGAATGCTGCAAATTCCCTGACGAGGTGTAGCTCTGAATACACGAAAGGCCTCGGAATCGTTTTTCTTTTCCTTGTGGGTTTGCAGCATATATATATATATATATATATATATATATATATATAGGCGGTTTATGAATGAAAAAATGTTTTGATGCATATTAAATTTTAATAACTATCGTAGCCAACGGATCACCAATTTGTAGTGGCCTAGAAAGTAGGCTTACTATAATTTATGAATACACGAAAGGCCTTGGAATCGTTTTTCTTTTTCCTTGTGGGTTTGCAGCATATATATATAGAATATATATATATATGGCGGTTTATGAATGAAAAATTGTTTTCATGCATATTAAATTTTAATAACTATCGTAGCCAACGGATCACCAATTTGTAGTGGCCTAGAAAGTAAGCTCACTATAATTTATGAATTGAAATGAATAAGGAGGGTCACCAGTTCGGGGCACAGCCCAAACAAACAATATTTAATAAAGAGAGAAATTACTTTGTTGTTTTGTGTGTAATTAGAAAAATAAATTAATTACACTGGCCAACAAGTATTTTTCATCAGATATAATTATAGGTGGGCTAGATAGCTGTTGGGACGCTGATTCCAAATCTGTTTTCGGTTTTCTTCTAGCACGTCTAGTTTTCGAGATGAGACCGATCATAATATATATAATATATATTATATACAGGGTGTCCCATAAGTCCGGCATCATAGGAGAAATTCATATTTTTCTATTTCTACAAACCATAATTCATATTTTTCTCTTTCTACAGGCCATAATGTCTGTGAGCAAGGAAGAACGAATCCAGATAATTCTACTCATAGGAAATCGGAGTCAAAGAGAGGCCGCTGCTGAATTTAACAGACTGCATCCAGACCGCGAGCCAATAACACAGAGTTGTGTTAGCAGACTTGTTGCAAAGTTTAAGGAAACAGGATCCATAGAAGATAAACCACGCAGTGGACCTTCAAGGAGGTCCACTGACGATGATACAGCGACTGCTATCCTGGCTCATTTTAACAGAAGTCCCAATAAGTCTCTTCGGCGATTGTCCGCCGAGACAGGAGTGTCGAAAAGTAGCATCCATCGCATTCTTCAGGCTCACAAATGGCATCCATATAAACTTCAGATCCTACAGAAATTAAGCGAAGATGATCCCGACCGGCGGATGGAATTTTGTGAATGGGCTACGGAACAATACATATTGAGCACGTTCTGTAAATAAAAGCTTTTGTTTTGCCTTTTTTTATTATTTTTCCTATGATGCCGGACTTATGGGACACCCTGTATAATATACATATGAAAATTATTTCACGAAAGTAACACGTGAAAAATATTTATGATGAATAAAACCACGAAGGAAAAGAAACAGAGAATGGTGCTCAAGCGCTTTCGTCTAATGACATCCTCAGGAACACTGAAGTAAATAAGGAGTTCGAGACTATATATAGGTCACAAAAAAAAAATATATATATATAATATAGAAATAAAAAATGTGGGAGGAGCATACAAATTTGTAAGGAAAACTACCAATTTTAGCACTTTGCTCTTCTTGTCTAAATCCGTGAGGCCCGTGGTGTAATGGTTATCATATCTGACCGGCAATCGGAAGATCCCGGGTTCGATTCCCGGGTGGTTACCTCATTTTTTCATTTGTTTCGTTCTCTCTCCTCATCTTGCGCGGAATATTCTCCTATACAAGCGTCGTTCTTTACGTATATATATATATATATATATATATATAGTATATAATATAAATAATATATAAATATTATACAAATAATATATAATTAATAATAAATAAATAATATATAAATATATATATAAATATATAATATATAAATATAATATACATATAACTATATATAAATAAAATACTATATATAATATATATAATATGCATATACCTATAACTCGTATAATATAATATATGATACTCTATACACAATATATAATATGTCCTTTATACATGTGCGGAGTATTTTATCGTTGTAGCTTAGGTGTGGATTTTTGCTTTACCGTTTCTGTACCCTCATGTATGGCATTTTGTCGTTTCAACTTAGGCTTTCCGCAGATTTTCTTGTGGTATTTTAGGTGAGAGCAGTTGCTGGCCACAAATTTGCAAACGTTGCGCATGTACACCCTTTTATTCTTTGATTATTTGGCGTAACAGTCACATGTCTAGTTGTGTGTTGTGTTTTAGTTTGTTTTGTGTCGCCCACTTACACATTTTATTTTTGTAGGTGATTTATATCTACCCACTCATCGATCATCATGCCTCGAAAGTGTAAAAATCACCCCGACAATTTCTGTTACGTGTGCGGCTCAGTAGTATCCCCGCATTTCGGACGAGGAAGTTGGGGTGTTCTGAAATCCTGCCCATGGATGGGCCCCCCCCCCCATGGAGGCCTTCGCCTCCGTTATAAAGGACCCCTTTAAGTTCCTAACCCATTTATGGGCTCTCACCGTCTTTAATGAAGGGCATCTGCCCCTTGAGGGGCCCCTTGCAGGGCCTCCTTCCTCCTTGAAAAAAAAAAATTCATCCTCGCCTTCCTTCACGAGAAAAAATCCTCCTGTAGGGGGATCTTTCATGGTCTTTCATGATTACAAACAAAAACAAACATACAAAAACAGACAAAATCAAACAAACAAAAACAATCAAACAAACGCTGAAAGCGTTCGTGCAGAAGATCTACTTCTCGAGCACCAGGATTCTGCTGATATAGGGTGTCCCAAAAAGAACTATATACTCTTTATAGCATCATATATTTTATAATTTAAAAAAAACCCAAACAATATATTGTTATAGCAATTGCCAATGAAAGGTAAATTAGTAATCTAAGTGATCAAAATGTTATAGTCAGTTGTTTGATATAAAATTTAATTAACTACGCCAAGTGCTCAAAATGTTCTCCGGCGGCACGAATGCACTTTTGAATGCGTCGACTAACTGATTCGCAGACATGGACTAATGTGGATACTGTGATGGTCCCGCACTTTTCCCTAATTGCATCCTTAAGGTGTTCGAGTGTTGCAGGTCTTGTACCATAAACTGCATCCTTCAGGTAGCCCCACAAGTAAAAATCAAGTGGAGTCAAGACTGGTGAACGTGGAGGATACTCAACGCTTCCTCTTCGTCCTATCCAACGGTTAGGCAACGTTTCATCGAGGTACCTTCTGACATCACAATGATAATGAGGGGGGGCTCCATCTTGTTGAAAGTAAAAGTCGTCGTTTCCAAACAACTTCCGAACTGCAGGTATAATTTCTGTCCGCAGCATGTCGAGATATGCGGCACCGGTAACTGTCCCATTAAAGAAAAATGGTCCAACCAAACCCCTGGATGATAAACCACACCATGCTGTTAATCCTGGTAAATTAACATGTTTATCCACATAAACGTGTGGATTATCAAGTGACCAGTACCTGCAGTTGTGTCGATTTACTCTGTCATTTAGCTTGAAGGTAGCTTTATCAGACCACACGATTTTGTTGTATTGAAAGTGCATTCATGCCGCCGGAGAACATTTTGAGCACTTGGCGTAGTTAATTAAATTTTATATGCAAACAACTCGCTATAACATTTTGATCACTTAGATTACTAATTTACCTTTCATTGGCAATTGCTATAACAATATATTGTTTGGGTTTTTTTTAAATTATAAAATATATGATGCTATAAAGAGTATAGTTTTTTTTGGGACACCCTGTATATATATATATATATATACATTTATTGGGTATAACATGTACATAAGAACTATACTATAAGACAAATACCAAAGATTTCTTTAACGCCATCTTTGATCTCACCGTTTCGGCTTAAGATATTAATTACAATACTATACAAAATAAAATGAGAATAAATACAGTTAACTCATAAACAAATTTTGCCTTGTTTTAATATTTGTATTACGAAATAGATCCAGTAACTATTAAATAAATTAATTTTAATTTCATTTATCTAATCTATGGGGAAACTAATATATTTCAATCCATTCGTATAGTAACGTGGTAACAATCGTCCTGAAACATTATTATTATTACCATATATATATGTGTGTATATATATATTATATATATATATATATATATATATATATATATATATATATATATATATATATATATATGCAGGGACCGTACAAAATCTGCCTCATCGCTCGTTCCAGTTTGTGTCTATTTCATTTCTAAGGCTAGGGACAGAGCACGCAAGCATTTTCCATATGTATATTATTGTGTACCGCTCGCGCATTCTTTCGAGAGAGTTGAGTTCTAGAGATTGTAGTCGAGACCAGTAGTCTTCACCTTCCGTTTCCTCTGTCTTAGACGGAAAAGTCCTTTGTATAGCTTCAGTGTTCGCATTGTCTCGTTTTCTGTATGGGTTTGTGAGTACTGAGCAATACTCAATTAATTATTGGCAGGACTTGACTCTTCCATAATTTGAGCATGATGTTTGCTTTTCTGCTGCGGAAGTTTCTCCAGATGATCCCCATTATTTTTCTATCCGTTGTAATTTTGATGTTATAGTGCTCTCTGAATTCTGCATCCGACGACATTATTACTCCAAGATCCCTGACTTATGGATTTGGTGTTATCTGTTTGGCTTGCACAGTTTTGTAGCCTTTTTCTCTACCTCGTTGTTATCACCATATCTTAGAAGTTGGAATTTTTCTTCATTGAACTTCGTATTGTTGTTTTCTGCCCACTGGAATAATGTTTCAATGGCGTTTCGTAATTTTCATATGTTGCCTTCGTTCATTATTTTCTTACATATCCTTGTGTCATCTGCGAAGCATGATATAATACAGTCCTTAATATCTGTATCAATAATTGCAATCATTAATATGAACAGCAGGGGAGCTAATACTGTCCCTTGTGGGACAGAGCTCGCGATTTCCGAGACTTCCGATTTAACTCCGTTTACCATCACTCTTTGTGTTCTTTGCGTCAAGAAATTAATTAGCCACCTTCCTAGCTTTCCAGTAATTCCTGTATTCTTTAGTTTGTGTACTATGATTCCATAGTCACATTTATCGAAGGTTTTAGCAAAGCCCGTATATATTACATCTATGTTTTGTCCTCGACACAATGTTTCCAATATTTCTCCTGGTGGTCTAGTAGCTGTGATACCTTTCAGGTATAAAATAAAGGCTACGGTAGACTGCTTTAGAAGCATGTCAAATATTTTTCAGGATCATCATTAATTCTCTTTCAATTTCAATAAGTTTCACTTCATTTGCAGAATAAGATCTCTCCATATGCCTATATGTCTTGTCTCTGAAACTTTATACTTGTACCAGCTTGCAACTTTTCCCAGTAACCACAAGGAATTCCCACTGTCTTGTTATTTCTCACATATGTGCGGTGGATCATCATGCCCTCCACACCCCGCCAAGCTGAAGTTACTGAATTAGACTATTTAAAATTACACTCTTCCTCATAATTATATTCCTGCTGAGTTTATGAGGTTATATAATATATCATATATCATACCTCTTCTCAAAATAAATATGTGAACATTCTTTACAGCATTCTACCACATGTTTCTCACCTTTTTAATACAAAAAATATAAGACTTGTTGAATGATCAAGAAAATAAATATTTTGGCCAAATTAGCAACAATTCTTTGTTTAATGTTTAAACAGTGTTAAATGGTCTGGCAGTAACTTCAGCTTGGAGGGGTGTGGAGGGCGTGAGGATCCACCGCAAATATGTGAGAAATAACCAGACAGTAGGAATTCCTTGTAGTTACTGAGAAACGTTACAAGCTGGTACAAGTATAATGATTCAGAGACAAGACATATAGGCATATGGAGAGATCTAATTCTGCAAATGAAGTGAAACTTAATGAAATTGAAAGAGAGAATTAATGATGATCCTGAAAAATATCTCTGACATGCTACTGAAACAGTCTACCGTAGCCTTTATTTTATACCTGAAAGGTTACTTTGCCGAACCTTCATTGCACTGGGCTACCAAACCTCTACTGTATAATGAAGTATAGATAATAAATCCTTCATTTAAAATAATAATGACTCAGAATATATATATATATAGTATATATATATTTATATATATATATATATACAGGGTGTCCCGTAAGTCTGGACCCATAGGGAAAAATAATAAAATTACAAAATAGTCCAAAAATTTATTACATAATCTGTTCAAAGTGTCCGCCGTTGTGTCGCACACATAGTTGAAGACGCAATCTCCACTGCGACAGCACTTTCTGAATCACAGTCGCAGAAATTTCTTGACACGCCTCCACAATGCGTGCTTTAAGGTGGAAAATGTTCTGAAGTTTGACCTCGTACACTTTGGCTTTCAAGTGGCCCCACAAATAAAAATCATAATAAAAAATAATAAAAAAATAATAACAATAAAATAATAATAATAACATAATAAAAAAATATATTATAAATCCCTATGGGTCCAGACTTACGGGACACCCTGTATATATATATAAAATTATATATATATATATATATATATATATATATATAGTCAAAACTACCTACTACCTACAAGAAAAAAACTTATATAACCCAGATCAACATGGCTTCAGGGCTGGAAGAACATGCCTATCACAGCTACTACACCAGGAGAAAATATTGGAAATATTGTGTCGAGGACAAAACATAGATGTAATATATACAGGGTTTGCTAAAGCCTTCGATAGATATGACTATGGAATCATAGCACACAAACGTAAGAATACAGGAATTACTGGAAAGCTAGGAAGGTGGCTAATTAATTTCTTGACGCAAAGAACACAAAGAGTGATGGTAAACGGAGTTAAATCGGAAGTCTCGGAAATCGCGAGCTCTGTCCCACAAGGGACAATATTAGCTCCCTTGCTGTTCATAATAATGATTGCAATTACTGATGCAGATATTAAGGATTGTATTGTATCATGCTTTGCAGATGACACAAGGATATGTAAGGGAATATTGAACGAAGGCGACATAAGAAAGTTGCGAAACGCCATTGAAGCATTATTCCAGTGGGCAGAAAACAACAATACGAAGTTAACGAGGAAAAATTCCAACTTCTAAGATATGGTGATAACAACGAGGTAGAGAAAAAGGCTACAAAACTGTGCAAGCCAAACAGATAACACCAAATCCATAAGTCAGGGATCTTGGAGTAATAATGTCGTCGGATGCAGAATTCAGAGAGCACTATAACATCAAAATTACAACGGATAGAAACATAATGGGGATCATCTGGAGAAACTTCCGCAGCAGAAAAGCAAACATCATGCTCAAATTATGGAAGAGTCAAGTCCTGCCAGTAATTGAGTATTGCTCAGTACTCACAAACCCATACAGAAAACGAGACAATGCGAACATTGAAGCTATACAAAGGACTTTTTCGTCTGAGATAGAGGAAACGGAAGGTGAAGACTACTGGTCTCGACTACAATCTCTAGAACTCTACTCTCTCGAAAGAATGCGCGAGCTGTACACAATAACATACATATGGAAAATGCTTGCGTGCTCTGTCCCTAGCCTTAGAAATGAAATAGACAAACTGGAACGAGCAATGAGGCAGATTTTGTACGGTCCCCGTATATATATATATATATATATATATATATATATGGTAATAATAATGTTTCATGACGATTGTTGCCACGTTACTATACAAATGGATTGAAATATATTAGTTTCCCCTTAGATTAGATAAATGAAATTAAAATTAATTTATTTAATAGTTACTGGATCTATTTCGTAATACAAATATTAAAACAAGGCAAAATTTGTTTATGAGTTAACTGTATTTATTCTCATTTTATTTTGTATGGTATCGTAATTAATATATTAAGTCGAAATGGTAAGATCAAAGATGGCGTTAAAGAAATCCTAGGTATTTGCCTTACAGTATGGTTTTTATGTACATGTTATTACATTTACTCGAGTGTGTATATATATATATCAGCAGAATCCTGGTGCTCGAGAAGTGGATCTTCTGCACGAACGCCAAGGAGGAAGAGGGCACTGCACGGGCCCACTGAAGGGGCAGATGCCTTTCATTAAGGACGGTGCGACCCCATAAATGGGTTAGGAACCTAAGGAAAGCGGGTGGGGTATTATAACGACGGCGGAGGCCTCCAGGTGCAGGATTTCAGAACACCCCAACTTCCTCGTCCGAAATGCGGAGATACTACTGGCTCGGTCGCGACTAAATCACAACGGCGTACAATCACGATGGATCTTCGGAAAAATTACCGGTTATACTTCGGCTGTCCACTAGGTGGCCAAGATAAGGCGTGGGCGCCATGTTATCTGTACCGCTTGTTCGAATGGATTACGTGATTGGTTAAACCAAAGGAAAAAGTCGATGCCGTTCGCTATGCCCATGATATGGAGGGAGCCGAGAGACCATCATGGCGATTGTTACTTTTGCAACGTTAACATAACTGGATTCTCCGTGAAGAACAAGCATAACATCGTTTATCCGAACGTAGACTTCGCGATCAGACCGATCCTTCACGATGACACGATGCCGATTTTGGTACCTCCACAGCATGGACTCGATTCTTTAGAAGACGAAAGGGAATCCGACGAAGGTGCGATTGGCGGAGATACGGGACCTTCGGCCGATCTTGACTACACACCTGACGAAGAGCAATCGGCGCCGGAGAGGCTTACCCAAAACGAGTTGAATGACCTCATTAGAGCCCTAGCCCTCTCCAAAGAGAAATCAGAACTTCTCTCCTCGAGACTCAAGCAGAAACACTTACTTGAGAAGAACGTCCGAGTGTGTCACTATCGAAAACGAAACCATGATTTGGCGACATTTTTTACAGTAGACGGTCCGCTCTGCTATTACCATGATATCAATGGACTTTTCGAGAACTTGTCACATGTACACACACCATCTGAGTGGCGCCTCTTCATTGATTCTTCACAGCAAAGCTTGAAAGCGGTTCTCCTGCATAACGGGAACTTAAAGCCGTCCATCCCGATCGCCCACTCCTTTCATCTAAAGGAGACGTACGATAACATGAATATACTACTCGAAGCAATCCAATACAGTACTCATCAATGGAATATCTGTGGTGATCTCAAAGTCATTGGTATGTTAATGGGCATGCAAGGAGGGTTTACGAAATACTGTTGCTTCCTATGTCTATGGTACAGCCGTGCTACCACGGATCATTACATCAGACGTGACTGGCATCAAAGAAGCACATACAAGCCAGGAACGGGCAGTGTCCAGTGTGTTCCTTTAGTTGATCCAAAGAAGATTTTCCTGCCACCTCTCCACATTGAGCTCGGCTTAATGAAAAATATTGTGAAAGCGATGGGTAAGGCGAATTCGAGAGGGTTTCGATACCTTATTGAGAAATTTACAAACATCAGTGCCACGAAATTGAAGGAGGGAATCTTTGTGGGGCCCCAAATCAGGGAGGTTCTGCAGGATGAAGGCTTTGAAGAAAGCCTCAATGCCTTAGAACTAAAAGCATGGCAGGCTTCCAAATGGATTTGTGGAAACTTCTTGGGTAACCACAAGTCTCCCGCATACAAAGATGGAGTTCAGAAACTGTTCGATGCATATCAAGAAATGGCCTGTCGCATGTCCTCGAAAATACATTTTTTACATTCGCATCTAGATTTCTTTCCCGAAAACCTTGGCGCGGTGAGTGACGAACAGGGGAACGCTTCCATCAGGACATCCAGTCAATGGAAAATCGCTTCCAAGGTTTCTGGAACGAAAGTATGCTGGCAGACTACTGCTGGATGTTGTACCGCGACGATCCGGACAAGGTTTACAAAAGAAAACTGTACCCGCAACGTTTTTAGGTTGGTGTACATTTCTTTTTATGAATGAACGATAAATTGTGCTGAAATTAACACCAGTCATATTTAGATAACTAGATGTGCTAAAGGAAAACCGAAAACAGATTTGGAATCAGCGTACAAAACTGGTCTAGAAAAGTGTTTACAGTATACATCTTTGATGAGAGAAAAAAGTTCGATTTTGTCGACCAGTGTTATTTGTTCACAGTGATTAACAATTCTGTAATGGTAATTGTGCTATATCACAAATGACTATTAGCAGTAAGAAATGGTTATACAGTATAAGCGTTAAGTGAATACAATAATGATAAACACACTAATTTAGGTAGGCTAATGAGCTATGCGGCCGTGATCACACAATAATAAGTAATTAAGCCAATAATAATTGAGGTAATGAATGTACGGTGTGGTAGAGTAAACGGATTAGGCAAGTAAACATAAAATGCATAAATGAGCAAATAAACAAGCGGATACAAATATGGTAAGATAATTGAATACGGTAAAATAATTGAACAGGCGTAGTCGTAACTGAACTGAAATTGAACTGTAGTCGTAATGGGACAGTTAGTTTGCCGGATTTGGATACACTTTTGAATATAGCCTATTCGTTAGGCTGAGGTTACACTATGTAGGCTACGCGGGAGTTGCCTAACACGAAGACAGAAGGTTGGTTTGTGGACTCCGAGAAGGTTTACGGACCTGGCGTCGAAGGTGATGCATCTGAAGGCGGACTGGCCTTGCCGGTGGAGGATGAGTGTTGAAGGCCAGTAGAGATTTGTTGAAAAGGGGGCCCGCGGAAACTCCTGCAGCATTGATGTTGCTTCTTGCGGGATGAAATTGTAGAGGGCCTTACTTGATAATAAACTTCGTGTATGGTCGACCGGAGCCTTAAAGAACGGCGGGCCGCTCTCCGGCGAAGTCCCGAGAGCGGGTGACGTGACGAGTGGCGTTACTGACGAAAGAGATGAGAGCGAGATGGGACGACAAATGCGAGGATAGGGCAAGTGAGAGTGATCTGAGAAAGAACTCACTTTTTTATAGGCCTTGGTGACGCCCTCTGTTGGGCATTTCGGGAAATACCACAAAATCTGTTTCCTCCGTGGGCCCGCTCCATGTGAGCCCACGTGTTTGAGTTTTATAGCCTTGTTTACGATTTCCAGCCATGAAACAAACAGGCAGTGATGTATGAAACCTACAGATACCCATCAATCTGGTAATGTTATAATGTAATAATTTAATATGCATCAAAACATTGATTTTTCATTCATAAACCGCCTATATATGTATTTCTATATATATATCAGGTTTTTGCACTGTCTTTGTTATAACACAAAATAATATCCGACTCTATACTAAATGTAAATAAATAAATAAATCAATTTGGAATTTGCCAAGGGCGCAATAATGCCTTCCTACGGCTCTGTTTTTATACATTGAAACTTCAGGGGAGTTTTTCAGTTTTTACAAGACCATTTTTTATTCACTTCATTGACATCCCCCTTCTTAATATATATCCCCTTCTTGAATTTATATTTAATTATTCATTTATGTTTCCTTAGTAATATATAAACCAGAGTGATGAATGGAAATAATTATGTTCTCAAGATATTTGGCAATGAGTCAACCAACCAATCAGTGCTCACTCACTAAACCACTCACTAATTCATTCATAAAATGTTACACCCGTTTGTAGTACACACAACAAATATATGCCAGGTGTCGATATCTGTTCTACGAATAATGAGCGCAACTGTACATACGTCCATTTAAATTTAATACTATATTATAGGACTAACCTCTGTGTCTCCAGTGTGCAGACGATCAATGCGCTTTACACCAATCATGTTTTTTATATCATTCATATCGACTATTCTCACTTTTAACAGTGAACTGTCATGACAAATAAGCGTCTCACATCCATACATCAGTGTTTGCACTAATGCAAACCTTTTACTGCGCCTATATTCAAGCACATTTTTCCTACCAAGATTTTTCTCCCGCCCATGAGTTGCTTGCCTTGTTACACTCTATTTTCAGTTTCCAACTTCTTTTGTCAGTCAAACCCCCAAAATATTTACATTCTAAATTTTCTCATTTCACTGCAATGCTAACTCTCTTCGCGGATGCATGAACAAAACTTGTCACTGCTTACCTTAATTCCTTCTCTGATTTCATTTTTATTTTTTATTTCTAACTTTCAAAAATATTATGAAATATTTGAATTAACATAATTGTCGGTTTTACTTAAATTTATCTTCAATTTAATTCAAATTCAAATCTATTTGAGAAACACGAGGGTACCACTGGCTCGAGTGCGGAGGATTAACAATATAAAACATTTCTGGACGCGAAAGCGTTATCCGTTCCTTCGGGTAATGAAATATCGCCACGTTGTTATGAACTGTTATTCTGTCGTAGCCAAATGGGCAATGTCCGCCCGCATCTCCAAGTCAGAGGTTTCCCGGTTCGAATCTTGGTGGGGGATAAATTTTGCATATACAGAGAGTTGACAAAAGTAAATAGATACCACGATAATTGTCTTCAAGAAAAAATATGATAGCAAAGCTCATCAATGGAATGCCAGAACGTGTGTCACCTTTACATAATGGAAAGGGGAAAGCAACACCATTCTAAATATAGTGATTCAATAAATTTTTATTATTTATTGACATTTATTATCAAATCAAAAACTATGGGAAAAATCTTTACTTTTAGCAACCTTCTGTATATACAGTACTGCATACACAAAACAAGTTGTACTTACCAAAGTTTCTTGGGTCGAGCGTTTTAAGGGAGGGGGTCCTGGATGGTGTGAGGGACTTGTTTTTCCCCCCCCTTCGAAACCCGGTGGAGGAGGTCTCAGCTTCAGACATAATCCCGGGGTCATCCTCGAACAAGGCAGACGGAGGGGAACCGGCATAGCCCTTCCCCTATGAGGTGAAAGGGGGAACAAGTTAGTGCTAAAGAAATGGTTTAATTAGGTTTTTGGATTCTCTGTTTCTGATGAAGTATATTATTATTATTATTATTATTATTATTATTATTAACATAGTTCAGCCTAATTCCATCAGTGTATCAGAGAAAAAGAAACAAGAATGTTAAGAGAAGTGGAAGGATTGAGTTGTGTATTGTTGAAGGTAAGGGTATAGTGTAAGGCGTAGAAGATTGTGACGAGTGGACAGATGAAGAAAGTGAGTTTATGAGGCACTGAAAGCCACAAGGTTTTCTCTGCCCCAATCAGAGATAGTAGAAAGATCAGAGGTCAGCTGTACCATAGCCGTCCCACGCGAAGCATTGAGTGTCTGTTCAGAGGGATGCTTTGTGAAGCAGGTGGAGAAGTGAAGAGTGCAATCATCGGAATAGGAGTGAATAGAACACGAAGTGCGTATTAATAGATCATTGCCAAATTAAAGGAAAAGAGTGGGTGACAGGAGAGAACCATGAGGATCACCACAATTAATAGCTTTAGGAGAAGAAAGTGCCATCTACAACCGCAGCAATAGATCGGCCAGAAAGGAAATTAGAGAGGAAAGCACAGATAGAAGGATAGAAACCGAAGTAGGACAGTTTGGAAATTAAAAATTTGTGCCAAACTATATCAAAACCTTTGATATGTCTAGCGCAAAAGCAAAGGTTTCATCGAAATCCCGAAAAGAGGATGACCAAAAGTCAGAGAGATATGCAAGAAGATTGCTAGTCGAGCTTCGTTTGCGGAACACATACTGACGATCTGAAAGAAAACTGTGAGAAGAGAGGTGTTTAAGAATCTTCCTATTAAGGATAGATTCAAAAACTTTAGAAAGGCAAGAAATCAAAGCAATTGGATGATAGTTGCAGAGTTGAGAGCGGTCATCCCTCTTTAGGACAGGCTGAATGAAGGTGAACTTCCAATAGAAAAGTACCAGATGAAAGAGAAAGACGAAAACGTTTGCCTGGGCAGGATGTCAGCACAGAAGCACAATTCTTGAGAACACCATCAGGACCATACGCCTTTCTAGAGTTGAGCGCAGATATGGCAGAAAGAACATCTTTGGAAGAGATTCTAATTTCAGACATAATTAAGTCAAAGAGAAGGAGATGGAGGAACAGCACCGGAATCATCCAGGGTTGAGTTGGAAACAAAAGTTTGAGGGAAGAGTTCATCTTTATCAGGAGAAGAGACGCCAACTGAGCCGTCGGAATGGAAGAAAGGAGGGAAAGAACAAGAAGTAAAGGTGTTGGAGAGGTTCTTGGCTAGGTGCCAGAAAGAGCGAGAAGAATTAGAATTGGATAGGTTTTCACATTTTTGTCTGATGAAGGCATATTTGGCGAGTCGAAGAACAGATTTTGCACGATTCCAGCAAGAAATATAAGCTAAGTGAGAGCCCAGAGTTGGATGGTGACGGTAACTTCTGAAAGCCTCCTCTCTGTTACGGATAGCATTAGCACAAGTAAAGTTAAACCAAAGTTTGTTTTATCATTAATGGTAGGAATAGAATATGGAATGTACGCCTCCATACCCGAGAGAATCACCTCTTTGATGCGTCAGCGCACTCGGAGAGGCCTCGGCCACGGAATCAGTAATCATTCCATGGGAAATCAGAGAAGTACTGCCTGAGGTCCTACCAATCAGCAACGCCAAAGATGTCTCCTCTTGGCAGGATCCAAAGTCCGAATTGGAGCGATAGGACAGGAAACAGATTGTGGTCGGAGGAGCCCAACGGAGGAAAAAGCTTGACAGAGAAAGGAGAAGGATGAGTAGTGAGGAATAAATCCAGAATGTTAGGCCTATCTCGAAGACGATCGGGGATATAAGTAGGGTGCTGTACAATCTGCTCTAGGTCATTTAGGATAAAAAAAAGTCGTAAACAACTTCACCAGGGGTGTCAGTGAAATGGGAGGAAAGCTAAAGGTAGTGGTAAACATTGAAATATCCTAAAATGGAGATTTCAGCAAAGGGGGAGCGGGAAAGAGTGTATTTCACTTTGGAAGTGAGATAGTCAAACAATTTTGGATAGTCAGTAGAATTAGGAGAAAGGTAGACAGCGCAGATGTATTTAGTTGGAGATTGGCATTTAAGCCGTAGCCAGATGGCGTAGATTTCGGAAGTTTCACTTTCGGGAATACGAGGGCAAGTACGAGTAAGGTCGTTGTGTACATATACGCAGCATCCACCTTTAGAATGAAATTGAGTATATAGAAAATAGAAGGGTACATAAAAGGGGTTGCTGTCAGTCGCAGACACCTGAGTTCAATGAGGAGAAGATGAGGTTTACAGAAGAGGTGGTGTTCAGCAGATTGAAAACTTGAGAAAAGGCCACAAATGTTTCAGAAGTTTATGAAAAGTGAATCTGGTAGAGGTCCAGAACATCTCGAAAGAACGGTAGCAGAACCAGCCCGCTGCCCATGTCAGCGTTCACGATATCGGCAGCGGGGGAGCCAAAAGTGAGAACATTTATGGTTACCTCCCCAGAGGATTCCGAGTCTCGTGAGGGCGATGCCATTTTTTTTTCTTTTAATTTTGAAAAGAATGTGTAGTATGCAAGAAGTATGTGTAAAAATGAATAATGCTAACATTCATTTTTGCATATAAAGTCCAAACTCGCGTGACACTCTAACTCTATATAAAATACAAGTTTGGAAAAATAAATTAATGTTTAATTTTCTTTCTATTTTATTCTTACTAAGTAATTGATGAATTATTTCTTTTTTAAATTACCTAATTATTTTTTTAGATTAAGTCTAATCCTGTAATCGTGTTAAATTATGCAATGTTAATTTTTTTATACAGTCTCTCTTAGTTGTGAAAAATGAAGTCATATCTTGCCAAAACTCTAAATTAACATTTATTTTTAAATTTTAAGCATTTAATTTTGGCTCATATGCATGTTTAATTTTAATCCATAATAAAATGCATATTTCAATTTCCATTTTTTAAGAGAAAAATGTGCCTTCATCTTCTTGCTTATCTGTCAATATGCTGTTACAGCAAAAATTTGCCTTTACCTTCAAATATTTTGCAAAAGAATTCAGCCTATTGAGAATAAAAAAAAACAGGTCAACTTTAAATAATAATGACGTCACCAATTTTAAACATTAAAACCCTTGTAATTTTCCAAATTATTATTCTGATCTGACCTAGAGGCTGAAGGATTACCTGTAATATTTTAGAAGAAGTAAAATACAGTAAGAGGATATCTTTGTCTTCTCCTTTGAGCCCTGTCTTCTCCAGAGAACTTAGTTTTAAAATAGAATAAATAATTTCTCCGATACGCTACAAGAAGAATCGGGGAACCATCAGATAATTTAGTAAGTTTTCACGAATCCTCCGATCAGCTACAAGAAATCGGAGTGTAGTATCAAAGCACTCTTCCGAGTCCCTACACGGCACCAGCTACCCCAGAGTGAGAAATGTGTTGCTGCCACCAAACCAGAACCTCGTCAACCTCGAACCACCCAAGTCCATAGACGAAGGGTTAACCTATGTATATGTAGTGAAGAATAGCGAGGAAAGTGTGTTTGAAAGCATATTGGACTGCTCAGAGAGTAGATGAGACACGGAAAAAGATCAGCTAAGGAGGACAGTGACAGAAGAAACGGAGTTCCAGCATTTCCTGTCTCCTGACTAACGTCCCCCAACCCCAGGAGTACTTCCCTGGTCGAGTGATGTCTAAAGTCTCCTCCTCTAAACCACAACCATCATATTAATTTTATCGTTACGAAATCTAAAGTTATGCAATTCCATCTCAATAGATCAAATCAAACAGCGAGTATTATTTTCAAAATGAAAAGTGAGCCAACAGGACAATTGTACAAGACTTTAAATATCTGGGTCAAATTATCAACAGCTCCTTGAGTGATGACTCAAATATCAGAAAACAATATCGAAGCTTTTGTGCGAAAGTGATTATAAGGAACTTCAAATTTTGTACGAGTGAAGCTATAAAGACACTTTTTTCTTATGTTCTGCACTAATATTTATGGGTAGCGAGTTTGGGCTAATTATTAAAAAGATTCTGGCAGAGCTCTAAATTTTCTTTATAACAGATCTTTCAGACTGCTGCATAAGTTACCTCCAAGATGCTCAGCTTCGCAGATGTTCGCTAACCACAATGTCTCGAGGTTTCCGGAGGTAGCAAGACACGCATAATGCAAAGAATTCAAAGCACAGACAATCCAATTGTCGAGGCTATTCTTCAGTCTGAATTAATGTCTTTTAATCTATGGTATTCATGGTATGAAAATGTTTGTCTGTAGCTTCACTTAACATCGTTATTAGTATTTTCACGACTCGTATTTTTATTGTTAGTCCTATTCTTGTTTTTAGTTTTTATTACAGCTTTTATTATTACTTACTTTTATTTCTTTAATCCTAAATTTTTTCTAAGTTTTATAATTATTAACATTAAAAATATTATAAAGAAAACTGAAAGACAAATTCATTTATGGAAATATATATATATATATATATATATATATATATATATATATATATATACTGTAACCATAATAATAAATGAATCCATATTGAAGATAAAAAACAAAACAAAATAATAAATGGTAAAATGAAACCAAATATGTGCGAGGTCAGTCAAGGTCAGTCAAAACTGAAATATAGAAATACAGAGCTCGGAAAGAGCATTCAGTGTGCACACGATGACATAAACGATCTTAACTCCAGCCTAAACTCGCTTACTAAAAACAATCGTAGTATGGAGATGATGAAAACCGAGCACGATTCAATTATGAACAAATTAAACAGCTTAGACGATAATTCACGTGCCAATAACTTAATCTTAATGGGGGTATCTGAAATGAATAGAGAAACGAACGGTGAAACTAAGAAAAAGGTGGAGGACATAGTAAAAGATAGACTGAACTTAGGGAATATCAAGATCAAAAGTGCCTTCAGATTAAAAAAAAACAAATTCCACTACAAAAGGCAAATTCTAGAGTTAAAGACACGACTGAATCTAAGACGCCCACTTCAGCTATAAAAGTAATATGTGAGGATGAAATTCACAGAGATTTAATACTAAAAAACAGAAGAAAGCTGAAAGGATAAAAAATCTTCGTCAATGACGACATATGTGAAGAAACGCATAAAATACATAAAGAAAAGCTCTCTAAACTCATAGAAGCGAGGAAACTCGGGAAAGTTGCCTACTTTCTTGGAGCAAAGTTAATTATTAAAGAAAGAGAGACTCCTCCAATGCGGAATACTTCGGTCAAAGGAAAAGGAGTTCACCGAGTTAGTGAAAAAACATTCCAACTTATGAGAACTACGAAAAAGCCAGCCAACAGTTGGCACACGGGAGGCCTGCGAATAACTTCGTATACAATCTCCTCAGTCGACTTTCCCATTCTCGGCTCAACTGGGCGGTAACTCCTCATTCCCTTACTTTGTATTTAGTGAAATTATTTGAGAACTACTGTTAAAATGGCTTTCATGGCTAAAGACTTTCATAATATATGTGCCGAAATTAATCATTTCAATTCATTAACAAAAAATTCTATATTAGTTAGAGAATCTAGAACAGGAATCTGGTGCAGGCAATATTGTATGGTCTCATCGCTGAATGAGTTTAATGCCTTTGTATTACAAAAAGATATTTATAAAAATCTTTCAGTGCTAAATCTAAATATTCGAAGCTAACCTAGGAACTATAACTACTTATTGGTCCTTTTGAAAACTTCTACGGTCAAATTTAGTGTTATAATTCTCACGGAAACCTGGTTAAATAGTAGTATTAAAAACCTGTATAATATAGATAATTACGTTGCTTATAATACTGTAAGAGATGGTCAGGCTGGGGGTATCTCTGTGTATGTGCATAAAACTTACGACTCTAACGAAGTATTTTCTGTATGTAATAGTGATACTGAAAACCTGATTGTTAATATAAAAGGCAAATATTCTTAATATTTAATTCCTTTCATAAAAACTATATATCATTCGAAAGAGTAGAGTTACAAGTTTATTATGAAATATTTATTTTTTTAAAATGACTCCTTTCAAATGTGCTCCATTAGTTGCCAAGCATTCCAGTGTTCTCGCTTGTAAGTTCTGCATCACTTTTGCAAGAGTGTGCGGTGGTATGGCCTGTATCTCATTTGTGATGGCGGCCTTCAATTCTTGCAAGGTCGTTGGGTTATTTCTGTAGACCCTACTCTTTAAATATCTCCAGAGATAATAATCTAAGGGAGAAAAATCCGAAGACCTTGCGGGCCATTCAACGTCTCCAAATCTTGAGATTAACTCGCCTGGAAACGTTTGACGCAAAACTGCCATGCAGTTCCTCGTGGTATGGCAGGTAGCTCCGTCTTGTTGGAACCAGTGGTTTTCTAGACAAAGATCTCTTAATTTAGGAATAAGGAAATCGGTCAACATTTTTTCGTAGCGATCACCATTTACAGTGACCGTGTTTCCGGTGGAATCCTCGAAAAAGTACGGCCCTATGATCTGAGATGCAGTAAGACCACACCAAACAGTTACACGCTGACTATGCAACGGGACTTCGGTAATATTCAATGGATTTTCTGTTGCCCAGAAACGACAATTTTGTTTGTTTACAGTTCCATTCAAGTGAAAATGGGCTTCGTCTGACATAATCAAAGTTGCTAGAAAATTGGTGGTGTCATTTACCTTCTGTTGGATCCATTGACAGAATTGTCGTCTTCGTGCGAAATCTCCATCGTTTAGTTGTTGCACTGTTTGAATTTTATATGGAAAGAGCATTAAATTTTGCTTGAATATACGGTGTGTTGTTCCATATCCAACTCCTAACAGCTGAGAAGCACGTCTGATGCTTATGTTAGGATTATCCTGTACAATTTCATGAGTTCTGTTAATGATCTCGTCTATCCTTGCTGTGCGCACTCTTCCAGTTGGTTTTCTTTTTCCAATGCTGCCAGTTAGGGAAAAATTTCTGACACACCGACGGATTACTTTCTTAGAAGGTGATTTTGACATCTGAAAATTTGTCTTGAAAGATCTTTGAGCTGAAACTACACTTCTTCCATGCTCATAATATTGCTCAGTTATGAAATGCAGCTGTTCCACAGTCCATGCAGTCATCTTGAAAGGTTAGTTTTAACTAACACTTTTATTTTGTTTTGTATCTTATCTTGTCTTGTATTGTCAAAACCTATACAATCCTGTACAAACTTGTAACTATCCTCTTTCGAATGATGCGTATGATTTTATAAAAGGACTTATACTTTAAGAGTTACAGGGGTTTCTTTTGGGTCCCATTTCTCTGGATCACCCTACTAGGGCCACTCAATATATTTTGCTCTACCCTTTTTTCTTAGCTAAATAATAGGCCATGGGTCCGAAATGTCTTTCTGGCCGTAAGTTTGAAGTTTCTGCGCGTCACATAACCGGATTTCTCACAGTGATGTGCGTCGTAAACAGAGAGCTGTTATCGAGTTCTTAACCGCAGAGAAGGAAACAGTTGGAAATATTCACAAACGTCTACAAAACGTTTACGGAGATGCTGTTATTGATCGAAGCACAGTTCGACACTGATCTAAACGTGTGAGATCATCGGAGAGAGGGAGAGCCAGCCTCGATGATGAGCCACGCAGCGGTCGCCCGGCATCGGATGTGACATGCTATCACTGGAGCTAGGAATTAGTGAAGGAAGTGTGAATACGATAATTCAGCAACTGGGATACTCAAAAGTGTGTTCACGGTTTGTTCCTCGTTGGTTCGATACGAAACAGAAGGGGATGACTTCCTTTCACGAATTGTGACTGGGAATGAGGACTTAGGTACACCACTTTGAACCTGAAACAAAACGCCAATCCATGGAGTGGCATCACGCAGACTCCCCACGCAAGAAAAAGTTTAAAATGGCTTCCTCTGCAGGAAAGGTTATGGCCACCATCTTCTGGGACATGAAAGGGGTGATTCTGGTGGACACCATGTAGAAAGGACAAACAATTAACTCGGAGGCATATATTGCTACCCGACAGAGACTCCAGAGACGTATAAAACGAGTTCGACCGGAGAGAAAACCGGAAAACATCCTTCTTTTGCACGATAACGCAAGACCACACAATAGTTTGCAAACAAGAGAGGCCACCACAAAAATGCGCTTGGCTGTGTTACCCCACCCTCCATACAGCACGGATCTGGCACCTTCAGACTTCCATTTGTTTGGGCCAATGAAGGATGCTATTCGTGGAAGAAAGTTTCAGAGTGACGATGAGGTTGTTGAGGAAGTGAAGAGGTGGCTCCAGCGGAACGCAGCGGACTTTTACCAGCAAAGAGTAAAGGCCCTTGTTTCGAGGTGGAGGAAAGCCGGAGAAAAGGATGGAGACTATGTAGAAAAATAAAAACTTGTAAAAAAGATATGTAACTACTTGTGTACAAAATTTCTGGAACTTACAAGGAAACTTGGAAAGAAAAAGAAAAGGTGAGCCAAAATATATTGAGTGGCCCTCGTATATTCTGTCCATGCAATATATAGACTAAGGTTATGACTTTTAAATTTTTTGTCATAAATATTGTTTCCTGTATCATCAATCGATGAACGTTTGCTTGAAAACAATAAAAAAGGGCCTAATTCTTCAGAATTAAAAAACAATGTCACCCCGAAAGCAAATATAGTATATTAGTTACAGGTTTATTTTAAGCAATAAGTAAAACAATTAAAACAATAATAGAGTAAATGTATAATATTGTATTTGTATAATTAATATGTATTGTATAGGTATAATGTTGTATAATATAATATATGTTTATGTATAATAATTGTGAAATAAACATGCAAATTTCTATTTATTTTATTAATTTTTTATTTTTTATTTTGGGGTGAAGTTTTTTCAAAATATATCGAAAAAACTGTTATTTTCATTGTCAGGGGGCAAAAGTTCATCGATTTATGATACAGGAATATGAGGTTATAAAAATGTCATAACCCTAATATAGACCACCTAATACTAATATCAATATCTCTTTAATTCACTAAATAACATGTTTGGAACTTCCATAAATCGAATGCCATAGTTGCGGGTGACTTCAACATCAATTTGCAATCTGAAGCAATCTCTCATAAATTTTTAAACTTAATGAATTCTTTCTATCTGTCATACTATTGCCAAACCCACTCGAGTCTGCAACTATGGTAATCGAATAACAGAATCTACGATTGATAATATATTTATAAATAGCAATGCCCTCGTAAATTCTGGAATTATAACCACAAACATCAGTGATCATTTTCCTACTTACGCTATATTCAACAACATTGTTCAGGTTGCGGATAAAACAACTATTGATTACAAAATATTCTCAGAGGTTAACAAAAGAAAATTTATCGGGGCTGTTGAAAATACTCGACTGTGACGAACCTATGAATGATCCAGATCATATGTTTCAGTTCTTCTCTGACACCTTTTTCCATATTTTTAATATTTGCTTTCCTTTAAGGAGAAAAACAGTTTCGCCCAAAAGTGTTGCAAATCCATGGATCACTCCAGGACTTATCACTTCAATAATGAACAGAGATAAATTATTCAAATTGCAATTACAAAGAAAAATTCCTAAAGTACAATATACTCAATACAGAAACAAATTAGGTAAAATAATCAAAATTGCAAAATATAACTATTATAACAATCAATTTTCCAAATATGAAAATAAAACCCACTCTAATAGACAGAGTTTATTTCCACAACAGTTTCGACGCCCACTGGCATCCTCCTCGGGTGGATACAGAAAAACGAATGAACCAAAACAAGAGGGAAAAACAGTCCAGGGACCGACCGTTAAGAAATTCGCACCTAGGTTAGATCCCATTCTCCCGACACCGGAAGGGCATTTTCATTAAGTACATTCGCGCAAATTTAAAACTATCTTCCTGTTCTAAACATACAGATTCTATTATTTTTTTATTTTTTTACATAATTATTACATTTATTATTAAATTTATTACATTTAATATTGCATAATTATTTATTACAGAAATTATAAATTTATTATTACATTGTTGTTTATTATACAGAACTTATAAACCGAAAAACGAATGAAAAATGCGATTAGGAAACAATCCAGAGACCATTGAGAAATTCGCACCTAGGTTAGATACCGTTCTCCCGACGCCGGAAGGGCATTTTTATTACAGGGTCCCGCTTATAAGAACATTCGCACAAATTAAAACTATCTTCTTGTTCTATACATACAGATTATAATATTTTGACATAATTACTGCATTTATTATTGCATTTACATAGTTTTAAATTTGTGCGAATGTACTTAATGAAAATGCCCTTCCGGTGTCGGGAGAATGGGATCTAACCTAGGTGCGAATTTCTTAACGGTCGGTCCCTGGACTGTTTTTCCCTCTTGTTTTGGTTCATTCGTTTTTCTGTATCCACCCGAGGAGGATGCCAGTGGGCGTCGAAACTGTTGTGGAAATAAACTCTGTCTATTATAGTGGGTTTTATTTTCATATTTTGACCTTCACGTAGAAAAAGTGAAGTTTTTTGCAATTTTCCAAACATAAAGGAGACATGAAAAACACTTGGACAATCATAAACAGTCTTCTCGGAAAGCAAATTAAGAAAAATGCAATAGAGAAATAGAGAAATTTGTCTGTAGCGTTTGTCTGTAACTCCAATTAACTTCAACATTACTGTATTATATCTCATTAATTGTAAATATTTATATCCTTAATATGTGAACTGTCATTGTATTATTAATATTTGTCATATGGACTATGGTCTGCCAATAAACCATTTCATTTTCATTTAATTTTCATTCAAATGTTGATAATAAAGAAATTACTGATGATACTTCTATTGCACTCTTTAAATATCTTGTACATTTTACTTCAATAGCGAATAAACTTCGTTCACAATTACTAAATAATGATCACTCACCTCTAGGATACGTATATGCCACCCATCCCACTAAATTCATTTTCTTTTGTTCCTGCTACCTCTACTGAGGTCCAGAATACTATTGGTAAATTAAAATATACAAAAAACAACATTCATAACATTCCTCTACCTATATTGAAACTTGTTAAAGATAAGATATCCGTAACTTTGGCTAAAATTATCAAAGTATTTCCAAAGAAATATGCTCATCAATGCTAAAAACTGGTTGTATAACACCCCTTTTTAAAGGGGGTAACCCTACACTAGCAACAAATTACAGGTCGGTGTGTTCATTATCTGTGTTCAGCAAGGTTTTTGAAAAAATTGTAAAAAGTAGAATGTAACAATATTTAGAATCCTACAATTTATTATCTCCAAATCAATATGGCTTCCGTAATAATAAAACAACGGAAATAGCTATTTTAAATCTTATGGAAAATGTAAATATAGCTGAAGAGAACAAAGAAATAATGATATCAATATTTATGGATTGGAGTAAGGCGTTTGATGTAATAGACCATAATCTTCTACTTAATAAATTATATTGTTACGGCTTTAGAGGAGCAATCAGTGATTGGTTTAAAAGTTATTTGTCCAATAGATATCATTTTGTATCAGTAAATAAGGTTTGCTCAACTAAAGCGCTTGTCAAACATAGTGTTCCACAGGGCCCAGTTTTGCGTCCACTGTTATTTTTATATAAATGACCTTCCACGTTCATCTGATATACTGACCTTCATAATGTTTGTAGACGATGCAACTGTGTCTTTATCTTGCAAAGATGTTAATTCAGCTAAGAATATATTTAATTCAGAATTCATCAGTGTAATGAAATGGTTGACCACCAACAAACTCTTCCTAAATACCAGTAAAACAAATGTCTTGAGTTTTACTAATAAAAGAAATGTATATCTTGATGAACTTAATGTTAATGAAATCGCTAAAAAGGAGTGTACTGTAACAAAATTTCTTGGTGTAATAAGAATTTGCAATGGAGTGATCATGTAAATTATACCGCGAAAAAGATTTCAAGGGGCGTTGCTATATTGTTTAAACTTAGAAATGTAGTCCCTAAACAGGTTTTATTGACTCTTTATCATACTCTTGTTCTTCCTTATATAACGTACTGCACCCTTGCAAAAATGTAGGATTAATGTCCATTACTTTGTTTATTAATTTCTCGTGTGTAATCTATGATAGTATTAAAGACACATTTCTCGCGATTGTCCAGTTCTTATCTCTCATGTATAATATTGGTTTCTTTGAATGGTATTGGTATAATGCCTTCAATAGTGACCTTGCATTTGTCGTATCACTAGTGATGGTTTGGGATTAATACATACGTTAACTATTAGTAATACTTATTTACTTATTTATTTATTTATTATTAATTAATAATAACTAGCTGTTTATTTCTTATAAGAGCCCAGTAAAGCCTAAAGCTTAAGGGTCAAATTAAATAAAATAAATGGTCCAGCTTCACAATTACTTATGTTACTGTAAATTGTAAAACCAATTTATTTATTTTATTATTAATAAAGGTTATTCAGTTCAATTAAATTCAATTCAAAGGTATCTAACGTTGTTAAGATACTCAATTAGAAAGGTAATTAATATTCGATATTTAATTATTTAGTTATATTTTAGCTTCTAATATCTAATAAATACGAAGGTATAATCTTAGATGAATACCTACGTATATGCAGTAGCGGATTTATGGATTTGCCGCTGCAGTGCCATTTCCTATATGTCGGCGTCCGAGTATCGAGGAAAAAGTCATGTTTAAAAGAAAAAATTATTTAAATTTAAAAACAAATTTGCGAAATCCCATTTTTTTTTTTAAAGGAACTCAAATACATTCATTTTAGGAACAAAACTTTAGAAAATAAAAGTATATAAATAAATTCAAATCAGTTTTTTCTTTTCGCTTTTTTATAATTACTTTATTTATATATATATATATATATATATATATATATATATATATGATGAATAAAACCACGAAGGAAAGGAAACAGAATGGTGCTCAAGCGCTTTCGTCTAATGACATCCTCAGGAACACTGAAGTACATAAAGAGTTACAGCCTATATATAAGTTACAGAAAAAAAAAATATATATATATATACAATAAACGGAGAAATAAAAATAAAAATTAAAAATTAAAGGATTGTGGGAGGAGCATACAAATTTGTAAGGAAAAACTACCGATTTTAGCACTTTGCTCGAATCCAACACAAGATCAAATGAATTGTTTCCAACCAATGTTATAGTTAATTAAAAAAAAAATAATATTAATAAATTTAAAAATAAAAATAAAAATAAAACTTATAAGAGGAACGTACAAATTTATACTGGAAATCTGCCCAGGTTTTAGCACTCTGCCCTTCTTGTCTAAGTTCGATATATATAAAAATAAATTGAAAAATAAAAGTTATTAGAGTAGTATACAAGTTTACCAAAGGTTTAGCGTTCTACCCTTCTTGTCTAAATCCGTTCTGAACGAATTCAAAACAACAGGATTCTCCCGAGAATTACATAAGTATGACCTGCCACTACCTGCACACATTGTTTTGGAACTTATTAAGCTTTGCATCAAAGACTGTAAATTCACTTTCAATAACGAGTATTATCAACAAGTTTTTGGGATGGCCATGGGCAACCCCTTGTCGCCCCTCCTCTCCAATATTTATATGGAGTTTTTCGAAATTACTTACATTCCGAGAATCCTGGGGGTTGGTATCCCATGGTTGCGGTACGTCGACGATATTTTGTGTATCTGGCCCATGAATCGTGACCTGGATGACTTCCTCCTTCAGTTAAATGATCAAGTCCCCTACATTAAGTTTACTTTAGAAGTGGAACACGACAACTCAATCCCGTTTTTGGATGTGCGTGTACAAAGGGAAAGCCCAGGTTTTAAGTTTAGTATCTATCGGAAAAAAACAAACAATTTGACCTACGTACACTTTTACTCGGGACATGACACCCCCACTAAGAAAGCCATTTTTTCTTCAACGTTTCTCCGCGCCCTTAGGATCGCCAGTCCGGAATACATCGATGCCGAATTGGAAAAAATCAACGGTATTGGAAGTGATCTGTGTTATCCATCTGCGTTTATGGAATCTTGTCCTAACAAGGCAAAACGAACTTTCTATCGTGTGAATAATAATACTCGTACTTTGTCAAAGAATATTTTATTACTTCCATTTTTCCCGGGCTTTTTAGGCATTGCTAATGTACTTAAACTTTTGGATATTAATGTAGTATTTTTATATAACAATATTGTGAAAAATATCATAGTAAAAAATAGCCCTACCAATAATTCAGGCATTATCTATAAAATTGGTTGTAAACAATGTGATTCCTTTTACATAGGTCAGACGGGAAAGAATTTGCACACACGTATAAAACAGCATCAATATTCCGTTAGAACGGGACAGTCGTCCAGTGCCCTTTTTGTCCATTTGTCAGAGTTATCCCACTGTATTGATTGGAATAATGCTTCAGTTTTATTTCACTCTAGCAACATTGTTAATAGAAATATTCTTGAGTCTGCCATTATCCAACTTACAAATAACTTCAACATAAGCAAAGGTATTTTTCAACTCGATCCTGTTGTTTTGAATTCGTTCAGAACGGATTTAGACAAGAAGGGTAGAACGCTAAACCTTTGGTAAACTTGTATGCTACTATAATAACTTTTATTTTTCAATTTATTTTTATATATATCGAACTTAGACAAGAAGGGCAGAGTGCTAAAACCTGGGCAGATTTCCAGTATAAATTTGTATGCTCCTCTTATAAGTTTTATTTTTATTTTTATTTTTCAATTTATTATTATTATTTTTTAATTAACTATAACATTGGTTGGAAACAATTCATTTGATCTTGTGTTGGATTCGAGCAAAGTGCTGAAATCGGTAGTTTTTCCTTACAAATTTGTATGCTCCTCCGACAATCCTTTACTTTTTAATTTTTATTTTTATTTCTCCGTTTATTGTATATATATATATATTTTTTTTTCTGTAACCTATATATAGGCTGTAACTCTTTATGTACTTCAGTGTTCCTGAGGATGTCATTAGACGAAAGCGCTTGAGCACCATTCTGTGTTTCCTTTCCTTCGTGGTTTTATTCATCATAAATATTTTTCACGTGTTACTTTCGTGAAATAATTTCCATATATATATATATATATATGATACACACAGACAGTGCATGGAACATGCACTGTCTGTGTGTATCATAAAAAACTCAGGGGACCATTCTGAGTTCATTCATATATATATATATATATATATATATATTATTTCACGAAAGTAACACGTGAATAATATTTATGATGAAAATAACCACGCTTTTGGAATCGCCAGTCCGGAATACATCGATGCGAATTAGAAAAAAATTAACAGTATTAGAAGTGATTCGTGTTACCCACCTGCTTTTTAGGAATCTTGTCCTAACAAGGCAAAACGAACTTTCTGTCGTGTGAATAATAACCCTCGCACTTTGTCGAAAAATATTTTAGTACTTCCATTTTTCCCAGGCTTTTTAGGCATTGCTAATGTACTTAAACTTTTGAATATTAATGTAGTATTTTCATATGACAATATTGTGAAAAATATCATACTAAAAAATAGCCCTACCAATAATTCAGGCATTATCTATAAAATTAGTTGTAAACAATGTGATTCCTTTTACATTGGACAGACGGGAAAGGATTTGCACACGCGTATAAAACAGCATCAATATTCCGTTCGAACGGGACAGTCGTCCAGTGCCCTTTTCGTCCATTTGTCAGAGTTATCCCACTGTATTGATTGGAATAATGCTTCAATTTTGTTTCACTCAAGCAACATTGTTAATAGAAATATTCTTGAGTCTGCCATTATTCAACTTACAAATAATTTCACCATTAGGCAGGGCCTTTTTTCACTTGATCCTATTGTTTTGAATTCGTTCAGAACGGATTTGGACAAGAGGGGCAAAGTGCTAAAACTCTGGTAGTTTTACCTTATAAATTTGTATGCTCCTCCTACAATTTTTATTTTTCTATTTTATTTTTATTTTTTATTTTTATTTTTTTTGTGACCTATACATAGTGTCGAACTTGTTATTTATTTCAGTGTTCCTGAGGATGTCATTAGACGAAAGCGCTTGAGCACCATTCTGTGTTTCCTTTTTCCTTCGTGGTTATTTCCATCATATATAATATATATATATGTTACACACAGACCGTGCATGGAACAAGGAACTCTTCTGGGAAAATTAAATCCACTATAGTCCGAATAAATAATGGTAAATGACACACTATAGTTTTTTCTTTTTCATGATGTTAGCCTGACGTGGGCAACGGGTCACTCGCAAAGAGGTCCCAAAAATATAGCTTCCCTCACTAGCTATCTGCAAAGCAGATAGGATCCAGCTTTGGGACAGGATCTACGGTTTAAAGGAGCCTAGCCCCACTATATTTAGAACCTCACTGTAAGCAAAAGACTCGTTCCATTCACGTCGGATTGAATACATCAAAGAAAAAGGGGTAACTATTGTATTTTTAGCCAAAAACCAAAACTTAAACCTGAGCTGGCAGAATTGAGCGTCCACTTTGCAAGGCACATTTGAGTTTTATTGGCTACGGTTATGAAACTTAAAATCTTGACAGTTTTGTTATTTTCATAAATTAACGGCCTCGCCAACATCTTCCTCGATTATTTGTACATGTACATTAGGGTGGATCGATTTTACATTTTTTTCGATTTCCATATTCTAATAGAGACAAAAACTTGCGCATGCATGAGAAAATAGCCTCTGCAAAATCTTAGCTTAATAGGTAATCATCTTCTGCCCCCGGCAGAGCGATGAAAATCATATTTTAGTAGTCAAAAACGTATTTTTAAACCCTAGCCTAGAGTCATAAAATTTTGCGTGTGTGTTATTTCATGCCTAAGCAACGATATAAATGCTATGGGAAATATATAAATGCATTATTTAAGACAAAGAGCCGATCTGAAAATATGTATATTATACATATTTTCAGATCGGCTCTTTGTCTTAAATAATGCATTTATATATTTCCCATAGCATTTATATCGTTGCTTAGGCATGAAATAACACACACGCAAAATTTTATGACTCTAGGCTAGGGTTTAAAAATACGTTTTTGACTACTAAAATATGATTTTCATCGCTCTGCCGGGGGCAGAAGATGATACCTATTAAGCTAAGATTTTGCAGAGGCTATTTTCTCATGCATGCGCAAGGTTTTGTCTCTATTAGAATATGGAAATCGAAAAAAATGTAAAATCGATCTACCCTAATGTACATATTTATGTACTGTATATATTGAATGTGTATATTTTGGGGGGTCACACACACACACACACACACACAACAAAAACAGTTTGAAGATTTATCTCATCTCATAACCGACTGTAGTGAAAAACTTTGTACAGAATCGGGAGTTACTTATAATCATGTTTGCTTTAGTACAAAGACTTCCATTGTTTTCTTATATCTGAGTCATCACTCAAGGAACTGACGATAATTTGACCCAAATACTTAACCCTAGAAAACCAACATGGCCTATTACAATAAAAGTACTCTTATTTTCGCCAAACTATGTTTTCATTGTACGCAAGTTAATTTTATTATTGTTTAGTAACAATATATTGTTTCATTTCATCTATAAATGTAATTTTCATTCTGGGGTTACCTAGACCCGACATCAATCACTATATGTGCGATCACACACTCGCCTTCTTGAAATAATTTCTTGTACTTCCTCTTTTGGTTTACTTCTCATTTTGAAATTAATATCGGTCAACTGATTGGGGCTTTTCGGCTGAAAATTCTACAACTTTGGTTTATGACATTAAAAGGATATATTGGTTGTGTGCCCATAATTCGCAGAATTTACAAGACAATCCAAGCCTTTTACAAAAGAATTTATTAATAACATATTATCGGCGTAGAGTAAGTTATTTATTTTCATGTTTATACAACATCCAACTTTTAGCATTAAGTGAAGCGACTAAACCATCAATATACATCTTAAATAGCACTATATATATATATAATATATATATATATATATATATATATATATATATGCAGTTAGCGTAATTATTATTGTTCACCGTAATTTTTACGTGATTTACAGATAAAAGTATATTTTAAGGATAAATAAAGTCTATTAAGCACTTCAGACTTTTGTTTTCACATTACTTAATATTTTGCAGAAAAATCCGTTTCTGAACGTGGTGAAAAAGAAAAACATGTACACAAAACGATGTAACACAATAAAAACAGTGTTGGGGTTCTGTTTGAGAAATACGTGTGCGGAAATTTGTACGTCAACATTTGTACGACGGAAATTTATACGTCGCCAGCATTTGTAGGCCACAACATTTATCCGACTGGAAATTTATACGACTGACATTTGTACGACGGTAATTTAAGTATGCGCTCTACAAGACTTTTTTGACTTAAGTATGCGATCTACCCATGATAATAACCGTGACTTCATTTTTTTATATAAACATAAGCACAGGTGCCAAAAAAAAATAAAAAATAAAAGTAAACATTATTTAAATATTTTGAAAATAATTTCAATTTGAAGAATTTTAAATTTTATCATGTATCACAGCGCATTAAAGGATTAACAGGTAGGTAAATGGTTATTGAATAGGTACAGGTGGTTAGGTTAGGTTAGGTCTGGAGATTAATGAGAAAGAACTCGCAAGATTTGTTCTCCGAGTTTTTAAATAACATTCGTTAGGTTAAGTTAGGTTAGGTTAGGTTAGGTCTGGAGATTAATGAGGAAAAACTCGCAAGATTTGTTCTCCGATTTTTTAAATGATATTCGTTAGGTTAGGTTAGGTTAGGTTAGGTTAGGTCTGGAGATTAATGAGAAAAAACTCGCAAGATTTGTTCTCCGATTTTTTAAATGACATTCGTTCTGTATATCGCTAGTTACATTTTCTCTTAAATTGATAAGCTGAAATCTAGTTTCAATTATGTATTTAATTATAGTAATATGTAATTTCATAATTTGTAATAATTTGTATTTTAACTTACCTAGTTTCAAATTCAATTTTATTAACTGTTCATGAATTTCTTGCGTATAACGTATAAATTACCGTCGTACAAATGCTTGGCGTATAAATTTCCAGTCGTATAAATGTTCTGGCGTACAAATGCTGGCGTATAAATTTCCGTCGTACAAATGTTGGCGTACAAACTTCCGGGTTTCTGAGAAATAGGCTTGCCCATATTGTTCCACTTTTGGGGGACAAATGATATTCGTCACCTTGTTCTATTAAAAATTACACATCTCACTTACGATATCACTAGGTCTTTATCGTGGCAAACGTGAGTGTGGTGGTAAGAATATGTCAAGTTATTCATATTCACTAGGTTGAGGGCTTCTAATATTGAATTACAGTCGGCGAGATGCATCATAACGTAATAACTTATCTTTGTCGTACCATTCGTTAAACAGTTTCATAATCCGAAGTCGCATTCCACCTCATTGTGTGTACGATAATTTATTTGTGTACTGAACGGCTAGGAAATTAGGTGAGGATAGCTTATTAAATTAGGATAGGTTAGATTACTCTTGCACAGTTGCAGTTAGCGTTAAAAGGCTTTTAGGTTACGTAAGGGCAGGCTAGGTTATTAGGTGGACTGTGCTAAAATGATGTTGAATAGGACAGGTTAGATTGATATGGTTACTATTCAAACTACAATATGTACAAAATCCTATCAGACCTTCATGCTTCAAAATTTTAAATATAAGCCCCCCCGTGACTCAAATGTAGTCTAAAAATTTTTGTATGGTACGTTCATGAATGGACTGTCGCTTGGAAAAGATATAAAAGCAGCTAATAGTTTAGGATATTTGGATAGTTTTAATCTTATTTCAACTTCACAACATGGAATTAAACTAAGAAGGGATTTTAGATTTTCAAATTTTTTATCTGATCAGGTAGATGATGGACATAATCTAGCCTACACATTACTTAATTGGAATTTATTAAGACACTTGACAAGGTTCCACATAATTCGAAACCATCCTTACCGATAAAATCCTTCTTATTAAAATTATTCCCCAAACTTTATCTCAGCTCTCAGAAAACTTCTTCACTGTCTCACTAGGATACGTTGTGTATCGTGAGAGGTCCAATATTCTTATTTTTACAGCAAGATAATTCAGAGCAAGGGCTGTTAAGTAAAACATCTAAAATTTGCAAATGGTACAAAAAGTAAGACACCTAATCATTCCCAATTATTTATATCTGTTCCATGGATAGAAGTAAGAAAAGAATATCATTAAAAAATTTTTGTATCTGCTGGTAAAAATAATAATTAAAAGATGCTCTGGTTAGAAAGCCTGTCAGTAAGAACCAAGAGATTTTTGCAAAGAATTAAAAGTATTAAATAATAGTACATTGTCTCGCCCTACTAACCTTGTAGCAAAATGGAATATAGTACTGACATGTGTATGTATATATGTATATGATGCTAACCCACATTTCACGTGTTTAATTGTGAAATTCATCCCATATACAGGGGTTAGACAAAATAATATGAACACCTTGATAAATGGCGGTTTTTATTCTTAATATGGAGTTGGTCCTCCTTTAGCGGCAATAACAGCTGCAATGCGCCGGGGAATTGATTCATACAGCTTTTGGACAGTGGCTAGAGGAATCCTGAGCCATTCTTCGAGCAAACCCTGCTCCAGTTCCTCCAAAGACGCCGGCGGTGGGAATCGGCTTCTGACCTGCTGCTCCAACTGACACCACAGATGCTCGATAATGTTAAGATCCGGTTATTGTGGAGGCCAATCCAAGCGTTCTACTTCACTAACATGCTCTTCAAACCAGTTTTTAACGACCCCAGCGGTGTGGATTCGTGCATTATCATCCTGGAAGACGGCGCCGCCATTGGGAAACAGCGTTTGGACCATGGGATGGACCTGGTCAGCCAATATTGACAGATAGACCTAGGCGTTAACCCTACCATGCAGTACTACAGCTGGGCCAAGAGTATTCCACGATATTGCTGCCCAAACCATCACAGATCCGCCTCCATGCTTAACGGTTGGGGTCAGGCAGTCGGGGTCATAAGCATCTTTAGGCTGTCTCCAGACGTAAACTCGACCGGAACATGGAAATAGCGTAAAGGAGGATTCGTCGGAGTAGACTACATTCTTCCACCGGTCCTTTGACCAATTCTTATGGTCGTTACACCATTTTCTGCGCCGCTCAATGTTGATGTGCGAAAGGAAGGGTTTGGCAATTGCAGCCCTCCCATGGTATCCAGCTCCATGGAGCTCGCGACGTACAGTTCTGGTCGATACCGGGCTTGCAAGATGCTGGTTAAGCTCTGCAGTCACTTTTGGAGCTGTGGTCTTATGGTTCTGTGTCACAATGCGCTTTAGCACCCGGCGGTCTCTATCACACAGCTTCTTCTTGCGTCCACTATTGCATTTGTCGGTGCTTGTCTTTCCATGGTTTTGGTATGCAGACATGACCATAGAGACAGTTCCTCTGGATACATTGAACATCTGAGCGGTTTTCGTCACCGATGCACCAGCCATCCGCGCTCTGACAATTTGCCCTCTTTGGAAGTCTGACAGGTCTTTCATAACTGCTAATTCATAATTCACTCAGATCTGTAAAAACAACGTGAGGGTTATAACATGACGTATACACTCTCTGTTACGCATTTAAATAGGTTTGCCAGTCATTTGACCGTTTACTTTGTGTCTGAGCAGTCCGTAAAGATAACCGGTGAAATCGGCGGGTGTTCATATTATTTTGTCTAACCCCTGTATGTACACCTTGTTAATCTTGTTGCTGTTCCGTACGTTCGTCTCTCTTCACACGGAGGTCAAGCTGGTGGCCCTGCCTCTAGGTCTGCTTGGTGGAGGAGTGAGTTGTTTTCTTGTGCTCTCCACCGTACATAGCCAGGTACACCCGGCTCATCTGGTACCGTCCTGAGCCAGGCATCTAGTCTTCTCTTGAAGACTTCAACTTTGACCCCTGTAACGTTTCTGAGGTCTTTTGGAAGCTGGTTGAAAAGTCTTGGCCCCTTGACAACCAAGCTATTTTCCTTCAGGGTTGAGGAGGTCCCTTGTCGGGCCTTTAATTTGGGAACACTACACATTCTGCCTTTCCTATTTTCCAGTGTTGTTTGAATGGTAATTGGGTTTAGTTTTACGTTTGGTACCAGTTTTTCGATCATTTTCCATATGTAGATTAGAGTGTACCTCTATCTTCTTCTTTCCAGTGAGTACAGATTTAGTTTACGTAGTCTTTCCCAGTAGTTGAGTTCTTTGCAGCCATCAATCTTGACTGTGAAATGTCTTTGCGTTTCTTCTAGTTTATTAGTTTCTTCCATTTTATATGGCGACGTCAAAACTGAGCAGTATTCAAGTTTTGGTATAATCAGTGTTTTTAGCAGGGGACTCATTACTGTCCTGTCCCTTCTTTTGAACGTTCTTAGTACCTGCCTTGCGACTCTTTTTGCTATATTTATAGCTATCTGATTTTGTGTTTCGAATTTCGCATCATCTGTCATTATTACCCCCAGATCGATCGCTTTTGTGCTTCTCTGAATTTCCTGTCTATCTGGAGCATAATATGCAGCCTGTTTAAGTTCCTCTTTTCTACCACATCTCAAGAGCTGAAATTTCTCGGTGTTAAATGACATGTTGTCTTCTGACTGTTTGTATATTTTGTTCGTGTCCCTCTGCAATGCCTCCACTTCATTTACACCGCTGATTTTTCTGCTGATCTTTGTATCGTCTGCGAAGGATGTTACTATACTGTTGCTGTTTACTCCGCTGTCTATGTCTGTTAGCATGATAATAAACAGGAGTGGGGCCAGTACTGTCCCCTGTGGTACTGAGTTGCATACTTCCGATTCTGATGATGATATACCTTGAATTTTGACGACCTGTAGACGTTCTCTGAGAAAGTTGTAGATCCATTTTCCCACTTTTCCTGTTATTCCCATATATTTCATTTTATGTGCTATTATACCGTGATCACATTTGTCGAAAGCTTTAGCAAAATTTGTGTATATGACATCATAGTTGTCATTGCCTTCCAGTGCATCTAGGATATTATTGTAGTATTTATATTAGTTGTGATAGGCATGATCTACCTGATCGGAATCCGTGCTGATTTTCGTTGAATCTTTCCAGTGTCTCCATGAAATCATAAATTTTCTCTCTAACTATTCTTTCAAATACTTTGGTGAGGTGGGACGTCAATGACACTGGTCTATAGTTCTTTGCTTGAGATCTGTCCCCTCCTTTATATATAGGGACAATGTTTGCTCTTTACAAGATGCTCGGTATTTCCCGTGTCTAGGAATCTTCTCCATATCCGGTATAAAGGTGTAGCTATTTCATTTTTACAGTTTTTAATCAATATACATACATATATATATATATATATATATATATATATACAGTATATATGAAAGTTATTTCACGAAAGTAACACGTGAAAAATATTTATGATGAATAAAACCACGAAGGTTCTGCGTTTCCTTTCTTTCGTGGTTTTATTCATCATATATATATATATATATATATATATATATATATATATATATATATATATATATATATATATATATATATATATACATATATATATATATATATATATATATATATACACTAAACATGCAAAAATTATTAAACCTTTTTAATATTTTTTTATAAAAATAATTTTTAACGTAAAATTGACCTGAAATTATTAAAAAAAATTGTTCGAAATGTTTTCCTTCCACAGTTCAACAACTTTTTTTATTCTTGGCCGGAATTCATCTATAGCTCGATTTATTTGTTCCTGTGGAAGCTCTTCCCATTTTTGAATGATGATCTCGCGTAAATGAGCGACATCTTTTATTCTCGTCCTGTAGACTCGCTCTGCTAAGTTCTCCCATATTCCGGTCAAGAATAAAAAAAAGTTATTGAAATAGAAGGAAAGCATTTCGAACAATTTTTTTAATAATTTCAGGTAAATTTTACGTTAAAAATTATTTTTATAAAAAAAAAGAAAAAAAAATATTAAAAAGGTTTAATAATTTTTGCATGTTAAGTACAAAAATCATACTCTTTCGTTAAATGTTGATAGAATTTGATTTATTTGATATTTTAGTCTGAAAACTTGTTTGCATATAGATAAATACATATGTTGTATTGTGTAGAAGTTTTATTAAAATTAAATGACAAATGTTGATTTTTATAGCCTTTTTAAAATGTACCCCTTTTTTTATGGCACATCCGTTATATACAAATAATGTAGGCTTACAGAATTCTGAACTCATAGACACCTCACATGATATCCAGATTTTTCACTTCTGAAATCTAAATTTTTAGCAACTCAGAAATCCAATTTGATTGTATCTATACCTATAACGTCTGGCTATTTACCTACAGCGGCGGATTATCACCGAGACTATTGAGGCTGAACCCTCAGGCTTCCATGCTCGAGGGGGCCCCCCATCAACTGAGTTTCGATGATATAATTCAAGATTTCGCAAACTTCATTGATTAAATATGACAGCGTACACAAACTGGAAAATTCCGTTTTATTTTGTTTTATAGGCCTCAAAGTAAAGTTTGTTTAATACTCTTTGGTTTTGGCAAACGGCAAAATACACTGTGTTAAGGTTCTTTTAAGTTTGTTTCTCAATCAGCCTTAGCACCGTACATATAATTCGTGTAAATGTACTATGTGCTGTGTATATGTACATGTATTGTTAATAAAAACCTATATAAAAGGGCCTCCATATTCTTCATTGCCCCAGGGCCCCGAGGTGTCTTAATCCGCCTCTGTTTACCTCTCTAACTGTTTATCGATGACAGGTAGATAGATAAAGTGGGGTGATATGGGTGATAGTTAATAATATGTTTTAAATGAAAGTTTTCATTTGATGCGTTGATTGTTTTCAGGAAATTTAGTCGTAATGATGGTAATATCGTTGTTGGCTAATATTTGTAAGTCTGTACACGTTGCACGAACTACCTTTGGTGTTTATTAAAGAGTAATCATGTTTGTACGCTCATACATCAGACAACCGTTGGATATATTTTGGTATTTCAGATATACTACATACCAACATCGGTGTAGTGAATGCTTACCTAGCCAGCATGTAGAAATAAAAATAAGTTTTAAATTACTGTTACTACTACTACTACTACTACTACTACTAATAATAATAATAATAATAATAATAAAGGTTCCTCCTACCCCAACTTCTAACTTGCAACAGATAAATAGTGGAGAATCTGTTGAAGAATGGGTAGAAATCAACCGCAGACATAAGTAAGAAGTCATATATATATATATATCCGGACAATTGGAATGCATTATTGATTAAAAACTGTAAAAATGAAATACAGTAGCTACATCTTTATACTGGATATGGAGATCCCTAGACACAGAGGAAATACCGAGCATCTTGAAAAGAGCAAACATTGTCCTTATATATAAAGGAGGGGACAGATTTCAAGCAAAGAACTATAGACCAGTGTCATTGACGTCTCACCATACTAAAGTATTTGAAAGAATAGTTAGAGAAATTTTGTGATTTCTTGGAGACACTGGAAAAAATCAACGAAAATCAACACGGATTCCGATCAGGTAGATCATGCCTATCACGACTAATAGAGTACTACAACAATATCCTAGATGCACTGGAAGGCACTGACAACTAAGATGTCATATACACGGATTTTGCTAAAGCTTTCGACGAATGTGATCATAGTATAATAGCACATAAAATGAAATATATGGAAATAACAGGCAAAATGGGAAAATGGATCTACAACTTCCTCAGAGAACGTCTACAGGTCGTCAAAATTCAAGGTGTATATATATATATATATATCATCATTAGAATCGGAAGTACGCAACTCAGTACCACAAGGTACAGTACTGGCCCCACTCCTGTTCATTGTCATGCTAACAGACATAGACAGCGGAGTCAACAGCAACAGTATAGTAACATCCTTTGCAGACGATACAAAGGTCAGCAGAAAAATCAGCGATGTAAATGAAGTGGAGGCCTTGCAAAAGGACACGAACACAATATACAAATAATCAGAAGAAAACATGACATTTAACACCGAGAAATTTCAACTCTTGAGACATGGTAGAAATAAGGAACTTAAACAGGCTGCATATTATGCTCCAGATAGAGAGGAAATTCAGAGTAGCACCAAAGCGATCGATCTGGGGGTAATAATGACCAATGATGCGAAATTCGAAACACAAAATCAGATAGCTATAAATAAAGCAAAAAGAGTCGCAGGACAGGTACTAAGAACGTTCAAAAGAAGGGACAGGACAGTAATGAGTCCCCTGCTAAAAACACTGATTATACCAAAACTTGAAAACTGCTGTCTTGACGTCCCCATATAAAAAGAAGGAAACTAATAGACTAGAAGAAACTCAGAAACATTTCACAGCAAAGATTGATCGTTGCAAAGAGCTCAACTACTGGGAAAGACTACGTAAATTAAGTCTGTACTCCCTGGAAAGAAGAAGAGAGAGGTACACCATAATCTACATATGGAGAATGATCGAAAAACTGGTACCAAACCCGATAAGGGACCTCCTCAACACTGACGGAAAATAGCTTGGTTGTTAGGAGGCCAAGTTTTTTAATTAACTTCCAAAGGATGTCAGAAATGTTACAGGGGTCAAAGTTGAAGTTTTCAAGAGAAAACAAGATGCCTAGCTCAGGACGATACCAGATGAGCCGGGTGTACCTGGCTATGTACGGTGGAGAGCGCAAGAAAGCAACTCTCTCTTCCACCAAGCCAGACCTAGAGGCGGGGCCACCAGCTTGACCTTCGTGTGAAGAGAGACCATCGCACGGAACAGCAACGAGGTTAACGAGGTGTATATATATATACTGTATATATATATATTAGTGGTGGACCGGATATCCGCATCCGCACTTCTGACTGCGGATGTTATGCGGATATTACCTCTAATAAATTATGCAATTTACAATTAAATTACCTTATAAAGTAGCTTATAAGGCCCAGACATGCACATTTCATGTAAAGTATTAATTATATATTAATGAACAAACAAATATATAAACCTCAAAATATAAATACCTGGTAACACAGAAAATTGAATGAAACTTGTTTCATTGAATTTTCTGTGGTTGAAACTCTTGAGAAAGTTATTATTTTTATCATAATGAAAACATTAATATTAATTTTAATTCTTATGCATTGCCTACCATAATAGCAATATCACGAAATTTGAAAAATTATGTCATATATTCATAATTCTATATATTGATAGATTAACTAAATATCCGCATCCGCATCCGCGGATATTGAAATTAAAGATCCGCATCCGCAGATGTTGAAAAACTGACATCCGGTCCACCACTAATATATATATATATAAAATGATATCACAGAGAACACAACAGTAAAGTGGAAAGACTGGTCGTAGAAAATAGTTAATTCATCGGCATATGCATATTAAAGTTTGGTGCGTCTCAATGATATGAGCTGTTATAGAAATGGCTGTCTTGGGTCTGGAACATCAGGCAAAATTTGTGCGTTATATTTGCTGAACTATGATATTCTTTTAAGCACTAGCTGGTAACTAGCTAGCTAATTTTAGGTAGTACTGATCGGAGTGTGTGATACAAAGGCATTGAGGAATTAACCAAGCTGTTTTAGAGAAAAGATTAGAGGATTTAGGACTGCCTTGAAAGAAGTTGTAATAAACAGGCTTGCGCTTGCACCGGATTGTTGCACAACGCGGCCGGAATTTGCAGAGAATGCAACTTCCAGGTTTGATTAAATAATCATCTCTGGGAAACGACCGTGTAGTGAAAGATCTTTGTTGCAATTATTATTGAAGATACGTATTCAATTACTTTAGTGGTATTGCTCCATGAAAGACTGTGCGATATTTTTAACCAACAATCTAAGATGTTCTAATTGAACTACACAATATGCGTGAGGGGATATAAGGTGAAAGTATATAAAACAACTCGTTTCATCAGAATCTGAGAGTAGAATTAATGTCACAATGGGGGATTGGAAAATAATTTGTACGTCTTTTTGTTCGCACCTCGGTTGTTTACAGTATAATATTGATGGAATAGCTGTTTCGAGGCTAGAGTTGATTAAATGTATAGTAATACGAGGTTAAATACCAGAGTATGCCCTGTACAACTCACTAGTCGTTTTCTATTAATTGGATATATTAAGAAAGTTGTTTTTTTGGCAAAACCTACTTTTATATATATATATATATATACATATATGTATTAATTTAAAGAACGACGCTTGTGTCGAAGAGCGTTCCGCGCAAGATGAGGAGGGAGAACGAACAAATGAAAAATGAGGTACCTCCCGTTCTCCCTCCTCATCTTGTGCGAAACGCTCTTCTACACAAGCGTCGTTCTTTACATTAATTATACTGTGTTGTTTGCAGTTAAAATGTGTATGTATATATATATATATATATATATATATATATATATATATATATATATATATATATATTTCTGTGTGTCTATATATTATATATTGTTTGGTATGATGATGTTGATAAGCTTAATAGGACCATAGGAATTGAAATAGAAGCATAAAGCAGCATGATGTTCGCTTGATCGCTAATTTTCCTTATGATGGAGTTCATAGCCTTAGCTCTCTGACTGAGTAAAAAAGAATTATGATCGAAATAAAATAAAAAAACGCGTAACAATAGCAACAACTAGTCATCGGAAACAATAAATTAGACACAACAGAATTATGCCTACGTTAAAAGATTGACTTGACAACTGTTTTGAAGGAAATCAAATGTTCAATTTAAATAATCTTGTACATATATAATAATAATAATAATAATAATAATAATAATATGTTTAAGTGGATGTTTAGAGACGGATTTGATGCTTTCGAATCTATCCGAATATGCATGACTAGGTCGAGTTTTGCATTACACAACTTGACGTAACTAGTGATATAAATGGGTGAATTAGTGCTGGCATTTCTTTAAATTTATCTTAAAGATACATAGCTTAGATACGGTGATGGCGAACCACTGACCCGCGGTCAAGTACTGACCCACAAGGCAATTTTTAGTGACCCACGAGCTCTTATTTAAATAAAATATGACTAATTTTTAATATTTTCTGCCTTACAGTTTTAAAGTTATTTTATTCTCCCACCGGAATAAACAGCTGATACACACTGAAACGTTTTTAAACGTATAGTATACATTTACAAACGTGTATGTATGTATGTATGACAACTTACAATTCATCCAATTTCCCCATACTATTCAATTTGAAGATCTTCAGTTATTAGCTTTTCATTGGTTTGACATTGGTAATTTAGAAATGGAATTAGTTGACTTCCACGAAAGCGCAGTATGGAAGACTAAATTTATTGATCTTAATCTGAAGTTACAAGAAAAGGAATTGGAGTCGTCAATTTTGGGTATAACCAGAGAACAACAATCAATAGAAAGGGTAGAGAATCTTATTCTTGCAGAATGGAACTCTTTACCAAATTCTTTTGCATTAATGAAAAAGCTAGCATTATCTCTGCTAACAATGTTTGGTTCATCTTATTCATGTGAACAGTTGTTTTCCTCCATGAATTTCGTCAAATCCACCACTAGGAATCGACTTGGCACAGATATGAGTGTTGTATGTGTGAGACTAAAGACAACTAAATATAAACCTCGGATCAAAACATTAACAGCTAAAATCCAACAAGTTTCTCACTAAAAATAGTAAGTACATAAATGATTGTGACCCAATTTAGTTTTTTTAAATCAAAAGTAACAAAAATGACCCGCCAGCAAAAAAGGTTCGCCACCACTGGCTTAGAACAACAGTTGCAGGTTAACTGGATGAACTATATGACAATGAAGGAAAACATCGATATTTGAATTTATGAAATATAAATTGCATATATTTGATAGTTCATCCTGGCCTTTTTTAAAAGGGTTGTTTTATTTATTATATATATATAATTAACTATGATAATAATGATAATATTTGCGGATCATCATGATTGTTACCTTGTTACTATACGAATGGGTTGAAATATATAAGCCCCTCCCCCCCTCCCTTAAAATTAGGTAAATGAAATTTAAATGAATTTGGTTAATATTTTCTGGATCTATTTCGTAATACAAATATTAGAACAAAACAAAATTTGTTTATGAGTTAACTGTATTTATTCTAATTTTATTTTGTGTGATATCGGTATTAATATATTAAGCCGAAACGATTGGCAAAAAGTTATTTTTAAGGCCTTACTCGAAGATATTGGCTTACCCGATCTCTGCTGTATTTTTGATCCCCTACACATCTTCGTATAGTTCTATTAGAATAGACTGGCTTTCGGGTAACTATTAACCCTTTCATGCTTGAGTTATTTATTTTAAGGTTTTCCTATTTAAGCCAAAATATTCTTTTAGGTTGCAAGGCTCATTTGTGAAGCTCATGTTGCTATAAGGCCACGGATGACGTTAAAAAAGTCTTTGTTATTTGCTAGACACTACAGTTCTTATATACATAATATATACGTTTTTTCATTTACTAGTATATATATATCAGTGATGGCCAACCGCGGCGCATTGCGCCAAAGGTGGCGCATCAAGTACTTTGAAGTGGCGCATCGAGGTCTAGTATGAATTGTGCTAAATTTTCACTTCTAACACTAAATATTAAAAATCAAAGATTTAAGCAGTTAAGATGTAGTTAAGCAGTTAAGCAGTTAAGATGTAATCTCATTAAGGTAAATATTTTTCACATTATATTTCTATTTAAGGTAAATATTATATTATATTTTATTAGTAATTTTTTCACAAATTTTTTTTTGGCGCATCCGAATTAAACCTAACCTAAAAATGGCACGCATCAAAAAATGGTTGGCCACCACTGATATATATGAAAGAAACCCCAGGAGGAAATTTTCAAATTGATCCATGTCTGTCTCCCCAAATGTGGGTATACTACTACCATCTTGTTTACTACGACAGTTTTAGGAACCAATGAAAAATATCCATTTTAGTGAGAAAGAGAAAGTCCCTGGAATAAGTCCTAAAATGGAGCCTGTTTGATTTGGCTGCGAAAAGAAGTCCCGCATAATTGTTGTCATTGTAGCTTTTAAAGATAAACTGAACTAATGAGAAGTGATTATTTTTAAGTGAATTAGTGTTTAGTGAAGACGTATGATTTGTTTAAATTTCCCAAATATTATTTTTTGTATTTTTGTATTTTTTGGTTTTAAAAGGTTGTAATGATAGGACATTAATTATGTTTTATTTCACATGTCTCATATAGGCTCATCGTTTTAATTAAGAAGTAACAGGTAAGACAACTCATGTATTACAACAAAAACAGATGGAATAATGCAAAATAGGTAATTTTTTGTGTGGGAGAAGCTAGTTAGAAGCCGAATTCAAATAAATTTAACTACTGATTCTACTGAAGAGGAAGTTCAGAAGGTAATAAATCTGCTTTTCATGGAGGCAGAAGATGCCCTGAACTAAATCACGATTGAATCTTAATTAAATGATGAATTCGGGAACTCTATGCTTTAGCCTTATATATATATATATATATATAATATATATACAGTATATTTATATACTGTACAGGGTGTCCGAGAATTATCTGTACAATTTTTGGCTGTTATAAAAAGTCAACCATGAAGTGTAGAAATTCCAGTGTTATCCCATTTTACAGAGAATCTCATTAAGTTTTTTCTGATACCAAGTTTTGACAAGTTTTTTAGAAATTCCAGGTGTCCGAACATCATCTATACAATTTCATCTTTTAATAAAATTCTTGATAAAACACGTAAAATTCTTAAACAAGATTATTTAGAATCTGTATTTTCAAAAGTTTCTTTTATTAAAGTAACTTTGTTACAAACATTCGATATGTGCACCATTAGTGATTCGCAAAACATCCAATCGATACTCCAAATGTTGCCATGTACGCTGCAGCATATCCACATCAATTCGCTCAATAGCAGCTGTGATTCTTGCTAATAAATCATCAATGTCTGTCACCCGCGTACATTTCTAAAAACATTGTCAAAACGTAGTATCAGAAAAAACGTAATGAGATTCTCTGTAAAATGGGACAACACTGGAATTTCTACACTTCATGGTTGACTTTTAATAACAGCCAAACATTGTACAGATAATTCTCGGACACCCTGTACTTGTTTAACTTAACATGCTTTTGTGGTTTCATAATGTAGCTATTGATTTAAAAAAAATCTGTTTTCTGTCGAATGGAGATCCACCAACTGTAACAGAGGAAGACTTGTTTTATTCATAGAGTATAAGAATTTGGTGAATATTAGGCCTTTAGATGATTTCATATATGGTTGGGTTCCTTTTTATTTTAACGAAAATATCATGACTTAACCAAACCAATTAATTGTCAAGGGCGTACAGTTGACCTAACCGGGAAAAAAGAAATTGCGGGGGAAAAAAGGAATAAGTGCCGAGTATTTTATTCATTTTAATAAAATATAGAAATCTTTTAAATTGTATGAGTAAATATTGTACTGTTTTTAGTGTACAGTATACCAGTTGGATCACCTGAAGATCAGGGCCCCCACCTTCGTTAGTTAGCCTTATAAGGCTAACTATCGAAAATATCACGACTTAACCTAACCAATCGTTAGGTCAACTGCACGCCCTTGACGATTGGTTAGGTTAAGTCGTGATATTTTCGTTAGTTAGCCTTATAAGGCTAACTAAAGAGGGCTGGGGCCTTGATCTTCAGGTGATCCCACCAGTTGTGAGGTGTGAAGTCTACCCCTATTTGGTCAGAGGGTAAGTACTGTACTGTGCATGTGATTGAAAATCTGCAAGATTTTGTTATCTGCTAATAAAATCAGTAAAATTTTCCATGTTTAGGAGAATATTTTTTAAATTATTTAGCAATATGTTTGTTGAAAAGGAATAAACGGTGTTCAAAATGTATAATAGGGCCTACCCAATTTCTTCAAGCATATTTTCACTCCTTATTTTGAGGGGGCGCAGTACTTTGTTTTAATAATACAAAAATGTGAAAAGTTTAGTACATTTTTTAAGCATCTTTGATAATAGTTTTAAAAAAATAATTAAAAAAAAAAAAAATAATAATAATAATAATAATAATAATAAAAAAATAATAATAATAATAATAATAATTAAAAAAATTAAAAATAATAATAATAATAATAATAATAATAATAATAATAATAATAAATATGAGCGTAGGGTCATAAAAGTTGGAAAGATTTTTCATAATCAAATGGGTGGATATTAAAACTTATTTCCAAGTTAAATGTGTTTACGAAAGAATAGGTTAATGTCTATTTTCAGCTTGAGTTATGTAATGTGCTTTGATAGTGGAAATAGATGTGTTAATTATTTGACTTGTGAATACAAATCTGCGAGATTTTAAAGAGTGTACATTCTTAGATGTTTTGAGATTGACAATCTGCAGAATTTTATTATAAAATATAGCTTGTGACTTGTGAGGACCCAATTTATTATTTTCTGAAGGCATTTAGCTGCATGTGAGCTCAAACTGATAACCTCAAGTAGATACAGTATGTGGTTGTACGGTTACTGTATAGTGAATAAATAACTTAGAATAAAATATATACCTTTCAAAGGTTCCGTGCGATGATCTCTCATTTCACGAAGGTCAAGCTTGTCGCCCCTCCTCTCGAGTTGGCCTGGTGAAGTAGTGAGTTGGTTTCTTGTACTCTCCACCTCACATAGCCAGGTACGTCCGGCTCATCGGGGATTGTTCTGAGCCAAGCGTCTAATCTTCTTTTGAAGATGTTCACTGCAACAACACTCGTGTTCCTTAGGTCTTTGGGCAGCTGATTAAATAGTTTTGGCCCTCTCACAACAAAACTATTTTCTTATAGGGTTAAGGATGTTCCCTGTCTCGCCTTTGATTTGGGAACACGACAGTCTTCCTTTTCTACTTTCCACCGTTGTTTGGGGAGTTACAGAGTTCAGAGTGAGATTAGGGACTAGTTTCTCCATTATTTTCCAAGTGTAAATAATGGTGTATCTCTCTCTTCTCCTTTCCAGTGAATATAGGTTTAGTTCGCGTAACTTTTCCCAGTAATTTAGTTCTTTGCACCCCTTGATCTAATGTCTTCTTTTTTATATGGGCATGTTAGGACCGGCAGTATTCTAATTTGGATATGATCACTGTTTTCAGCAGAGGAATCATTATATTCCTATCCCTTCGTTTAAAGGTTCTCAGTATCTGCCCAGTTATTCTCTTTGCTCTGTTTACTTCTCTCTTATTTTGTGTTTCAAATTTCGCATCATCAGTCATTACAACCCTTAAATCTTTTGCTTTAGAATTTCTCTGAATTTCCTGTCCATTTGGGGTATAATATTCCAGGATTTTAGGTCTTCTCTTTTTCCGTACTGTAACAACTGAAATTTCCCATTGTTAAACTTCATATTGTTGGCTTCCGTCCATTTGTAGATTCTGTTCATGTCGGTTTGTAGAGATCCTATATCTTCTGGGTTTCTTATTTTTCTACTGATCTTTGTGTCATCGGTAAAGGATGTTACTGTGCTGTCTCTGGTAACGTCCTCATCTACAGTATGTCAGTTAGCATAATTATGAAGAGTAGTGGAGTTAATACTGTTCCTTGTGGTACTGAGCTGAGGACCTCTGATTCTAATGAAGATACGCCTTGTACTGTAACGACTTGCCGCTGCTCACTTTTCCTGTTATTCCCATATATTTCAGTTTATGTATTACACTGGTATGCATCAATTTTGCTGTCCAGGGTTTTGTAAGTGATTCTTATAGGGTTTCTCCTGCTGATTTCGAATCTGCAATCGGTTTTTCTCAATCAGCTCAGGTTATCCGGCTATGGCCTCATAAGTAAAATAGAATTTTTCGTGATTTTGTCAAAGCGGAATTGGAACAGTAACATCTATCATAACTTGTTTCACTTGTATAATATTTTTTTTTTAACTTTTCAGGCATATAGATAAAATATTTCATAATGAATAGAGCGTGTAAAAATGATCCCAATAGATTCTGCTACATATGTGGGACGGTTACCATGCCAAATAACCAGTCCCAAATCACTAAATTTGTGAAGACAATGTATAGAGCGGTTCTAGGACAGTTCATACCAGGACAGCTCATACCAGGACAACTTATACCCAGACAACTCATACCCGGACAACTCATACCTAGGACAACTCATACATAGGACCAGAAAAAAAAAAAAAAATTAATGAAAACATTTATTTTGTAAAATTAAAAATTAAATTTAAACATTTGGAATTCATGCAAGTTATTAATGAAAACATTTTGAAATGAAAACATTTATTTTTAAAATTAATGAAAACATTTATTTTGTAAAATTAAAAATTAAATTTAAACATTTAAAATTCATGCAAGTTATATATAGGTTATATAGTTATATATAACTATAGGTTATATAGGTTATATAGTTATATAGTTAGGTTCATTGAATGCCCGGTTAGGTCAACTGAATACCCGGTTGGGTTCATTGAATGCCCAGTTAGGTCAGCTGTACGCCCTTGACGATTGGTTAGGTTTAGTCGTGATATTTTCGTTAAAACTAACGAAAATATCACGACTAAACCTAACCAATCGTCAAGGGCATACAGTTGACCTAACCGGGCATTCAAATTTTATCCTATGTAAATAATGGTTCTCTATTTATTATATGTTTGCAATAAATAATAAATTTGTTGTTATTGTTTTCTTATCTTATTTTGGTTAATTTGCAGAGTTTAAACTTTCGGGGTGGATATAGATGAAAAGATCAACATTGGGGTGGTAATTGATGAAGAGAGTATGAGTTGTCCTAGGTATGAGTTGTCCTAGGTATGAGTTGTCCGGGTCTGAGTTGTCCGGTATAAGTTGTCCGGGTATGTGTTGTCCTGGTATGAGCTGTCCGGTCACGGTATAGAGCATACTTTGGAATTAAGCTAGGGGACCAGGACAAAAATTTCGCCCCTCATATGTGCTGCAAGACGTGCATTGAAAATTTGAGAAGATGGAGCAAAGGCAGAGCGAAATCTTTGCCTTTTGGAATTCCCATGATTTGGAGAGAAGGAAAGGATCACGTGACAGATTGCTATTTCTGCATGACAAACCTCCAAGGTGGGCTTATAAATTTATTTTTCTTAAATATTTTGAAATCCTCGTATGAAACTTGACATAATATTCACCATAATGTAATATTCACCATATATAGCATAATATTCACCATAATGGTAATCATACATTTACATATACATATTGTTATAGAAAATACATTTACACATACATATTGTTATACAAGTTACATTTACATATACAATGATTGTATATTTTCTTTCTTTTTCATTCATATTGTCCCCGAAGGGACAATATGAATGAAAAAGAAAGAAAATATACAGACTCCATCGACCTATTTCATATCTTACAGACCGCAGCCTTCCCTCACGAGCCGCCACTGTGAATGCTTCTTCTATTTCATATGCAAGTTTTATATCCATGTTTCTGTGTTTCTATTTTCAGGAGTTAACAAGAAGAATAAACACATTGTTGTATACCCTGACATTCCTTCTGCTATGAGACCTGTACCCCATGGTCCTGGAATTCCAATACCCGACCCACCTCAAACCCTGGACTTCGATGATTCTGATGATGAATCAATGACCAATGCCAATGACCAGTCCCAGTCGTATATACCTCAAAATACCGCTTCAAATGAGCCGAGGCCTCTCAACCAGGCCAAACTTAATGATCTTACCAGGGATTTAGGACTTTCCAAATTAGCTGCCGAGAGCTTGGGCTCACGACTTCGAGAGGACAACTTGCTGGCTCCGGGAACAACATTCTCCCTGTATAGGAAACGAGAGGAAGAATTCCGCAAATTTTTTGCAGTGCACGAAAATACCTCTTCCTTAGTGTACTGCTGCAATGTTGAGGGGCTAATCGAATCCTTGGGCCTGCCATATAACGCATCAGAATGGAGGCTATTTATAGACTCGTCTAAACGAAGTTTGAAAGCAGTACTTCTCAACATTGGGAATAGGGTTGCATCAGTCCCTGTAGCACATTCCGTACAACTTACTGAGAGCTACGATAACATGAAAATTTTACTGGATGCTCTGCTCTCGTATACGACCAACATAACTGGAGGATCTGTGGAGATTTGAAGGTAATACTAATATCATAAGTAAACTATTGCTATTGACTATGTTGTTTTTCCAAAGGTTATTTGAGAGCGTATAAGAACACTTAACTTCCCCACAGAAGTGATACAGTCCAATGCATAGATTTTTTTATCTGATAGAACAAATTCTCTAAATTCTTTAAATATTTTCATTTTTTTTCAGATTGTGGCATTTGTATTGGGAATGCAAAGGGGATACACGAAATACCCATGTTTCCTCTGCAAATGGGATAGCCGAGCGGATGAGAAGCACTATGCACAGCGTGAATGGCCATCCAGAGAGAATTTTGAACCTGGGTCGCATAATGTCGTTTCAGTGCCCCTTGTACCACCAACAAAAATTTTGCTCCCACCACTTCATATTAAGCTGGGCTTGATGAAAAATTTTATCAAATCAATGAATAAGGAGGGTTCAGCATTCCGATATCTCGAGAGTAAATTTCCTCATATATCTGATGCTAAACTAAATGCTGGGGTTTTTGATGGTCCTCAAATTCGAACTTTGATCAAGGATACTCAGTTCGAAAACGCAATGACTCCAACTGAGAAGAATGCCTGGCAGGCATTCAAATCAGTTGTCATTGATTTTCTTGGCAAGCGTAGAAGTCCAGAATACGAGTCCGTTGTCGAAAACTTGATGGAAGCTTTCAAAGCTCATGGGTCGCGCATGTCCATAAAATGCACTTTTTGTGGTCCCACTTGGACTATTTTCCTGAAATTGCGGGATTATAGTGAGGAACAGGGTGAACGATTTCACCAAGATATCAAAATAATGGAAGAGAGGTACCAGGGAAACTGGGATATCAATATGCTGCGGACTATTGCTGGTGTTTGAAGCGAGACGTGCCCGAAGAAAAACACAGACGGAAAGCCAAAAAAAACTTCATTCCTTCCTCAATAAACTTTTTTCCATATTCATTGTATGAATAAAAGTATTTATTCACACAATGTTTTCATTTTTCACGAGTGTTCTTATAATATTACTCGTATCTACAGTGTTTAAGCTAAAAAAATCAATAAATTTGGGGATAAAATTGGACTTATAGTAAATGGCCAATAGAGAAAAAACCTTACCTGATTGAGGAAAACCAATGTCATTTTCGAATTCAGCATGGTCGAATTATATAATATGAGTTGAAAAAACCCTCACAGCAGACAAAAACATTTCATATGCATACCAGTGTTATGATTCCATGGTCACACTTGTCGAACGCTTTGGCAAAGTCTGTGTATATTTCATCATAGTTTCCATTACTTTCAAGTGTATCAATAATGTTGTTATAATGTTCCGTTAGTTATGATAGGCATGATCTGCCTGACCGAAACCCATGTTGGTTATCATTGAATTTTTTCTGAGTTTCCAAAAATCATAGATTTTCTGTCAAACTATTCTTTCAAATATTTTAGTGAGATGAGATGTAAGCGACACTGGCCTATTGTTTTTAGTCTCGGATCGATCTCTTCCTTTATACACTGGGACTCTGTTCGCAGTGAGCAGTGATCGTCTCCATATCCAATATGGGGGCTCAGCGATTGCATTCTTGCAGTTTTTGATCAGTGTGGCATTCCATTTATCCGGTCCTGCCGCTGAGTGTGCTTTTAGTTTCCCTATAGCTTGTGTAATATCATCTGTCGTGAAGTCGAAGTCCGTTATACTTTCCCCTTGTAGTTCTTCTTCAAAGAACGCGTTTCTATCGCATATCAGTTTGTCAGTTTTCGGGATACTGAAAGATGATTCGTACTAAGCTCTTAATATTTCAGATACTTCTGTTAGACCATCAGATAAAGCACAGTTTTCGTTTTTCAGAGGTCCGATAGTCGCAGGGTTTTTCGACGTCCTTTTTGCAAAATTATAGAAGTACTTTGAATTAACCTTTACTTCTACAGCGTCGTCTTCTTCTTTTTCTGTATGCGTCTCAATTAGTTCCACTATGACGTCATCGATACTCTGCAGTTTATCATTTAATATTTTTCTGATATTATCTTTACAGTTACTTAATTTTGCAGTCACTCTTTTTCTCTTTCGAAACAATGACCTCTTTTGTCTGTCGAACCTGCTTCTCTTTCCTCTTTGTTGTATTTTTGGGACATGTCTTTCCACAATTTGCAGCGTCTTCGCCTCTAAATTCATTAGCATCTCTTCCGTTGTCTTGGCTTCGAAAATGGTTTTCCAATCTATTACTTCCATGCTGGATGCAACATCTTCCCAGTGTATAGCTTTGGAGTGAAAATTAAAAATTTCGAATTTGCTTCTTTCTGTTCGTGTTCTTTCCTTTCCTGTTGGTTTTATATTGGTTGTCATTTCACTAATGTTTTGGTCTGATATTATAGTTGGGGATATTTGTACATTATCAATTAGGTTGCTGTTGTTTGTGAATACCAAATCTAGGCAGTTGTTTTTTCTTGTGTTTTCTGTTATTTCTTGTGTTAACATAAATTCATCAGCTAGAGCTAGTAGCATTTTTACCTGCTCCTGGTCTTCCCGTGTGCCCCCATTCTCCTGGTGTATATATATATTTTTTCCTATCCTTTTATATTTCATGAAAGGGAAATTAAAATCACCACAGAGAAAAATATTTGGGTTGGAGAGTGTAGATCTTTTACCTAGTTTCTTACCTCTGTAATGGAATCTGAAAATTTTGAGTTTGGCGTGTTTGAGGGTCTGTACATTACAATTAGTACCATATTTAATTTTTCAACTTTTGCTGCTACACATTCTACGTAGCTGTTTGAGGTACTTATAGTCATTTCTGCCATATGCCTTTCGCGTGTGTAAATAGCACATCCTCCTTTACGTCTCACTGTTCTGTCGCCTGGGAGTATGTTATAGTTGCCAATTTGTATTTCTTTTTTGTCAACACAAAACTCACAGTTTTTACAGTTCGCCTGGCAGTCCTTTAGAGGAGTTTCCGTGAGGTATGCAAAGTCTTCTCCGGTTTCTTGCACGAGTCCTTTCAGGTATAAAACTTTGTCCGGGGGAATGATTTGATTTAAGGCCCTGAATGTTGGCTAGGATTATTTTTAGTTTTTCTCTATCGTTTTCGCATTTCCGATTCGTTTTTCCAATGGTGGTGCCGGTTTCGTTGTCTTGTGGTCCTCCGAGAATTTGCCTCTTTTTATCTTTGTCCCGATAACGCATGAAGTGTCTTTGTGCGTGCCTTTTGTCCGGCTCTCGGATTCCTATATTTGTCAGCTGACTTTGTATTTGCTGGATAGTATTTAGCAGCTGAATTGTGTTGGCTACGTCTAAAAAATTGGTACCCTTCTTTGATGTTCAATTTTCCTGTTCACCAGTTGCATTCCTTTGAGGGTGGTGGTAACGGCATTTTTGTTCGTATTTGCACCTCCCATATCTTGCATAGGTGTTGCAGACAGTAAGATGGTGGAACTTGCACTTCTTTTCAAATTTGCAATATCCACTTGTGTAATGTGTGTTACATAATGTGGGATGTGCATAGATACATTGCCCATCCCGATATCTGCAGTTCCTTTTTGCGTAGTATTTACGTACGGTATTTTCTACGCTTCTACTTCTTGTTATCTTATTATTTTCAATGTTCTTAATTTTGGTATTATCATTATTTTTCTTTGGCTGTTTATTTCCAATGTTTTTAGTTATTATCTTTTTATCATTTCGCTAGTTGGACAGTTTTACTACCTCGCAACTTTTACTTATCTCTTTTCTTTCATCTATGTCTTCATTCCGTATTATATTGTTTATATTGTTATTCGTTTATATATATATATATATATATAATATATATATATATATATATATATATATAATATATATATATATATATATATAATATATATATATATATATATATATATATATAACCATGAAAAATGAGATCAGGAAAATATAGCTTATGACTTGTTTCACCTTGGTAGATGCAGGTGGTTTCATGCTTTCCAAATGAAGGGAAACATCTTTTGGGGTTATACTCAAGCGCTTCAAAGGTTATTGAGATTAGCAGACATATCAACTCTCACGGATTTTCCGTGAGACTCACGGATTTTAAGTCTAATAATAATAATAATAATAATAATAATTATAATAATAATAATAATAATAATAATAATTATAATAATTATAATAATTATAATGAAAATAATAATAAAATCGGGGGAGAATGAGAAATCGCACGGATTTTCATACTTCAAGGTTGACATCTCTGGATTAGTCGTGTTTCAAAGCTAATAACTGTGTGTAGTTTGTATATCTGCTGTATAAAGTGAAGGCCTGAGGCTTTCTTGATAAGAACCTCATAAAGATTGTAGCTAGGCCTAGTCTACTGAGGTGTAAATTAGTCTAATTCCTGTAACTTTAAGAATAATTTAGCTAGGAATCCGATGTCAATTTTTACACAGGACTAACCTTGGAACCACCTACGTTTTTAAGTAATTAGCCCATAATAACAATAGCAAAGAGCTTTATAAGAACGTGCCTAATTCTAAAGTGTTAGTTTTGCCCCGTAACCGGCCTACGTAGTGGGACTGGGGTAGGCTAGGTTACGCCATCCCTTTAAAGTATTAAAGCTACTTGTTGGCCTACCGGCAATACTATTTGAGTACTTTCTCGGGATCACCTGAAGATCAGGGGCCCCAGCCTTCTTTAGTTAGCCTTATGAGGCTAACTAACGAAAATATCACGACCGAACCTAACCAATCGTTAGGTCAACTGTACGCATTTGACGATTGGTTAGGTTAGGTCGTTATATTTTTACGCTGATTTAAAAAAGTAAGTCTTTTTTTTTTTTAGAAATGAGCGGTTCAAGTTATGTTTGTTATTGTAATTTTGTATTAGGTCAAAAACTATAACAATACAAATGAAAAATAATACAAGAATTATTGCATTCTTTAGTAATATTGACTTATGTCACTAAGTATTTGTGTGAATGGATTTCGACCGTTATTTTTCTGTCCAGTTAAGTTAATTGAATGCCTAATTAGGTCAACTAAATACCCGGTTACGTTAACTGAATGCCAGGTTAGGTCAACTGAATGCCCGGTTAGGTCAACTGAATGCCCGGTTAGGTCAACTGTACACCCTTGATGATTGGTTAGGTTAAGTCGTGATATTTTCGATAGTTTTAACGAAAATATCACAACTTAACCTAACCAATCTTCAAGGGCATACAGTTGACCTAACCTGGCATTCAATTAACCTAACCGGCATTATATCCCATACGAAATTACAATAACAAACATAACTTTTGAACCGCTCATTTCTCCAACAAAAGACTTACATTTTTTTAATCAGCGTAAAAATCTACATTAAATACCTTATTTTCAAAAAAGTCGGAAACAGTCCAAATATTGGAAAAGGCCCTGTTTTCGTTAGTTAGCCTTATAAAGCTAACTAAAGAAGGCTGGGGGCCCTGATCTTCAGGTGATCCCTTTCTCGTTGAAATAAAGAGTGTTCAACAATAAATTTCCGTCTCTAATTTTATCTATCCCCTTTTTAATATTCGAAAAAATTCGACAACTTCAGTGGAGCAAGTGTAGTTTACGTGCCCCTGTGGTGCATAGTGTAGTTTACGTTCCCCTACATTATCCTAGTGTACAGGGTGTCCCGTAAGTCTGGACCCATAGGGAAAAATAATAAAATTACAAAATAGTCCAAAAATTTATTACATAATCTGTTCAAAGTGTCCGCCGTTGTGTCGCACACATAGTTGAAGACGCAATCTCCACTGCGACAGCACTTTCTGAATCACAGTCGCAGAAATTTCTTGACACGCCTCCACAATGCGTGCTTTAAGGTGGAAAATGTTCTGAAGTTTGACCTCGTACACTTTGGCTTTCAAGTGGCCCCACAAATAAAAATCATAATAAAAATATAAAAAAATAATAATAATAAAATAATAATAATAACATAAAAAAATATATTATAAATCCCTATGGGTCCAGACTTACGGGACACCCTGTAGTTTGCGTTCGCAAACTTTGTCCGCGTATACCTAATCAAATGAAACGTTAAAACTAATGAAAAGATTACGACTTAACCTAACCAATCGTCAATATATATATATATATATATATATATATACACATTCAACTGCAAAGAACACGCAGTATAAATAACGTAAAGAACGACGCTTGTATAGGAGATATTCCGCGCAAGACGAGAGAGAGAGAACGGAACAAATGAAAAAATGAGGTAACCACCTGGGAATCGAACCCGGGATCTTCCGATTGCCGGTCAGACGCGATACCATTACACCATGGACCTCACTCTTCCAAATGCCGTAATTCTTCTACATACTCGCAGAAACCAATGCCCCAAGGGGGCACCTCCCGCATGCCGTAGCATTATATACATTCAACTGCAAAGAACACGCAGTATAAATAACGTAAAGAACGACGCTTGTATAGGAGATATTCCGCGCAAGACGAGAGAGAGAGAACGGAACAAATGAAAAAATGAGGTAACCACCTGGGAATCGAACCCGGGATCTTCCGATTGCCGGTCAGACGCGATACCATTACACCATGGACCTCACTCTTCCAAATGCCGTAATTCTTCTACATACTCGCAGAAACCAATGCCCCAAGGGGGCACCTCCCGCATGCCGTAGCATTATATACATTCAACTGCAAAGAACACGCAGTATAAATAACGTAAAGAACGACGCTTGTATAGGAGATATTCCGCGCAAGACGAGAGAGAGAGAACGGAACAAATGAAAAAATGAGGTAACCACCTGGGAATCGAACCCGGGATCTTCCGATTGCCGGTCAGACGCGATACCATTACACCATGGACCTCACTCTTCCAAATGCCGTAATTCTTCTACATACTCGCAGAAACCAATGCCCCAAGGGGGCACCTCCCGCATGCCGTAGCATTATATACATTCAACTGCAAAGAACACGCAGTATAAATAACGTAAAGAACGACGCTTGTATAGGAGATATTCCGCGCAAGACGAGAGAGAGAGAACGGAACAAATGAAAAAATGAGGTAACCACCTGGGAATCGAACCCGGGATCTTCCGATTGCCGGTCAGACGCGATACCATTACACCATGGACTTCACTCTTCCAAATGCCGTAATTCTTCTACATACTCGCAGAAACCAATGCCCCAAGGGGGCACCTCCCGCATGCCGTAGCATTATATACATTCAACTGCAAAGAACACGCAGTATAAATAACGTAAAGAACGACGCTTGTATAGGAGATATTCCGCGCAAGACGAGAGAGAGAGAACGGAACAAATGAAAAAATGAGGTAACCACCTGGGAATCGAACCCGGGATCTTCCGATTGCCGGTCAGACGCGATACCATTACACCATGGACCTCACTCTTCCAAATGCCGTAATTCTTCTACATACTCGCAGAAACCAATGCCCCAAGGGGGCACCTCCCGCATGCCGTAGCATTATATACATTCAACTGCAAAGAACACGCAGTATAAATAACGTAAAGAACGACGCTTGTATAGGAGATATTCCGCGCAAGACGAGAGAGAGAGAACGGAACAAATGAAAAAATGAGGTAACCACCTGGGAATCGAACCCGGGATCTTCCGATTGCCGGTCAGACGCGATACCATTACACCATGGACCTCACTCTTCCAAATGCCGTAATTCTTCTACATACTCGCAGAAACCAATGCCCCAAGGGGGCACCTCCCGCATGCCGTAGCATTATATACATTCAACTGCAAAGAACACGCAGTATAAATAACGTAAAGAACGACGCTTGTATAGGAGATATTCCGCGCAAGACGAGAGAGAGAGAACGGAACAAATGAAAAAATGAGGTAACCACCTGGGAATCGAACCCGGGATCTTCCGATTGCCGGTCAGACGCGATACCATTACACCATGGACCTCACTCTTCCAAATGCCGTAATTCTTCTACATACTCGCAGAAACCAATGCCCCAAGGGGGCACCTCCCGCATGCCGTAGCATTATATACATTCAACTGCAAAGAACACGCAGTATAAATAACGTAAAGAACGACGCTTGTATAGGAGATATTCCGCGCAAGACGAGAGAGAGAGAACGGAACAAATGAAAAAATGAGGTAACCACCTGGGAATCGAACCCGGGATCTTCCGATTGCCGGTCAGACGCGATACCATTACACCATGGACTTCACTCTTCCAAATGCCGTAATTCTTCTACATACTCGCAGAAACCAATGCCCCAAGGGGGCACCTCCCGCATGCCGTAGCATTATATACATTCAACTGCAAAGAACACGCAGTATAAATAACGTAAAGAACGACGCTTGTATAGGAGATATTCCGCGCAAGACGAGAGAGAGAGAACGGAACAAATGAAAAAATGAGGTAACCACCTGGGAATCGAACCCGGGATCTTCCGATTGCCGGTCAGACGCGATACCATTACACCATGGACCTCACTCTTCCAAATGCCGTAATTCTTCTACATACTCGCAGAAACCAATGCCCCAAGGGGGCACCTCCCGCATGCCGTAGCATTATATACATTCAACTGCAAAGAACACGCAGTATAAATAACGTAAAGAACGACGCTTGTATAGGAGATATTCCGCGCAAGACGAGAGAGAGAGAACGGAACAAATGAAAAAATGAGGTAACCACCTGGGAATCGAACCCGGGATCTTCCGATTGCCGGTCAGACGCGATACCATTACACCATGGACCTCATTCTTCCAAATGCCGTAATTCTTCTACATACTCGCAGAAACCAATGCCCCAAGGGGGCACCTCCCGCATGCCGTAGCATTATATACATTCAACTGCAAAGAACACGCAGTATAAATAACGTAAAGAACGACGCTTGTATAGGAGATATTCCGCGCAAGACGAGAGAGAGAGAACGGAACAAATGAAAAAATGAGGTAACCACCTGGGAATCGAACCCGGGATCTTCCGATTGCCGGTCAGACGCGATACCATTACACCATGGACCTCACTCTTCCAAATGCCGTAATTCTTCTACATACTCGCAGAAACCAATGCCCCAAGGGGCACCTCCCGCATGCCGTAGCATTATATACATTCAACTGCAAAGAACACGCAGTATAAATAACGTAAAGAACGACGCTTGTATAGGAGATATTCCGCGCAAGACGAGAGAGAGAGAACGGAACAAATGAAAAAATGAAGTAACCACCTGGGAATCGAACCCGGGATCTTCCGATTGCCGGTCAGACGCGATACCATTACACCATGGACCTCACTCTTCCAAATGCCGTAATTCTTCTACATACTCGCAGAAACCAATGCCCCAAGGGGGCACCTCCCGCATGCCGTAGCATTATATACATTCAACTGCAAAGAACACGCAGTATAAATAACGTAAAGAACGACGCTTGTATAGGAGATATTCCGCGCAAGACGAGAGAGAGAGAACGGAACAAATGAAAAAATGAGGTAACCACCTGGGAATCGAACCCGGGATCTTCCGATTGCCGGTCAGACGCGATACCATTACACCATGGACCTCACTCTTCCAAATGCCGTAATTCTTCTACATACTCGCAGAAACCAATGCCCCAAGGGGGCACCTCCCGCATGCCGTAGCATTATATACATTCAACTGCAAAGAACACGCAGTATAAATAACGTAAAGACGCTTGTATAGGAGATATTCCGCGCAAGACGAGAGAGAGAGAACGGAACAAATGAAAAAATGAGGTAACCACGTGGGAATCGAACCCGGGATCTTCCGATTGCCGGTCAGACGCGATACCATTACACCATGGACCTCACTCTTCCAAATGCCGTAATTCTTCTACGTTATTTATACTGCGTGTTCTTTGCAGTTGAATGTATATAATGCTACGGCATGCGGGAGGTGCCCCCTTGGGGCATTGGTTTCTGCGAGTATGTAGAAGAATTACGGCATTTGGAAGAGTGAGGTCCATGGTGTAATGGTATCGCGTCTGACCGGCAATCGGAAGATCCCGGGTTCGATTCCCAGGTGGTTACCTCATTTTTTCATTTGTTCCGTTCTCTCTCTCTCGTCTTGCGCGGAATATCTCCTATACAAGCGTCGTTCTTTACGTTATTTATACTGCGTGTTCTTTGCAGTTGAATGTATATAATGATACGGCATGCGGGAGGTGCCCCCTTGGGGCATTGGTTTCTGCGAGTATGTAGAAGAATTACGGCATTTGGAAGAGTGAGGTCCATGGTGTAATGGTATCGCGTCTGACCGGCAATCGGAAGATCCCGGGTTCGATTCCCAGGTGGTTACCTCATTTTTTCATTTGTTCCGTTCTCTCTCTCTCGTCTTGCGCGGAATATCTCCTATACAAGCGTCGTTCTTTACGATATATATATATATATATATATTTTGACGATTGGTCAGGTGGTTAAACGTTTTATTTGATGGATTCATTTAAAAAATGTCTCCTAAAGATCCTAGTGTAGTTTATATTCCCCAACTTTGACCTAGTGTAGTTTGTGTACCCTTTTGCGCAGTATTTGGTCAAGAATAATAAGATTACAAATAATGAAACCACACAACTTTGAAAGAAGAATACGAATCTATATAAAAGAATCGGGGAATTCCTACAATCCAGAATTTCTTTTTGTCTGAATCATGAATTATAATTTCGTCTTCAAGAAAACTAAATTAAGTTTTAACGGCTGTGGCATATATATATATATATATATATATATATATATATAGAGAGAGAGAGAGAGAGAGAGAGAGAGAGAGAGAGAGAGAGAGAATTGTGGTTTAGCTTTGTGTAAATAACTGCACATTTTTACGAATAAATAAAATGGAGTAAGTGTAGTTTAGTTGTGTCCCCTTTTACTGACGCAAAAGGGGACACAAACTACACTAGGTCAAAGTTGGGGAACGTAAACTACACTAGGATCTTTCGGAGACATTTTTTAAATGAATCCATCAAATAAAACGTTCAAACTAACGAAAATATTACGACTTAACCAATCGTCAATATATATATATTCACTCATTCAAACACACACACATATATATATATATACTATATATATATATATGCCTCTAGGACTGGCTTGGTGGAGGAGCGAGTTGCTCTCTTGCGTTCTCCACCGCAAATAGTCAAGTACACCCGGTTCATCTGGTACCGTCCGGAGCCAGGCAGCTAGTCTTCTAGACTGTTTGCATATATATATATATATATATATATATATATATATGTGTGTGTGTGGGTGTGTGGATGAGTGAGTGAGTGAGTGAGTGAATGAATGAGTGAATACACCTGCATAACAGGGAGAGCATAATTTAACGAAATCTTTTGTTGCTTAAATAAAATTTAGCCGCTGACTCTCTCAAGTTAGTAATTTATGCTCTGCAAACCAAAACACTCTTCTATTTTGTTGCGCAAAGCATCATTGCGAAACACCTTTCAGAAGTAGTACCGCTTGGTTTCGATGTTCATATAAATACTAATACAAATGCTCAAGTGATGTAAGTGATGTTTTTATAAAATCAAACCGAGTTTTTTTTAAATGATCATAAATGGTAAAAACTAACTACGAAGGTTGATCAATAAGTTCGTAGTCCGATATACTCGTACTTGCAGATAAGTTAAAGCAATAAAACTTTCATGGCAGAAGCAGATATTAATATCACTGAGAATCGCGTAACTGATGATTTGTTTCTGATTGCAGATTAGCCAGAGCGAGCGCTGAAAGAGACTTAACTTCAGGATTTCGGAGAAAATGAATCATATCGAGCAACGCGCCATCATTAAGTACCTGCGGAAGAAAGGCTTAACTCCCAAGGCAATACATGCGGATATGGAAGCTACCTTAGGAGATAGCTCCCTTTCGTATCTAATGGTTAAAAAGTAGGTAGCCGAGTTCAAGCGCGGTAGAGAGAGCGCAGAAGATGGGCCAAGGGCCGGACGTCCTGTTGAGATGTCGACACCAGAAATGATGAAGCAGGTGTATGATACGAGTAAGGAGTAACTATCAAACATGTAGCAGAAACATTGTACATCAGCTTTAGTGTGGTACAATCAATCCTTTCCAATTTATTGATCATGCACAAGCTCTCAGCGCGATGTTGAGAGTGGACCAGAAATATACTCGACTGGCCATCTTTCGCGAGCTTTTTGAGCGATACCAATCTAATTCAAATAACCTTTTGGAGCGAATTATTATCACTGGATGAAACGTGGGTTCATCACTTCAATCCTTAGTCGAGGGAACAATCAGTGGGGTGGAAGCACCAACGGTCACCACCACCTGGTGGACTGTGATGGTGTGATCATGCTCGACTTTCTCGAAAAGGGAAAAACGATCAACAAGAAGTACTATTCTGATGAACTGCACCGTTTGCGCGAGACAACCAACCATAAAAGACGTGGCAAACCGACGCGAGGAGTGCTTCTCCTCCAGGACAATGCCTGTGACTACGAAGTTCTACCGCATCCACCCTACTCGCCAGATTTAGCACCCTCAGACTTCTTTCTGTTCCCGAAACTCAACGAATCACTTCGGGAAACCGTTATGAGGACGATGCTGCAGTGATGAATGCTGTGAAGGAGTTCCTGGAAGACCTGGGATGAAGCGTTTTACAGAGAAGGCATCTAGAAGCTCGAACATCGTTGGACCAAGTGTATTGCCATGAAAGGAGATTATGTTAAAAAATAGTGATTTCATGTTCATTTCTTCTTGTTTTCTATGCCATTCTACGAACTTACTGATCGACCTTCGCATCTCCTTTCATATTTAGGGGAAGTGAGGCAGGTGAAATGATAGTGTTTTATAGTTAGATTTTTCACATTTAAATAAAATATAAATAAAATACTTCACTAGATATTAAAAACTTTTCCTCATAAGTTATGCATGAACGATACTGACATCATTGTCTTCTACCATAATCTCTTTCTCACTAAATTGCAGACGAAGTGACAGTTTGATTGATATATCAAACAACACCTTCATGAAAATTGTGTCATACGAGCTCATATTCGCGGGAAAGATCTGGTATCATACCGTATATAAATATTACTGCAAGTTGAAGTTGTATTTACGAATGTCTTTAATAGCATTTTAAAAACCTACCCACGCAGACACGTTTGCCTAATTTTGTGGGCAAATTTGGGATTTGGCACGGTCTGTTTATTCCTGTAAATATTCTGTATGAAGGCGTCGTAAAGTAACTACTTTTGAGCTTAACTTTATAATTTCAGTTAATAAGATTATACTGTAGTTTTCATGTTAATAGCAATCAACATGGTTTACATTAACGCTATGAAGACAACTGAATAAAATAGGATTTATGCGGCGCCTATATACAGCCCATTATACAATCACGTTCATATACAGTACCTTAAAACTATACAGATGACGCACATCATTTTTAGTTTATTCAGTTTTTCCTCTCACTTCTTTCATATTTTACTGTACAGCTTATTCTCGAATATGCATCGAGTAAACCTAATCCGAACATGAACTCTTTGATACGCTTTTCATTAAATCGGGAAGTGGCCTGAAGCCAATAGACTATGAAAAGCCTTCAGCCTGAACCGAATTTGGCTTGCATATAATTATTAAAGGAATGTTACCTTAAAGACTAACCTATGTTATAAGCAAACTATCAGCTGAACACTTTTTTCTTCTTAAATATTCTGGATTAACCATTCAGATTCCATAAGCTGAATATTTATTAGCCTGTTTCTGTAATTTCTATTCCAAAGACATGTTCGCTCAGAATTCCAATTTTCTTTCTTGTTCTCTTGATTCTTTGAACAATTGCATGCAGGTCTTTTTGAACGAGAAAGTTCACTTGTGGAAAGAAATTCGGGGAAAAAAACTTTTTTAAAAACCAATGATTTTTTTTCGAGAGGGTGGGAGGGGTCTTCGAAATAATATTTGGCCAAATTGAAGTAAATTGAAAACAATAAATTCTACTTAGTAATTTTTTGAAAATTTTAGAAAATTATTTAGTGGAATAAATTGTAGAAAAGTTCGAAAATTTACATGGGTGGAAAGTGAATGTTTCACTGTAGCATAAAATGACTCGATACAAATATACTTTATAATTAAATAACTGACTTGAACAGTGCGATAATTTGAAAAAAACTTACTCAACTTTTTTCCCGTTTGAAAATTTTATTTTCGGTCGAAAAAAAAATTAAAATTAAAATAATGTAATGATTGGTTTGTTTAACTTCCTTCGCAACATCTAAGGTCATATGACGGAAGGGACCTACAGCTTTACGTGGGATCCAAACCACGGGTCGCTACATAGTCTGAACGCAACGGACGGTCTCCATCCAACCCAATGTCGCCTAACTTCGGCTGATCAACGGGAAGCGGTGTTACGACATTGGCTGCAACGTAGCCCATTAAAATTAAAATGAAATGTAATTATGTTGTAGAACTTTTTTCTTTGTTCAAAGACGAGCGCGTATTGTGTACTAAGTGGAATTAATGTGATTGTTAATTTATGATATTTGACGTGATTATTAATTAGAAATACAGGGTGTCCATAAATGATTACCCTGATTAAAGCATGCTATAACTTTTAAATAAACACGCGTATTCAAACACAGTTTTAATCATAAGTAGATAAACATACAAAGTTTTGATACATAGTTAATGAACTTAATAAGCTTCCACATGTGCACCCCTAGTGGCACGTAAAATGTCTAAACGGTATTCACACTCACGCCACACATTTTCCAATATTTGTGGGTTAACTGTTGCAATTGCATCCGTAATGCGTTCTCGCAATGTCCTGATATCTGGAACAACTGTTGCATAAACCAAATCTTTATCATGACCCCAGAGAAAGAAATCCAGCGGGGTAATGTCTGGTGATCTTGGGGGCCATGGGATTGGCCCATCCATGCCAATCCATCGATTTGGAAATGTTGCGTCGAGAGCTTCACGAACAACATGCGCCCAATGAGGGGGTGCCCCATCTTGTTGGAAGATAACAGTTGGCTGCCTGTCCTGCAGCTGGGGGATAGCGTAATTGGTGAGCATATCCAGGTACACAGTTGCGGAAACAGTGTTCTCAGCGAAAAAGAAAGGACCAATTATCTGGACATGCATTAGTCCACACCAGACATTGGTCTTCGCACTGCCCCGAATATGCTCCCTTACGGCACGTGGATTTTCCGATCCCCAAATACGCACACTGTGTCTGTTGACTCTACCACTAAGATGAAACGTAGCCTCGTCTGAAAAGCAGACACGTAACATGAAGTCATTATCCTCGCCAATGCTGTTCAAAATGTCAATAGCGAATTGTTCACGTTTTGGACGGTCATCAGGCTTCAGTTCTTGAACAATTTGTACCTTGTAGGCGTGTAACTTCAAACGTTTGTGTAACACCTTGTGCACCGTAGACTTCGGTATCTTTAGTTTGCATGAAGCTTGTCTCACCGATTTCCTTGGTGACCATGTGAAAGCAGTTTGAATGTTTTCCACCGTCCCATCGGAAACTGATGGTCTACCACTGCTCTTTCCCTTTTCCACGTTTCCAGTTTCCAAGAATTTTTTCATCCACGACTTAATTAACTTCACATCAGGTGGATTCTTTCCATACTTTGTTCTGAACCTTCGCTGAACACTGACAGGAGATTTTGTTTCTGCAAGCCACACAACACATTGTGCCTTCTCTGTCACAGACGTCATCTTAACTGAACAGCTACTACAGCGCTCTTAGCGGCGAATGCGGTAGACGAAACACACCAGCACAGAAACTCTATGCGTGTACGAGATCACCTGTAAAAAGAAAATGGATGTAAGATTCGTCATTAAAACATGAGAGCATACTGTTTTCAGGGTAAACATTTATGGACACCCTGTATGTTTTATATTAACTGCCGAGAAAGGAAGAGAGAGAGAGAAAGAGAGAGAGAGAGAGCGAAATTAGTTTTAAAGTCCCAGTTAGTATGCCCATAGAATAGTTAAATAATAATTATTGGCTTTGTTTAACCTCCTTCGCAACATCTAAGGACATATAACGGAGGGGACCTACAGCTGTACGTGGAATCCGAACCACGGGTCGCTACATAGTCTGGACGCAGCGGACGGTCTCCCATCCAACTACTATCCGACCCAATGTCACTTAAGTTCGCTGATCAACGGGAAGCGGTGTTACGACATTGGCTACGACGTAGCCCATAGAGTAGTTAGTTTTAAAATTTATAGTTCGCATTCCTGTGCCTCATCTTCAAATAGATTTTCGCTGAAAATTGAGATCGCAATAAGCATTGTGTTTCATAGCGCTTTTTTAATGTAAATTCTGTTAACTATAGTCGGCTTAGACCGACCAGACGTCTCTCTTTTAATGTCATATTCATCATAATTCTCCCCACCTTTAATCGCCGTGTTACAAAAGTGAAATTGACTAAAATCATATAAAATTTATTTCGTGTTTCGGCTTCCCATACGTTGGGCCTAAGGGGCCATTCAAAAAGCACGTGGTCCTTAAAGGGGGGAGGGGGTTCCTTATTTGACGACCAAGGGCCACATGGGGGAGGGGGGTCTTGACGTTTAACCACGTGGCCACGTCCCAGAGGACCAAAGAGTACAGCCTTGGGAAGAAATATAAATACGCTACACTGTATGCTCCAATTAATATGTATGCATCCAATATGTTAGTATGTATCCAATATGTATGTTCCAATAAATAATTTTTTGAACATTCAAAATTACTAGGGGAGCTCAATATATTTTTCCCCACCCTTTTTTCTTAGCTAAATAATAGGCCATGGGGCTGAAATGTCTTTTGGGCCGTAAGTTTGAACTTTCTGTCCTTCACATTACCAGAATTTTTCCAGTTTGAACCTCCCCTCCTTGTATAAAAACGCTTTTAAACGCCTTTGTATAAAACCGATGGCGTCAGTACGATGGGTGCAAAAGGATAGAGTGCAATAAAATTGTAAATGTTGTTCAATGCTGCAAAGGGGGGAGGGGAATGTTGCAAGAGATTATCCAACAAGGGGCGGGGGTCTTGCAACAAGTCAATGCCGCAACAAGGGGGAGGGGTTATCCCCTAATCTGCAATGAAGGGGAACTCTCCCTGCAAGCTGGTGGAGTCCACCTAACCTCTTTGGGGAAGAAGTTGGGACGACCTCATCGCCCAAAGGGATATACCTAACCTAAGAGAGAAAGGAGGAGGGTCTTTGGGGAAGAAAGTGGGACGGCCTCACCCCCGAAAGGGGCATACCTAACCTAAGAGAGAGAGAGAGAGAGAGGGGAGAACATCCAGCTTCTGCGAGAGGCAGAAGCTCAATGAGAGTTCACCCGAGCGCCCACTGTCTTATAAGGTCCTAATCAGCCAGTTGGCTTAATCCGCCAGTTGGCTTAGAAGGCATAAATAGCCCGTATATATTAATAACCTTCGAACGAATTAAAACCGCACACAAACGCACATACACTCCCCGACTATACGCCCATAAAGCCCCTATTACCACCACACACACACACACACATATATATATATATATAATAACAAATGCATGCAGAACCCCAACAGCAAAATATATACGAGCACAACCACCACACAAAAGACACCACATCACCACCAATCGTCTAAGTATAGACTTTTAGGAACTCATCCCATCAACACCACGTAACTGATAATATGAGGGCTACAACCAAGCGTCGAAACTTAGAGGATTGGTGGTGAAGCAATATTACACAACCACCACCACAACCACGTTCACAGCAACACAACCACCACCACCGCTTTACTTACCAGCTCCTGGTAGACCGACAAGGACTCTAAACACGACCCAATAGAGAGAGCTATTAAACGTAAATACGTTTATGGGACCAAGGAGTAGACCGACAAGGTCTCAAAAAAAGGCAACACCAATAGTTTTTCTATTGAGCTCAAGGCCGATTTAACATTTGGTAGGCGATCTTTTAAACAAAAAGTTGAATAAAATAAACTAAGTTTAATACAAAAACAAATTTTTGCCATAATACACAATTTTATCCTTAAACTATAACATAAAAAGCATTAATATGATTTTCTAAACAAAATAGAAATTAAATTAGGGGTAACTTATTAATTTTTCCTCTTTTATCCAATTATTGTGTTTCAATATAAATTTATTTTTAAGACACCAATATATCTTTAAAACTTATTACAAAAAATATTAATATAAATTTATATTAAAAAGAGATTGTATTTCGGGATAACTATTTCATTTCTCGTCTTTCGCCCAAATAGAATGTTTCAATATAAATTTATCTTTAAGACACAAATATATCTATATATATATATATATTATATTATATATAATAAAACAAATGATAAATAATATTGTTTTGCTCGAGAAGGACTCAACGGTTCGATGGAATTTAGATTGCGACAGATCGGAGCCTGGTCAGTTTGTTTGATGCCTCAGAAAAGCAAATTTTATTTTCCAAACAAAATTTCTCTCTCTCTCTCTCTCTCTCTCTCTCTCTCTCTCTCTCTCTCTCTCTCTCTCTCTCTACGAATCTGTTTCATTTCTGAAAGAAATCTATGGAATGGATAAGTTATATTTGACACTTTGACACGCTCCCAGAATTCGCGGCTCGGCCAATTACAGCCCAATGAGCGGAGCTTTAGAACGAGCTCAGGACCTCTGGTTGGTGGGTAGTCACGCTTACACGTTATGGCCCACACAAATTTCACCGACGGCCAATAGGAAACTCGCGATTCGGCTATTGGGGGTGGTTACAATTACGACCGCGTATATAAAATGGGGCATTTTCATCTGGGTTCCACAACAGCTGTATTTATCAACGAGTAACTACAGAAATATATCGCAATGAGTCAATCACACCAGCTTTACTGCTCCCCGCAGTTGTTTGAAGACGGGGACCTCTATGCAGGGCTGCACTCCACCTTTACAGAGTGAGCTGACCTGAACGTCATACTTTCAACGCAAAGCATTGCAGAAATTTGTGAGGGAGAGAAAGAAACAGCCGATGAAGTGTACATTGAAATGTAATTACATAAATTAATTTGTGATTCGAGTTATATATACATCGTTTCATTCAATGCAAGTGTTAAATAATTTATAAAAAGCCATAATAAATGCGGATTGGGAAACTAGACTGTGATTTAAACGGAAGGCAGGGCTATGTATATATATCGTTTCATTCAGTGAAAGTGTTATAATTTATAAAAAGTCGTAATAAAACAACGTGAATGATATTTGCCGAGGGGTCGAGAACCTGTGACGGCAGACGATGCGTAGCACACCCAGCTAATCTTCCTGCCTGATAACGTCATTTAGACTGAATTTTATTATGCGATGAAGGTGTCCTTTGAAAGTGAAATTTTATTACACGTTTGTTTCTGACAACTTAAAAATTTATAAAAGTTCTACAGGTAGGGATTTAGAATTACCAAAACTTTAAAGAATTGCCCGCGGTCCCGGGTTCGAGACCCGGTGCTGACAGACGATGGGCAGCATACCCAGATAATCTTCCTTTTGATCTCGGTTAGGCTAGTTGCGTGCTGATTATTATTTGACCCGGGCATCCTATCCTACATTTTTCTCTTATTGTAACTCTCCCCTCCCGTATCTACATCGCGGTGTCCTGACATATAATTACATGTTTACTACAATTTACTGTGCTAGCCTTTCTGTAATTAATGTATTCTATTCAGAGTAAATTTTGTTTATCAAGTATTTACGTTTAATAAATTTATAGAAAGTTTTACAGGTAGGGATTTAGAATTACTAAAACTTTAAAGAATTCCAACGGTCCTGGGCTCGAGAACCTGTGATGGTAGGCCTTGCGTAGTATGCATAGTTAGGATAAAAGTATTTCCGGCGTTGTAAATTACTGTACTTGTAACGCCTTGCAACTCTCTCTCTCTCTCTTCATATATATATATATATATATATATATATATATTATATATATATATATATATATATATTCCCTTGTGTGTATTTTGGTGAAAAACAATAGGTTTTTAATTACTGTCCATTCTGTTTCCTTCGTGGCTATTTCGACATATATATATATATATATATATATATATATATGGTGTGTTTGTAATAATACATTTTTTACTAATATTTTATTGTAAATGTTTCATATATCCTCAATTATAGACTAGTTTGCATTAATACTGAGCTAGGCTTTCTGAATACAATTCGAGTTATGAAAAACTGGATTTTAATTAAAATAGATTCAGTATGAACTAATCATGTTAATTTAAGGACCGATGCGGAATTTGATCGTGTTATAGCTACTTTTCACGACAGCTTTGATGAAAGGCAAATAATCGAGGGCGATTTGGAGGTTTTACCGCGCAGCGAACCCAGTGTCCTGAATGTGGAGATCGAGGTATTGGCTCACATCCGGACCAACGAATGCCAGGTCATCGAGGAACTAATGTAATTTTTTTTGTGGTTAAGAACAAAATACATTGTATTTTCATTCAATTTATTCAATGGTAGAAATCATGTTTTCGTACAATTCAGCTTACAGATCTAGCGTCCATTAAATAAGACTAACATTTATGGAGACATTTTACACAATATAATTACAATTATATATATACACCGTAAAACTTTACACAATACAGCGAGTGCTCACAAATGGGAACCTTTTTTTTATGTCTGCATACCAATTCATCATTCATCTCAGTGTCGCACAAATCGAATAATTTAAAAAAATTTATAAATCCCCTCTCACATGACGTGCAGGAGAAATGAAAGACAGTACATGCCGCAAGTATTACTAAAATATCCTTGGAAACGGTAAGGATTCCAGAGAATTTCAGGGACATGCAGCTGTTCGATAAATTGTACAACAACAGAGTCACTCCAGGGCTGAGTGCCGAGTGAATCAAAATAGTACATTCTTTCCCTATTTTTAAAATAGATTGCAAACTAATGATTCCCCTCGTCCCCCACAATGACCGTATTGACAATAAGATTACACCAATCTCTCGTAGTTGGCAATTTCAATGTTTCATTCTTCGCAAACACACCGATAAATTTGGGGCGTATGACTCGGTCACTTTTCATTACTCTCTGAAATGTATTCGCGTCCATTTTAAAAGTGTGACTACGTTCCTGAAGCGGTCAATTTTTATTAGAGCTTGTGATTCGAAGTATACTAGTACACTAATAGGCGCGTCTATCGGGTTGGCGAATTCCAATCTGACTGAGATGTTTCCACTTTGTTGTGGACTTAAGTGTGTATTTACACTAGCAGATAAGTCGGGGGTGATATCAAACGGGTGAAAGTTAAATTGATTGACAAATTCTTTCTGCGTTACGTCAGTCCCAAGCTCGTCACAGCCACCAGCAATATGGGCCAGATTACTATAAGCTCTCGCGCAAAGCGGGAACACAGCGTCGGATGAGTAGTCCGTCGTATCCATAGTCCCGCCCAACGCAACGCCATTGACGTATAGAGTTATATTTTTAAGCCCGAAATTCTCGAATTTAAAGACGCTCTTTTTATATTTTCCATTCGTTGAAGCGTGATCCTGCATTCCAATTAATAACCTTTTAGGTAGAACTCCCAGGGCCGCGTTTTCTAGCTGCTTCGAGGCCAACCCTGCAGGCACCGTGTATAGTTTGATCTGTACTTTGTTAATTGGGTATTTTACTGTTCCGTGTATTAATTTTTTTTCAATTTCTACATATTGCGGCGAACTTAATTTCACTCGCCGTATGAGCAGATATGTTTCCATGATGTGAATCACAACGGGTTTTGCGCCCTCTTCTTAACCAGGTCCCAGATTTATGCAGATCTCAGGATTCGTGCGGGTGAGCTTTAATTTCATATCCACCCCATTCATAAGCAGTTTCTCCTGGAACGTGAAGTCTGTATGCAGACGTCCAAAACACTCGTATATCTTCTTTTTAGAATTTTTTAATTTATGCTTTATACTACTTTCGTCTTTAGGCTGATAATAGCCCTCGGCAGTTAAAAAGGTATCCTTCGCTTCTTTTGAAAAGTTGAAGACATTTTCCAGATAGGCTCGTAGGTAATAATAACCCGATCCTGCCGAGATGTTGACCTGATTTAAATACACCTCACACTGGCTGAATATGGAGTGCAGAAAGTTGGTTTCATGGTATGCAGAGTAACTATCATCGCAGTCCGTTCTATCTGAATGGGCTATACGCAGTTTAGCGTACATGTGCATGCAGCTTGGATGAAAAAAGTAAGGGCCTGAGCTGGGTATCACGAATTCTATAGGGGCACGCGGTGAACTAAGTGTGTTTAATGGGTTAATTGCAATAAAGTCACTATGCTCAATAGAAACCTGTGTAGGAGGCATATCAAAGAGGGGCAGCTCCGATTTACAACATTGTGAGCTACACGGATGGATGAAGCGCGCCATGACGAGTCAGAAATAGTGCCACCTGTCTCGACAAGTAGTAATCAGCCTATGATTCGTGAGAGTAGTGTCCTCAGCTTATATCAGTTAAAAAAATGATCAGCCACAGGCTTCATTCGCTTAGAACACTTCTTTTTTGATGTCCTTTTACGTTTAGTGCCACATGTTGGTAACCCCTTCTTCCGGACGTCCCTCTTCTTCTTTCCGCCACCACGCATTTTTCTCTTTGCATCTTTGATGATTGTAACGCCTTCCTCCCGATGTATCTAGCACCCCTCTTCAACAATGGGACAACCGGGCGTAGTATGGTTAAAAAACTGGAGCCAAGCCCACTCCCACGCTGATATCTCACCCCTCGATAGACTGTGAAAGGCCTTCGGGTCATTATACAGTAACTGAATGCGACGAAAGTGTAGCTTCACTGTTAAGCTACCATCACCGAATGGGAATTTTTTTCCCTCAGTCGCCTATATACAGGGTCTGTCAAAAAAAACTAAGCCAATTTGAAATCTCTATAAAATGCACAATTTGATAGAGATTTCAAATATTTTTTTACACTAAATAAATAAAAGGCTCATAAATAATCTGATAATTTTATAACTTTATTTTAAATATTTTAGGAGTTATGCGGTTATTTCTACAGATTGCGAAAATTTCAGTTTTTCTCATTATGTAATATCTTCTTTTTTCTCTTTTATTTGTTTAGATTTAAAATTTTTCGTGAATACCTCTAAATATGCCATTCTCACATGAAGATAAAATAATTATAAAGCATTATAGAGTTCAAAAAGGTTATAGTGCAAGGAAATTACTTTCTGAATTCGATTATAAAGGATGGACTAGATCAGGTTTAGATTACTTATTGAGAACTATCGATGAAACAGGAAGCATTGAAAGGAAGGTTGGTAGTGGGCGACCAAAATCAGTTAGAGTAGATGAAAATATTCAGAAAGTGGAGGAACGTATCCTTAGTCAAGAGGATCGACCTGGTAGCCACATGACACCTGCTCAAATATCAAAAGAACTAGAAATATCAGAATCAAGCGTAGGAAGGATTATTAAATCTGATCTGCAATTTAAACCATTTAAAAGAGTGCATGGACAAAGATTGTCAGAAGTAAACTGTCAGAAAAGAGTTGAGAAATCCAAACGTATTTTACGTATAATAACTGAAGATAAACTTTCCAAGACATTTTTTACGGATGAAAAACGTTTTACGGTAGAGCCACCAAGAAACTCACAGAATGACTGTGTTTATTCTGATGTTGCGAAGAAAAAATAAAATCCATGATGAAAGACTGTACGCAACAAGGAGTCACTTTTCTTCTAGCGTCATGGTTTCTGTTGGAGTGTCCAAGTTGGGAAAAACTTCAATATTTTTTATTGAGCCAGGAGTGAAAATTAATGCTCAATATTATTCAAATACCCTGCTTGAGAAAATGCTTCCAGAAATGAGAAACTTGGCTAGTCAAGGTTACTTTATTTTTCAACAAGATGGTGCAACATCACATACTGCCAAAACAACCATCGAATATTTGAAAAGAATGTGCCTGAATTTCTGGAACCGAATAATTGGCCACCTAACAGCCCTGACCTAAACCCTGTAGACTACGGAATATGGGAAAACTTGGCAGAGAGAGTGTATAGGAACAGAATAAGGGATGGCAATCACTTGCGTGAGTTGATTATCGCAAATGGGCAGAGCTCCCCCAAGAGCAAATAAATCGAGCAATAGACGAATTCAGACCAAGATTAAAAAAAGTGATAGAAATGCAAGGGAATCACATTGAACAGTTCTTTTAATTTTATTAAACTAAAAATTATCTACAGTATATCGTAAAAAAAAAAATTTCATATTAAGTAGGAGAATCTCACTTTTTAGTTAATTATTAATAAAATTAACAATTCTGAAGATATCGTCATAAATTTTAAAGGGTAATAGGTGATTACCTATACTTTATTGTGTAAAAAGTTCAACTTAATTAGATAAATGGTTTTGTTTTAATAAAGGTTTGAATTTGGCTTAGTTTTTTTTGACAGACCCTGTATATTGAGATATTGGTTAATAGATTAGTCGCAACATTCACATAATGGGGTTTGTCATATGTAATGCTCAAACTCTTCCCTCTATGGTTGGGAATGTGTGCAATGCGCAGCAGGCGCGCCTGGGTGTCCCCAACAAATTGATGCCCCAGGATATTGCTGTAAATATAGCACATGTTCGGGGATGGATAGCTTTCACCTAATTTCTCCAATTTCAACTGGTACATTAAGCTGGACAAGTCATGTTGTGCCTCGTGAAAGGTGTCTCTTTGGAGGGCTGCACTATATTGACCCTCGGCCACAATTGTGAACAGCTCTTTGTCTTTAATATTTCTACTAAGCGTTAATTTTAACTCCAACGTGCGTGCAGGCGTGTCTATGTTTACGACTTCAAAAAGTAGTTTCTCAGGTACGACTTTACAAGACTCTTGTTTAAGCCCGTCACAATGTCCGTGGCTGTGTCGTAATGACCGATTCCTAGTGTTACATTTGTGCTATAGTACTGTGCCCCACGGAACAGGACTGATCGCATAGCGTTGTCTAAGGTTATGCCTAATTTTTCAGACTTGTCGACTCCTCTAAGGAACAGAAATATGATCTGTTCATTTTCAAGAGTTAAAAATTTGGTGGCTAACTGGAATTCACAAACACCAACTTCGAACGAATCACGTTCCAATTCAATGGGCCCATGGAGTTCTGTTACAAAGTTGACTAGGGTGTTGTTAGGATGCACAGACAGAGAAGAAGAGGACGGGAGTGTGACATAAAAGTGGTTAGTCGCCATGTTGCATACTATTTAATCTTCATTATTGCAGCAGCTTTTATATAGGTGTTGAAGCTTCCTGGGTACCCTAGCCATTTCAACAGGTACATTTTTCTCTTTCCTGAACCTTTGCTGCCTAAAATTTTTTCAATTTAAACACATTTTTTCCTAAATTAAATGTCACTTTCTGCAACTCCACGTGGTAAAAGCCTCCTGCAATTTCTTCCACATTCAACTCTTCAACGTAATACATCATTATCTTGCCTTTAAGTCTCATAGCACTAACTTTAAAAATCTCACGTGTCCATCCTTGCTCAAATCCTTTCGCGAATTTATTTCCCGAACGCGATAGCCTTATATAATCATTGATTTTGAAACGGTTAGAGTGTGGCGGCGGTGTTCCATCTCTTCTTACATCAGGCTCTGGGCACGTACCTCTTTCTAAAACTTCGTTAGGTGTTGTGCCAATCGCACGATGGTGTGAACGGTTGTATGACGAGGCCAATGATCTCAGAATGTTTATATATCTGTATGTGTTTTTATGTGTAAAATAGCGATAAATACGTTCCTTCATGGTACGTTGAACTCTTTCAGCTAGAGAGGCCTTATGTATAGAATTGCTAGTGTAGTGACTGATATTAAACTCTGTCAGCATGTTCTGAAAAGCGCGACCTATAAATTCTTTCCCCATATCCGTACAAAAAATAGGCTGGAACCCTGTTTTCTTTCAACATCAGCGTTTTGGTAGCTTTAGCAACTGTTTCAGGCAATTTATTTTTCAGAGGAATTAGCCACATATATTTAGAGAATACATCTATTATGAATAGGATGTAGCAGTAGCCATCATTATACACTGAATATCTTTGCATATCTGTTAAATCCGCTTGCCAAATAGAGTCAATCGAAGCCGCTGTTGTCTTGGCCGTTTTAAACCTTTTTCTCACCGGCTTATGAAGTGTATAAGCATTCTGCTCCCGCAAAAACCTCTCAACATCTTTTTTCCCTACTCCATGTTAACCATCGAGGAGTTCTCAGCTAACTTGAGTGAGCGCTACTTTGGACTCTCTTTCGTAAACGTGCTCCCGCCTCGCGATTTATGGATGCCGATCTTACCCGTCGTTATCGGTCACAAGCTCATATTTAGCCGTTCGCCATGGATAGAGAATATTGAAGATACATGACGTGTGGAGGTTTCAGAAGCTACCCAACCTTTCCACGCCATATATAAACGCTTTTTTGAAGGATAAGGTAGAAGCATTGGGGTATCCGCGAGGAGTTGATACCGAAGATGAAAAAACGGCTTATATTCAGCGTTACCGTGCCCGTGAAGGTATACAGCTTGACCGTTCCCAAATTGTTAAGAATCCTGGCAAGCGCCTTAGTGCAAAGTTGTCTGAACAGTCTTTGGGGAAAATGTGCACAGAATACTGGCAAAGGGAACGTTCATTTGGCACAAAGTTATAGTGAAGTCTGGGATTATGCCAACGTTCCCGATAAAGAGGTTATGGAGATCGTGAATGTAGGTAATACTTACATAATAAAGTACAACATCACCGAACTGGTCACAGATACCTCACAGGTTACAAACATACCTGTAGCCAGCTTCACAACGGCCTACGCCCGCATTAAGCTTTGCGGACTACTGCACTCTCTTGGGCGGAGGGTGCTGTACGCTGACAGAGATAGCGTAATATTCACAGAGAGGGAGGGTGAATACATGCCTCTTATTGGGAAATTCCTCGGAGAGTTAACTGACGAGATCAAGGACGAGTATGGTGATGGTGTATACGCTGACTCATTTGTATCAACAGGGCCAAAAACTTTAATGGGTGAGGGTGTGGGAGGATATGAAATATATCGTGAAGGCTAATGGTATCACGCTTAACCATGCGAACCGACGAGTCGTTAACTTTGACTCGTTGAAGGATCTAATGTGCCTGGAAGATGAGGACAACCATCCACCCCAACTGACTGTGGGGACCCACAATTTTCGGGCGCAGAAAATGGGGTGTGTGAAGGAACTTAGGGGTACGAAGGTATGCCGTAACACCTATAGGAAACGTTACCAGGTGCCTGGTACCTATGATACCGTACCCTTTGGATACCTTAATCCTTCATTGTTTATATTATATATATATATATATATATATATATATGTGTATGTATTGTTAAAGATATGTTTATTTATTACGTATATTTGTTTCAATTAGGGTTTCATTTTTTCCTTTGTGTGCGTGCGTATGTACAATCCTAAGCTCCGCCCACTGTGAGCTCGGTCATGTGACTCCTGCTACCACCTGAGCATACTCTACCCTGGCGTGCTGAGTTGACCTCTGGAAGCCCTGGAACTCAGACGTGTATTTTCTCACGTAGACGAAAAAATAGTGATGGCTACTTTTGATAATGCGTGTTCGACGTTTATGAAGTGGTATTCGGTATAGTCGGAAGATGTGGTGAATACTGAAAGACGACCAATCCCCCCTCCTTTGAGATTTTTAAGGCTACATTGAATCGCGTGAAGGAACAAGATGTTTAAATACTCTATGGATATTCTGGCGAGAGTATTGCAGGATTTCGCGGCACAAACGATGTAATGGACTAAGTTGTATGGCTAAACTGTATAAAATCGTAAATATACCGTGAGATGAAAGAAACAACGCGTGCAGAAGAGAAGCAACGGATATGGGTAATGAGCCTTGTTGATGAGTGGAGTGACAGGCGGCATTATGTCATGCTGCATCATACCGAGTACGCATACCCTGCGGCTGAGAATGTAAACCTTGTCATCATGGACAAGCTAAAGTACTTTCATCACTACATTCATATATATCATGACGAGGTTCGCAGTGAGGTTGTGGCTAAATGCCTGCGTGAGTTTTTAATAGAGTTTAGAGACGAGTTTCGATTGTTAAACAAAAAGGATAAATACGGTCACATATTTCTCAAATAGTGCACCGGATTGTTAATGTGTGGAGAACGTCTAGTGCGCATAAAACATTAAAACTGAAAATACCCCATGTGTCGGAAAATTGCCCGGTATAATGGATACAAGTACTACTGTGATTCATGCTAGAACAAATCTGTACACGATTCAACAGCTTATGGTGTGACTCGCTCCCCCGTCGATCCGGCCTGCCCACCCGTGGCTCATAGTCATCTCAGAGCTTGAACCGACTGGACGTGCACTCCTCGAATACGATGGAACTTCCTTTGAGAAATAACGTCAATACCGCGTACGATGTGTCCGTGACGAAGTCATTGCTCGTGTTCAGGAATGAAACCGGTGCCATTAACTATGTACTTGAAACGACTTGTAGACAAGCAAAATCTGGTAAACGTAATGTTATTTACTTAAGTGTTGAGATGAATAGAGTCTTTGTGATAGTCGAGAAGTCGGGTGAGGACCGTTATAAAATACCTGCATGCGTAGGTACAAGAAGAGAACAGATTAGTGATGCCCCCTCATATGCCACTGTTTGTACGTTGTGTATAAATAACGATCAGCCATGCATTTATATACGACTGATCTGGAAGAATGCATCTGATAACGTTCTTGTCCCTACGCGAAACCGTTTAATCCTCGACAGAATATTTGAAATCGTCGGATTCCGCAAGCTGAAGCCTATATTAGACGCGCGTGTTACGAATATGATTTATTTTGACACGGTTCTTGAATACGCATACACCACTCTGTTCGACGGGTTTATCGAATGTAGGAATGAACAAAGCGAGAAAGGTCTAGAGCTAGATGCTTATTTAAAAAATTTAGTCTCTTCGAAATATCATGAACTTTGGTACAGAGGAGTTAAGCGGTACAGGGCAGAGCTCGCCTACATCGTTCACCCTGAAGAATTGTACCTCTATATAATGAGCAGCTGACGCTTGAAAAGCTCGGATCGGTAAGAAAAAACCCTCGATTGGAAAGGAGTGTTTATAAACTTCTATTTAATAATGATGCGGTGCCTGACGATACCCTCTTTGTGCGTGCTTTTGAATGTATTCTAGCCGTGTTTAAAGATAACTTGCCAACCGATTGTAAAGTGGGCACAAAAATAGTATTGAACGATATGAAGGCCATTTACATCGAGTATAGGTATCCCTATAACTTCAGCGGTGAAATAATGTTAAATCGTATTTACTGTGTAGTGCAAAGCAATAATGATGTGACAGTAGACTCGATTACGTGCGAGTTTAGTGTTTTAGTTAAGCAGAGTAGAACAAAGTATTTGGTGTATATTCATTTTCAGTATATTTATTTAATATAATTGTGTATATATATAGATTTTCCTGTACTAATATATTGATGATTATACTCCATCGTTTTGTATTATATTATTTTTGTTTTTTGATTATATACACATATATATACACACTCGATCGTTCGTATTTCTTATATTATCAATTTTTATTGCATATATTCCTCGTTTGTATAGGATTGTATATATACACCTGCCTTCTAGGTCTTCTAAGTCATGTGGCGGGTTAAGCCCACTGTCGGATTAAGCCAACTGACGGATTTCTAAGCCAACTGTCAAGAATATATGCTTTAATTAAATAAATAGCGCAATCTGGCAACTCGACCCTAATAATGTACACTTGAACAAACCATTGACGCCTTCTAAGCCAGATTAAGCCTTCTAAGCCAATTGGCGGATTAAGTGAACTGGCTTCTACGCCAACTGGTGGATCTCGAGCTCTAAGTCAAGTGTTCCAACCATGATCTCTCATTAAGTTTCTGCCTCTCGCAGAAGTTAGATGCTCTCTTCCTCTCTCTCTTAGGTTAGGTATACCCCTTTCGGGGGCGAGGCCGTCCCAGCTTCTCCCCCAAGACCCTCCTCCTTTCTCTCCCTCTCTTAGGTTAGGTATACCCTTTTGGGGGGTGAGGCCGTCCCATCTTCTCCCCCCAAAGAGGTTAGGCCGACTCCCCTAGCTTGCAGGGGGAGTTCCCTTCATTGCAGCTTCGGGATAACCCCTCCCCCTTGTTGCATAACCCCTCTCCCCTCAGCAGCATTGACTTGTTGCAAAACACCGCCCCCTTGTTGAATAACATCTTGCAACATTGATCGGCATTTGCAATTGCATTACACTCTAACCATTGGCACAGTGATGTGCTTCGTAAACAGAGAGCTGTTATAGACTTCTTAACCGCAGAGAAGGAAACAGTTGGAAATATTCACAAACGTCTACAAGACGTTTACGGAGATGCTGTTGTTGATCGGAGCACAGTCGGACGCTTGTCTAAACGTGTGAGATCATCGGAGAGAGGGAGAGCCAGCTTCGATGATGAGCCACGCAGCGGTCCCTCGGCATCGGCTGACATCTCACACTGTGCAACGTGCTAACAGCATCATTCGATCAAATCGGCTCGTCACATACAAGGAGCTATCACTGGAGCTAGGAATTAGTGAAGGAAGTGTGAATACGATAATTCATCAACTGGGATATTCAAAAATGTGTTCACGATTTGTTCCTCGTCAATTGACTGAAGATCACAAAGTCCAAAGAAAAGAAATTGCTTCCGAGTCGTTGGTTCGATACGAGACAGAACGGGATGACTTCCTTTCACGAATTGTGACTGGGGATGAGACTTGGGTACACCACTTTGAACCTGAAACAAAACGCCAATCCATGGAGTGGCATCACGCAGACTCCCCACCCAAGAATAAGTTCAAAATGGCTCCTTCTGCCGGAAAGGTTATGGCCACCATCTTCTGGGACATGAATGGGGTGATTCTAGTGAACATTATGAAGAAAGGACAATCAGCTCGGAGTCATCTATTGCTACCCTACAGAAACTCCAGAGACGTATAAAACGAGTTCGACCGGAGAGAAAACTGGAAGACGTCCTTCTTTTGCACGATAACACAAGACCACAAGACCCCTATGAGGTTGTTGAGGAAGTTAAGAGGTTGCTCGAGCGGAACCCAGCGGACTTTTACCAGCAAGGAATAAAGGCCCTTGTTTCGAGGTGGAGGAAAGCCGTAGAAAAGGATGGAGACTGTGTGGAAAAATAAAAACTTGTAAAAGAGGTATGTAACTACTTGTGTACAAAATTTCTGGAACTTAGAAGGAAACTTGGAAAGAAAAAAAAAGGTGGGGTAAAATATATTGAGTGGCCCTCATGCATTTTTTAGGCAAGTTATTATTTTCAAATAAAGAAACAAACAATTAATACAGTTTATTTAGAAGATATGCCTCTTAATTGTTCATTTACCTCATTGCCTCTCAATAATATAAGAAATACATAAGAATAAGAAGGGGTGGGGGTGACATCAGAAGACCATGTGGTTTTGGAGGGGTGGGGTTTAAGTCATTAGCCACAAATAACCTCAAGGGGGGGATGGGTTTGAAAACCAGCCGAAAAAGGACCACGTGGTTTTTTAATAACCCCGAATCAGACACGCTGCCGAGTCAGCCAGCCATTCTATGCAGTTAAATTTTGTTAAAGTTTGTGATGCAGAATAAGTTCGATGTGACAGATATCATTATAAGTAAATAAAAATCATGTTACTACATTAAAAGCCAACTACTACAATTGTAAATTTTAATTTCTCTATGTTTTGCCATAAAATTGAGGAAAGCCTTTGAGAGGCTACATGCTGATTTGCCACCATTCTATATAGTAGTTTAATTACATTTGTACCACTATGATATCATTCATTAATTTTAATTTGTTGTGGATAACCTGGTTTACAATAATTAACTTTAAGAAGGTCTTGTGATCCTCATACATTTAAAAGAAACGTTAGACAAGGCATATAATCACTGATTCTCAAGGAATGGGATTAACCATCATATGGTTACTCGCCTAAATTTCGACGTAAATAACACTAAAAAGATTATATAGAGATTGTATATTATATAGAGTAATAGTTAAATAATGAATGGTTTTATTTGAGTGAATAGTTGCAGAGTTACATAATTCCTAACAACATATTTTCTGGCATCCTCATCATTGTTTTGATGGAGAGAATGCTGCAATTTAAAACTCGTATCGTTTTCCACTCTGGTTCCTATATAAGCCGTATTGACTAAACAAACATGAAAGTAAATGTCGGTTTAATTTTATTCCACTGGACCTAACCTAAATGACTAAGGGTTTTTCGGAGCAAGTGTAGATTACGTACCCCTGTGGTGCCTAGTGTAGTTTACGTTCCCCAACATCCTCCTAGTGTAGTTTGCGTTCCCCAACTTTGTCCGCGTATACGTAATCAAATAAAACATTAAAACTAACGAAAATATTTCGATTTAACCTAACCAATCGTCAATTTATATAGTATATATACAAGCTGTGCCTTCGGGTAGGGCTTGTGTGCTTCGCATAGGCCGCCTTCGCCCTCTCCTCCAAGTAAATGTAACGCGTAACGACTCGTTACTCGTCATTTTTCAAATACATACCTGTATTCTGGATATAATACAAGTACAGCGTATATTATGACATTATTATTATTATTTTATATACACGAAATTGTATACATTTTATATACAAAATACGTACATAATAATAATGATATAATAACACCGGTCTGCATGAAAATCGATTTCTTTATTTTGAGTTGTGATTCTGAAGCAGTTCGCTGCGCTGAATTCAAAAATGATACCAGTTTTTTTCTATCACCCACAGTTTTAATGTTATTAACAAAACAATTTTGGGGCGTTTTGTAATTTTTTACCTTTTTTATCTTTAATTAATTTCGTTTTTTCATATTTTTCAAATAGATAATTCTAACATTACGTCTTTAAAATGTTAATAATGGCTTCTAGAGGATATACCCATAGTCCAGACATATTTTGTTATATTTGTGGTCGGTATGTTGTAAAACAAAGGACAAATGTAACGACCTTCATTAAGAGAGCTTATCATGCTTATTTTGGAATTAAATTAGGAGATCAAGACAAAAGTTGGGCTCCACACAAGGTTTGTCTTAAGTGTGTTGCGGCACTAAGGAATTGGAGCAAAGGTAAAAAGAAAAGTTTGCCATTTGGGATCCCTATGGTATGGCGCGAGCCTAGAAACCATACCGACGACTGCTACTTCTGTTCTTGCAATGTTAAAGGTTATAATGCAAAGAATAAAGAAAGCCTTCAATACCCAAGTCTTCCATCTGCAATAAGGCCGGTACCCGATGATCCAGAAGTTCCTATTCCCCGCCCACCCGAGAGCCTGGATCAATACAATTCAGATTCTGATTCAGCTCCAAATCCAGACAATGATGATGTTTATGAACAGCAAACAGCTGACCGAGATCCTCCTAAACCATTAACCCAAGCCGAACTAAATGACTTAGTCAGGGATATGAATCTGCCTAAGGACTCTGCAGAACTTTTGGGGTCTAGATTGCAGGAGAACAATTTATTGGCATCCGACACATACTTCGCTTGGTACAGAAATCGTGAGAAAGACCGTGCCTTTTTTCGAAGATGGTCCCTTGGTATTTTGCAAGGACATCACAGGATTAGTGTGCAAGCTAGGCATCGAATATCAAACCAGTGACTGGAGGTTGTTTATAGATTCCTCTAAAACCAGTCTAAAAGGAGTGTTACTGCACAACGGTAACAAATATGCATCAATCCCAGTGGCCCATTCTACTCATTTAAAAGAGACCTATGATAACATGAAACTGCTTCTGGAAAAAATTCGGTATCAAAATCACAGATGGATATTGTGTGGGGATCTCAAAGTCCTTTGCATGTTACTTGGGCAGCAATCAGGATACACTAAGATGCCATGTTTCATCTGAGAATGGGATAGTCGAGCACGTGACCAGCACTGGAAGAGGAAAACTTTGCCTCCTAGAAAGAATCTTACCCCAGGATCAAAGAACATTTTACATGAACAACTAGTTGAACCAAATAAAATCCTCCTACCACTCTTGCACATTAAGTTAGGCTTGATGAAGCAGTATGTCAAAGCATTGAATAGAGAAGGTGAGTGTTTCAAGTACATTTGTTCAAAATATCCAAAGATTAGCTACGAGAAAATAAAGGAAGGTGTTTTTATAGGTCCTCAGATTAGAAAGTTATTGACAAACGATCATTTCCTGAAAACAATGACCAATAAAGAAAAAGAAGCATGGCTTGGTTTCAAAGATGTTGTTGAAAACTTCTTGGGAAACTACAAAAGCCAAAATTATGAAAGACTGGTGGAAAATATGCTTAAAAAGTTTTGCGCCTTAGGCTGCAACATGAGCCTGAAAGTTCACTTCTTATTTTCGCATCTTGACCGTTTTCCCAAAAATCTCGGAGATGTCTCTCAGTGAGGAGCAAGGGGAACGATTTCACCAGGACATCCAAACCATGGAAAGAAGATATCAAGGAAGATGGCATACAAATATGATGGCGGATTACAGCTGGTGTCTGCAACGAGATCAGCCTAACGCACAGCATAAGAAAACATCAAAGAATGCCCGGTTTAGTCGTCATTAGTCAGATCTACCTTCGTAGTCTTAAGTCTTTGGAATAAGTCCTGAAATGTTTGCAAGTAAAGAAGGTAAATATATTTTGTTTCTTTACTTTTTTCATTCTTTCATAAACAAGCAATATGCTTGTCCAAGAGCTAGGAGCTATTTAATTCTGCTTTAATTAGGTTTTACTCTATCACCTAAAGATTTCGTGCTACAAGGGGTGTTGTAATACCTCATCTGTCCCCAAATGTTAACCACCCATTGATGGGAGGGGAGAGAGTATTTTGCTGGGAACGGGACTGGTTGTTATATATATTTACCCTACATTATTATGTAAGCGTTACTGTATCTATAACAACAAAATTTATGGTTTAGCATGTGCAATCCAATGTTGGTCTCGATAAGATGGTTCACATTTGGGGATAAATGGGGGATTTATGACACACCCTGTAGTAAGAAAACCATACGTGATAGGGAAAAACTAACTATATTTTTGAGATCAGCGACTCAAATTATATAGAATCACCAATTAGTTTGTAAAAATCGATCGACAAGTTTTCAATGTGTACTGGTGTAATTATTGATTATATATTTACTACTGTCAAATTTTTAACAAATACATCAAAAAGACCTATGTATGACATTTTATTACCTATTGACACTAACTCTATTCACTCTTTATTCCAAGAACCTACAACTGTTTGATCAGTATATACTGTACATAATATAATAATGTATAAATTTTTTATTATATTATTATTATAATAATATAATAAAATATAATACTAATGTATGCAATTTTGTATACAAAATTGAACTTCAAGCATTAAACTGAAGACAAAAAAAACAAATTATAAGGGGTTCCAAAAAACCTTACCCCCCCCATTTGCAGCTTACCTGTTTGCTTATATCAAATAGTTTTTAGTGATTATAAAAATATATAAAATTCTTTATTTATTGCAGGTATTAAAATTACTCTAGCTGATAAAGTGATAATATAATGGCTTCTCAATTAATTGGTGATTCGGAGAGGCAACGTGTGGTAGATCGCATACGAGCAATAACATTTCGGGAAGCTCGTGATGCTGGAACCACCTTTATAACACGTTCATGGGTTGCCAAAAGGTTGCGAAGAAGTGAGGACTTCAACAAAAGAAATTGGAATAAAACTTTGGATGAATGTGAAATGGATACAACCAAATCTGGGCGCTCAAATTTGCCACTCTCTAGGGAAACAAAGGACATCATTGAAAGCGGTACGCGTAAGCGGAAAAACAGCTGTGCTAAACTTTCTAGAGAGATCGAAGTGTTGAGAGGAAAGATCGTTAGTGGTAAGATCATTCGACTGTACCGTCATAGGCAAGGTTTAAAGCCTTGGCATGAACTTCGAAAGCCAAGAAAAACTCAACTTAACATCGATGACAGAATGTGGTTTTCCCATTATCTTGAAGATTGGGATGTGGATGATTTCATGCATTTAGCTGTCTCCGATGAATTTTTTGTTTACGTAACACGTCGGCCTAACTACCAAAACGATCGAGTGTGGGCCACAACACCAGATGAAATCGATGACAATGAATATTATCGCGAATTATTAAAAAGTCCAGACTGTGTTGGTGTGTTTGTTTTGTTCACTGCAAAGAAGCTCATGTGGGTGCTGAAGCCAAATGGTCAGAGTTGGGATGGACATTATTTTCGTGATATTATTCTATCCCAGTATGTCATTCCTTTTCTAAGAAACTCAAACAATGTTATGGATGTCGATCAGGTCACACTTCTGCACGATAAGGCCCCCTGCTTTAAGGCATTAGCCACTCAACAGTTGTTGCGGAACCATGAGATCGATTTCTTTGGAAATGAAGAATGGCCAGGAAATTCTCCTGACCTGAACGGCTGTGAACACATTGGATCAGTTATAAAGGACAAGGTTGAATGTCTCTTGTTTGAAGAACCTGCAGCAAATCGATTTTCGAAGGATACAATGACGCAACACATTGAAACTGTTTTAGCAAATTTGCGTAACGATCAAGATCTATTCATGTCACTTTTGGCAAGCTACCCAAAGCGAATTCAGGCTGTCTTGGAAGCTAATGGCGGGAACACCAAGTTTTAATTGTTTCTCATTAAATGTAGCATTAAATTCTCTTTTGTAAGGTATGTTTAGTTTTACTGTATCTCTAATGGTTTAGACCATGGGCGGGGGGCTAAGGTTTATTGGAGCCCCGTACATTGTGAGGTTAGTGAATAGCAATAAAAATAAGTACCTTCATTTTTTACTTTTTAATATTCAAAGTAAGAACAACATATAACTATCACAATAATAGAAAAAGATATACAAATGACCAAAATAACTAATAAGTAGGATATCAGTTAGTGTGAAATAATAAAACAGTTGTTGTTGTTGTACAATTGGTTAGGTTAATTTGTGAAGTTTGCGCCCATTTGCACTCGCTCTGTTTGTACTCGCTCAGTTTGCCTAATCGCTCAATGCGTCAAGTCTCAATTTGTACTCGCTCAATTTTTCTCGCTCAAAGTGCACTCGCCCAATGTTTACTCGCTCAATTGTCGCACAATCGAGAAAATTGTACTGAAAAGATTTATTGCTTGGTTTATGTGGAGTGGAGGTATCTTGTAACGATCTAGTTGTGGAATAGCAATGATGTTTGCTTGTCTTGGAGTAATCTGCTTTCTCTAGTAAAAATATTTGATTGGACAGTTAATATTCTGTTCTTACATTCGTAAATGGCTGTTTGTTGCAACCTACTAAAGAAATTAAAGAAATTATTTATGTATTTATATACATCCCTGTATTTATTTGTTTTATGATCTGAAATAGTGTTTGCCGACTTTTTATATGGTAAAATACAGACTCCGCCCACTTTCAGAAAAAACGATTTTTTATAAAAACAAATAAGTTAGCCCTAAAACTAAAAACTGGTTTAAAATTAAATGAATATTTCTATAATATGCTTAAAAGATAAATTTATGTGTTAAGGCAAAAAATTTGTTTTAAATAATTCGGAGGGTGAAAGATTCGTTAATGCATGGTAAAAGGAATTTTGATAAAAATAAGTAAGATACCCTAAAAATAAAATCTAGTTTTATCATAAAATTAAATGAATATTTTTTATGAGTTAAAGATATATTTCTATATTAAGACAAAAAATTTGTTTTTGTTTTAAACTTTGTTTACCATGTTTCAGTTTTTGTTTGAAAAATCGGATAGTATTTCAATACATTACAACCCTGGCCTCGTAACGGCATTTTATTACCGCTACGGAAAGATTGATAGCGTGACTATTATCTGTGCCGTTTTTTGAGACCTTACTGGTCTAATGGGGTGTGGTTAGTTGGTGCTGTAATACTGCAGGTGGTGGGAATTATGCAGGAGGGGCTATGTATGAAGGGGATTGTGAGGTAGTCTAAGGAAAGCATGTTTTCATGTAAGTATATATATGTGTGTGTGTGTGTGTTTTGCGATTTTTTTGAGATAGAGCAATGTTAGTTCTCCTTTACGTACATACAAGGAAATAACTGTGTACATGCCATGATTAAGCCATATACGACTGGCTGTGCCAGCTCCTAGCTGTATTCTCTGCCTGTGTCCTCTAAAGAAACTGGCTGTGTGCCGTTTACGCCTTACGATTGGCTGTGCTATGGCTGCCTTCTAAGCCAATTGGCTGTGATGCTAAAACCGCCCAGGAAGGCTTGTGAAGACTCCATTATGCGCCGCGATATGCCCAAGAAACAATCTTCTCTCTCTCTCTCTTTTTCCTTCTTGTGTTTTATTACCCTTGTTAGGTTAGGTTACCCACTCCACCTTTGGAGGGTCTAGTCCTGGCCCTCTTCATGCATACACACACACACACACGTCTTAATAAAGAAGTTTTGTTTAACTTTTTCCTATACATATATACACACACATACATGCAAACATGCATACACACCTACATATATATACACATACAATTAATATATATATACTTTTGTGGGCCTGATCTGCCAGGTTAGGTTACCCCCCTCTCCTCCCTTGCTAAGTTAGGTTACCCTCTCCCCCTTCATGCACACCTCCCTCTCCCCTTGGAGGGTGTAACCCCCTCTCCCCCTTCGAGGGTGTAACCCACCCTCCTCTCCCTCCTTCGAGGGTCTCACCCACCCTCCTCTCCCCCCTTGGAGGATCTACCCCCCTCTCCCCCTTGGAGCATTATTGATCATCTTGCATGCAGTTGATTTGCACTCTTCCTTTTTGCGGGTATACTACTGATGTACGCAAAATGAAATTTTTAATAATAAAGTGAAGCTACATTTGTATTATTATTTATTTATTTATCTGAAACATAAAAAATTGATTCTAAATTATATTATGCGAAAGTGAAACTGCTGGGTCGTCCAAATTTCAGAACCGCTCAATATCCAAACCGCACGGATTTCACTTTTGGATGAATAGAACTTCTGCAACTTTCCAAATATTTATATACGTTTCGAATATGCATTATATCTTACAGAGTGCATCCATATAAAGTGTCCTTAGAAAACTTCAAATGTTTTGAATAGATTTGGTGTTCATTCATGAAGGATTTGATGTAATAATATATTTTGCGAATATCCTTCACTATTGCAAATATTTTACCTATAATTAAAAATATTGCTATTTATTACCAGTGGTTATGGTGGCGGACTCTGAGCGATGAGGATCTGGTTCGCTCCCGCCTGCTGGCTCCTGGGTTGGGTTGAGTTGGCCGCTTCCAGTGTCATTGCTCGGCTAAAGGTGACCCTTGGGGCACACTCATCCCCACATCGTGGGGAAATGAGGCTCTGGGCTGTTACCTTGCTTCTATTATTATTACTGACTACTATCTATAGATGACAAAGATAACATAAAAATAGGTTATACAGCTAAGCAGCAGACATGCAGAAGCCACAGGATACTACATAAACTTTTTAGAGATTTTTTTTTTAATCTTTACAAACACGGCTGCTGGCGTTCCTCAAGTTTTAGCCTATTCCAAAGAGGTTTTGAAAAGCAAAACTCAGTTTTATTAGCAATTAGCTGATGAAAACAAAATTTTCATGTCCTAAAGTTGTTGGGAAAATGAAAGAAAAATAGAAGTGTCAAGAAATGAAGTCTAAGATGAAAGAGAAGAAGAAGACTTAATTTATCAGAACGAGAGCGGTGGATTTCCACCGATACAAAAGCGATGGTCGAATAACTGACCCACACTAGTCTCTAAATTGTAAAAAACGACTTTACAAGAGACTTGTTGACTAAAATACAAAATCAGGCCTTATCTTACTTCAGTTTGTACATAAAAAGTAATCTTTATATAAAGTTTCATGAGTAGCACAATAAAATTTAGTTTAACTACTCAGTTTATCCATTTGTAGCATGTCGACCTAAAGGCCTATACAACCGCTAAAGGTAGAGCTATAGGGTAACGTGGGGGAAAGTGAACTACTTTTGGGGTTTTTCTAAGATAACTTTTTAAAATAATAGTTAAAGTGGCCCCTACTGGCCCATTTAGCTAGACCTGCGGTGCTCGGTCCTTCGGCCTCATCTAATTCCTAATTCTGAACAACTGTTTATACAAACAGGAAAAAGGAAATGCAAGACAAAAATTCGTTTCAAATAATTGTATTTCCTTATTCTAACATAAACATCAACTGTAACCTACATCTAACATCAACACCTCATTCTATAATCATTACCAGTTTAAATAGTTTGTGGACGCTTCTAAAAAATTCCATCCACGTTTGTGAAATCGAGAAGAGTCATTCGGTCAATAAAACTATCGAAAAGAGCGCAGCCATGAAAATCTTAAGCTTCACATCCGAACCCATTGTGCCAAGAGTTATGAAGCTGCATTTAAAATCTAAGTTCCTCGTGAACTTAAGATAAATATTAAGCTTTCGCTGCCTTAATAATTTCTTTTCAAAATCTTCGATATAAAGTTATTTACTGTGACTTTTTTGGTCTGAAATTATTAAATGCGACTTTTTCCACAGATAGATGACAAAATCAGTTCCATTATAGTAAAGATAACATTATGGAAAAAGTACACCGTTTAAATCTGCATTATACGAGGGCCATTCAATATATTTTGCCACACCTTTTTTTCCTTTCCAAGTTTCCTTGTAAGTTCCATAAATTTTCTACACAAGTATTTACATACCTTTTTCACATGTTTTTATTTTTCCGCATAGTCTCCATCCTTTTCTACGGCTTTCCTCCACCTCGAAGCAAGGGCCTTTATTCCTTGCTGGTAAAAGTCCGCTGGGTTCCGCTCGAGCCACCTCTTAAATTCTTCAACAACCTCATCGTCACTCTGAAACTTTCTTTCACGAATAGCATCCTTCATTGGCCCAAACAAATGGAAGTCTCAAGGTGCTAGATCCGTGCTGTATGGAGGGTGGGGTAACACAGTCAAGCGCATTTTTGTGATGGCCTCTCTTGTTTGCAAACTGTTGTGTGGTCTTGCGTTATCGTGAAAAAGAAGGACGTCTTCCAGTTTTCTCTCCGGTCGAACTCGCTTTATACGTCTCTGGAGTCTGTAGGGTAGCAATAGATGACTCCGAGTTGATTGTTTGTCCTTTCTTCATTATGTCCACTACAATCACCCCTTTCATGTCCCAGAAGATGGTGGCCATAACCTTTCCTGCAGAAGGAGCCACTTTGAACTTTTTCTTGCGTGAGGAGTCTGCGTGATGCCACTCCATGAATTGGCGTTTTGTTTCAGGTTCAAAGTGGTGTACCCAAGTCTCATCCCGAGTCACAATTCGTGAAAGGAAGTCATCCCCTTCTGTCTCGTATTGAACCAACGACTCAGAAGCAATTTCTTTTCTTGGGGCTTTGTGATCTTCAGTCAGTTGACGAGGAACAAACCGTGAACACATTTTTTAGTATCCCAGTTGATGAATTATCGTATTCACACTTCCTTCACTAATTCCTAGCTCCAGTGATAGCTCCTTGTATGTGACGAGCCGATTTGATCGAATGATGCTGTTAGCACGTTGCACAGTGTGAGATGTCATAGCCGATGCCGGGGGACCGCTGCGTGGCTCATCATCGAGGCTGGCTCTCCCTCTCTCCGATGGTCTCACACGTTTAGACCAGCGTCCAACTGTGCTTCGATCAACAACAGCATCTCCGTAAACGTTTTGTAGACGTTTGTGAATATTTCTGTGAAAAAACTATATAGGGCTATGGGTTGATTGCCTGATACCTTCATCCATTGGAAATTTCCAGCAGATTACATTGGAGAGTTAACGACAAAAGCCCTACGTTTTTTCGTTAGAGAGTTATGTATTTGTAGGTCTTCAAAGGACCTCTTTATGTTTATTTGCCTTCGGTATTTGCGCTGTCTAATGGTAAAGAAAGGAATTGCCTTACCTTATTATTTCGTTGAGCCTCACTTCTGTTTCGATGTAGGGCGCGACGATCTTTTTCGATGTAGGGCCGTGGTACGATGGAGTTACACAATGAGTTGATTTGATGTAACTAATATAGGCAGTCACTGTATTTAAATACCTGAAGGATAGGCCTATCCTTTTTATAATTATTAGGTTTTATATTATGAGGATTTCACTCAGAACTTATAAGAAGATAAAGTACATCTTCCTTGCTTAAAGCATCGCTGTAACATAAGCAGCTCAGAGTGCCGCCAGTATGATATAATCTTCGTATTTTAGTATTTGCCGAATTTGCAAAGTTCGTTGACTCTTCTCTCGAAGTAATTTTCATGAGTCAGCAATGGAAAATATTGAACACGAAATAATAAATTTGGTTTTCTTGTTATTATGCAGGCCCGATGCCTACATATGGGTTCTATGTATGTATGTATGGCAATTATTTTCATTCCCAATAGGCTATGTCGCCAATCCCGAGGCAATTTTGTAGATATTTAATTCAATTAATTAATAATTTACATTTAATTATGAAATAAATGCACCACATAGGATACCATGTTGTAAGCGTGTATAGTTTTTCCATAATTTCCCACTGTTTCCTTCTCTGCGGTTAAAAACTCGATAACGGCTCTGTTTACGACGCACATCACTGTCAGACGCCATTTTCAAAACTACGTTAACCATCGGTTTTATACAAGGGCGTTTAAAAGCGGTTTTATACAAGGAGGGGAGGTTCAAACTGAAAAAATCCGATTATGTGAAGCGCCGAAAGTTCAAACTTACGGCCCAAAAGACATTTCAGCCTCATGACTTATTATTTAGCTAAGAAAGAAGGGTGGAGCAAAATATATTGAGTGCCTCTAGTAGGTGATTAAAATAAATAAAATAATGAGATGAGTTAACGTGTTCAATTTTTTAGAAACAGTTTTTAAGACGGAATAAAGTGAACTACCTATAATTTCAAGCCAATGTTCACTTTACCTCCGGATGTCTTTTGTTTAGGGTTGTTATTAGAGGTTAATAATAACAAAAGTAAATTAAACTATATTTTAAAAAATTATCCTATTAGAGATTACGAATAACAAAATTAAATTAATTTACATTTTATGAAAAAAGATTACATTTTTTTTACTGTAAACCCAAATTCAGCAAGAGTTTACAAGATATTTTTCTTGTTCATTTGACAGATAAGTAGGCTATGTCTTCCTCCACCTATTTTTATACACTTTATCCCAGCACAATGCTTTGCCAAGGTGTCTCCCGGGCCCCAAAATTTTTCCGCAGCCTTATGCTTTAGAGAAAGCGTGTTTTTTACCGTATACAATTATTTTTTTGAATTTTATTTGCGTTAGAATTTAAATTAAAAACGCGAAGTCAAATAAATCGTCTTTTATGCTTCCTCAGACTTTACATACCCTCTGATTTGTCTTATGTTAGGTTAACCTAACCTATCGTAACCTAACTTCAAAAAAGTAGGTCGTACGAGGAAATCCAACTTCTTTAAAACGTTTAAAGTAATTGGTAAAAAAGGTGGCTTACTATTGGCGCTACTTGAGGACTTAGGCATATATATAATAATATTATAAGCCTATGTATGGTAATCTAAAATGATTATGTGTGATAGTTCACTTTGCCTCACAATATAGTAATTTGAAGGAGTACAGTTAACCAAGAAAGACAATTCTTAGGAGGCGTTTCATATTTTTTTTGTTCAATGTACAGAGTGGTCACAAAATCCCTTTGCAGTGACATTATGGCATATCTGTATGTTGCCCTTGTTTTTCATGCAAAGGGACTTTGTGGCCATCCTATAGGTATGTATTCAAAATTTTTATCTTTCTTAGTATTACATCGGGTGACCCAAAAAAACGTTCCAAGACTTAGTGTAATACCTTCCAAAATATACACTGTACAATGACAAATTTGAAATCCATATAAATTTAGTCTATTAACAAGCTGCCATAAAATTTTCAGAATTCTACATGCAATACTTTTTCGAAAATGGAGAAAACAATAAGGTACACTCAAATAAATAAATATAATGAAACAAAAAATTATATAGTAGTAGTTGGCAACTATTCTTATCGCGAAAACTGGGGAGGAGTTAGGCTAAGCTAAGCTAGTTTCTGCAGAAATGTCAAATGGTTTGCCAGATTGTTGGCGTCTGTATCCTGATAATGATTTCATATTCGAGCAAGATGGAGCTACTGCTCATACGAGCAAGTACACCCAGGACTATCTCCAACAGAATATGGCCAATTTCAGTGAGAAAAATGACTGGCCCCCTCAGTCACCGGACTGCAATCCAATGGACTATCGCATATGGAACTCTCTCGCAGAAAAGGTTTATGAAGGTCAAATAGAAAAATTTACTGAGTTGCAATTTAAAGAAAAGATACTTACAGTAGTTTTGGGGACAAAATAACTTTAACTGAAGTCAGAAAATGTATCATGTCGTGGAAGAAAAGGTTAACATCTGTTTGTGAGCAAGACGGCGGGCATATTGACTATCTATCTCTGTCAATAAATAAGATGTGAATAATAAATTTTTTGTATTATGAAATTTGCTTGAGTGTACCTTATTGTTTCCTTCATTTTAGAAAAAGTATTGCATGTAGAATTCTGAAAATTTTATGGCAGCTTGTCAATAGGTTGAATTTATATGGATTTCAAATTTGTGATTGTACATTGTACAATGTACATTTTGGAAGTTATTGCACTTTAAATCTTGGAACGTTTTTTTTGGCCCACCGGATATAACAAATATGAATGGCACAGTTATTAGTTATATCATAAAACTGATCTATTCTTAATACTATCAAACCTTATGTTACTAGAATTTTGAACTTTTCTGCATGTTTTTTTTTTCTTTTGATGAATATATTTAATAAATAAAATTCTCTGACTCTTGTAGTAGAAAATATTATAGCCTAGATATATAATAATGTTTTTAAGTCCCTTTGGTAGTTTAGTGTTTTCAATATTTTTCAAAATATTCAAATGGTAAAAGTAGTTCACTTTCCTCCAGTTTACCCTTGTAATTGCATGGGCCAAATTACGTCCTAATTACGGCGATGAAAGTGATGATAAATGATGCACATGAGTTACGCTACGCCTAAAATATCTTCCAGTGAGATGTAGCCCTAATAGGTGTAAGTTAATAAATAAGTTTTAAGTTTACTATTCAAAATATGCGAGCCAAAGCTCTTTCTAATTGACTAAAACTGGAGTGTGTGCGTGTTTTGGGAATTGTTTAAACTCCTTCGTAACAACAAAGAATGTGTCTGCGTGTCAGGGTTAAAAGTCGCCACGTCGACATAAACATACACGTAGACGACGCTTTTTAACCCTGACACGCAGATGTGACGGAGGGGGCCTACAGCTTTCGTGGGATCCGAACTACTGGTCATTACATTATCTGGACACAGAGGACAATCACCCATGCAACTACTACCCAGCCCTAATTTCCTTCACTGTAGGGAAGCAGTAGTGCAACATGGTCACGACGTAGCCAGACTAAAACTGGAGGAGTGTTCGCTGTTCACTACGTTTGTGTATATATATATATATATATATATATATATATATACGTGGTGTACCGATTAATCGGCATCGTCAGAATCGGCCAAATTTTGCCGATTCTCTTGCCGATTCTTTGAAATTTTAAAATTTTCATTACAAAACAAAATCTATATTTCTAGAAAATTCAACAGACAAAAACACTATTTATGATCATTTATAATCATTTGAAAGTGTAGTTGCATACTACAGGGTGTCCATAAAGTCACGCATCATAGGAAAATACATTTATGTTGTTTATTTATTTATTTTGTTTTATTTATTTGTTCGAAATGATTCCCACCAATCTCAAAACATGTTTGTAAACGAGAAAGCAGGTTTCTTTGAATGTTCCTCAACATATTTGGCCTGATGGAGACATAAATAAATAGACATTGATTGCTTATGTTCCTACGATGCGTGACTTTATGGACACCCTGTATATTTTACATTCACGAAAAAGGCAAAGCTTAATAAGTTAAGTTGCCCATAAATTTACATTTTCTCTAACTAGCTAATATTATAAACTATTGTAATCTCCTATTCTAAATTAATAATAATTCTATATGTAAGTTGTACTTTATAATTTATATATTAAACCATCTTATTATGTTGACTTTATTTTAAGTATTTGAATAATTTTATAAACTCAAATTCTATATCCATTTTTTATTCAAATTGTCCACGAGGGACTTGAAATTTTAATGAAAAATTGTTTACATTGTTCTAGAAAGAAAATACCTTCAACATAAGGAATTACTTTAAATATTGGTATTCAATTTATGAAAATAAAATAAAATTATTTTATCATTTTATTGAGTAATAAAACTGTTTAACATTATTTTAGCTACAATATACGAGTAACAAATTCTGGTGCTGTATATTGTGGGGTGATCTAAGGAAAAGCATTTTAACAAATTTGAAATTTAAAAATATGAAAATTGAAAGTTTTCAGATTAGATCAGTAAAATTTATAAAGGAAATCGATTTTTTTAAATATAGGCAAAGAATCGGCATTGGCATCGGCTAAATTTTGGAACAGGTACATCATTAATATATACAGACGTAGTTAACACTTCTCCAGTATATATATATATATATATATATATATATATATATATATATATATATATATATATATATATATGATGAAATGATGAAATGAAATGATGATATATGAAAGAGCCTCAGGGAACCATTCTGAGTTCAATCCCATATATATATATATATATATATATATATATACTGTAGACCCTCGTTATTTCGCGAGATTGGGACCGAGAATTATTGTTTTCGCGATATATCGTTCTGTATATTACTAAGAAATAGTGTTTTGATCGTGCTATAGAAAAAAATGGGAATAATTTAGGGTACCGTGAAACAAAGAGGGTTTCCGTAAATAAGTAATGAATTTTTTAATAAGAAACCTATTTATTTTGAATGAAGAACAATATTTTTTATTGAAATAATTGTAGGAAGAACTTTCATTTTTATTCTAATTATTTTGCAGGTAAAATTACAGCGGAGGAACCCTTTAGAAATCGTATGCATTTACAATCGTTCCTCAGTATTGGAAACTCGATGCAGCTGTGACATTCAAATGGAAATCATGTAAATCGCAAACACACTTTATGAGGGAACATTTATTACTCATTATTTATTCAGTTATTGAAAACGAATTTATTACGTTATCTTACAATCATGACACAAGCACATTTTCTTAAAAACAATTTCAGTAATCACCGACCACTTATTTGGTCGAAAGCCAGATAGGATTCAGGGAGTGATTCACATTTTTTAATCCGTGATGTATAGGGTGGGGGGAAAGTCTGGGCACACCCTCAACGTATTTATATATCTAATTTTTACATTAGAGGGGGGGGGGGCAGATTTTTTGCCTTCCTGTACATAGATTTAGCACCAAACAAAATAGTTTAGCTTCATCAAACATTAGGGTGAAGTAATTTTTGTCTGAGATTAATTAAAACTTAAGCAAATGAGAAGAGTAATTTTTTTTAGCGAAATATTTTGTAATTCACTCCATTCATACTTTCTGGAGATACAATAATTTTCTAAAAAATATTTATACATATTTTTAATTTGTGATGCGGTTTCATTTAGATCTGTACAAACGATTACAGGTAAAAGTGCCATAGATAATAATACCAGGGGGTAAAAATGCTATAGTATCCATAGTATTAATACTAATACTATTTTAGTATTAATATAAAATTAGTTACGATAATCTAATCTAATCTAACCCATGGCATTATTACCTATGACAATCGTACCTCTGATATTTTTACCACACATCGTAGAAACACGAATAAAAAGTAGCAGTAATATTCATACAGAAGGACCAGAAACTGGCACAGGAGTCGAACCCCCGACAGCCGTGTCTTCACTTCGCCTACAGGGAAAGGTGTCATCCACTGAGTTACGGGTGCGCCCCCCTCAGAAAAAAGTAAGGTTTACATTCAACTGTAGTGAAATTTTACTGTCCAAATAGATTCGAAGTAGGGTTTCTCAACCGGGATCCCGATCCCGGGCGAAAAATGATAACCTTAAATCCCGGGATTTCGCGGGTTTTATAAAATATTCTAAAAATGTTATTTCATAGAGTCTGAGAGAGCATTTTCAGCTGCGGGACTCTTTATAACCAACATGCGAACGCTATTTAAAAATCGCAGCATTGATTGTCTTTGCTTTCTAAAGAGCTACTTTAAAAATAAGAAATGTTAGTATTGTACTTGAATTGACAACTCATGATGTTTGTTTTGTTATTGTTTTCCCTCATTTGGTTTGCAAGGGATTTTTTTATATTTTAACTGAATATTTAACTTCTTGTTTTTTTGTTTTGTAAAAGAAGAAAATGATTGATTTTTAATGGAATATTTAACTTATATGGAAAAAGATATATATATATATATATATGAAAATTATTTCACGAAAGTAACACGTGAAAAATATTTATGATGAATAAAACCACGAAGGAAAGGAAACACAAAACGGTGCTCAAGCGCTTTCGTCTAATGACATCCTCAGGAACACTGAAATACATAAAAGGTTCCGGCCTATATATAGGTTACAGAAAAAAAAAAAAAATATATAAATAAATAACATACATACACACAAACACATATACATATATATATACATACATATCTACACACATACACATATATATATATATATATATAATATATATATATATGCGATAAACGGAGAAGTAAAAATAAACTTAAAATTAAGGATTAGAGGATTAACAAAGAGGCAAATCGATTTTTAGCACAAGATCAAATGAGTTATAAAAATAATACAAATTTATACTGGAGATACGCCCGGGTTTAACACTTGCCTTCTTGGAGTCAAGTTTCGATATATAAAAAATAAATTGAAGATTAAAAGTAAATAAAGTAGCTTACAAGTTTACCAAAGATTAAGTGTCCTACACTTTTTATCTAGGTTTTGTTTTAAAGGAATTCAAAACAACAGGATCGAGTTCAAAAAGACCTTTGCTTATGTTGAAGTTATTTGAAAGTTGAATAATGGCAGACTCAAGAATATTTCTATTGACAATATTGCTCGAATGAAATAAAACTGAAGCATTATTCCAATCAATACAGTGGGATAACTCTGACAAATGGACAAAAAGAGCACTGGACAACTGTCCTGTTCTGACGGAATATTGATGCTGTTTTATACGTGTGTGCAAATCCTTTCCCGTCTGACCTATGTAAAAGGAATCACGTTTACACCCAATTTTATAGATAATGCCTGAATTATTGGTAGGGCTATTTTTTACTATGATATTTTTCACAATATTGTTATATGAAAATACTACATTAATATCCAAAAGTTTAAGTACATTAGCAATGCCTAAAAAGCCCGGGAAAAATGGAAGTACTAAAATATTTTTTGACAAAGTACGAGTGTTATTATTGACACGATAGAAAGTTCGTTTTGCCTTGTTGAGACAAGATTCCATAAACGCAGATGGGTAACACAGATCACTTCCAATACCGTTGATTTTTTCCAATTCGGCATCGATGTATTCCGGACTGGCGATCCTAAGGGCGCGGAGAAACATTGATGAAAAGATGGCCTTCTTAGTGGGGGTGTCATGTCCCGAGTAAAAGTGTACGTAGGACAAGTTGTTTGTTGTTTTCCGATAGATACTAAACTTAAAACCTGGGCTTTCCCTATGTACACGCACATCCAACACTTCAACATAAGCAAAGGTCTTTTTCAACTCGATCCTGTTGTTTTGAATTCCTTTAAAACAAACCTAGATAAAAAGTGTAGGACACTTAATCTTTGGTAAACTTGTAAGCTACTTTATTTACTTTTAATCTTCAATTTATTTTTATATATATCGAAACTTGACTCCAAGAAGGCAAGTGTTAAACCCGGGCGTATCTCCAGTATAAATTTGTATTATTTTTATAACTCATTTGATCTTGTGCTAAAAATCGATTTGCCTCTTTGTTAATCCTCTAATCCTTAATTTTTAAGTTTTATTTTTACTTCTCCGTTTATCGCATATATATATATATATATATATGTGTATGTGTGTAGATATGTATGTGTATATATATGTATATGTGTTTGTGTGTATGTATGTTATTTATTTATATATTTTTTATTTTTTTTATTTTATTTTTTTTTCTGTAACCTATATATAGGCCGGAACCTTTTATGTATTTCAGTGTTCCTGAGGATGTCATTAGACGAAAGCGCTTGAGCACCGTTTTGTGTTTCCTTTCCTTCGTGGTTTTATTCATCATATATATATATATATATATATCGGGTCGGCAAAAAAAAAGGGAGACCTCGAACTTTGGCTATAAAATCCAAAGTTATGGTCAGATTTCAATATTTTTTTCACACCCCACAACTAAGTAAATTTCCTATAAAGTGAGCGGATTTCAAAGAAAACTAATGAAAATTACGAATTTATTGAACATGTCTTTATGCCACTGGAAATTCTCCATTTACACTACTACTGCATTGTATATGCAGATAAAAAGTTACAAAGTACTCACATATGGTGCTACCTTGATGTTAAAAAAACTGCTCGATATGTTTACCGCAAACTTCTACAACCTTTTTCAGTCTAGGACGGAATTCATCTATGACTTTATTGATTTGTTCTTGTGGTAGCTCATCACATTTTTCCAGAAGCTGTCGTAAATGAGCGACATTTCTTACTTTGACCCGATAAATTCTCTGTGACAAATTTTCCCAAAGGCCGTAATCGACAGGATTTAAATCAGGACTGTTTGGTGGTATCTCCTGTTTTATCGATTTTCTTAAGAAGCTTGTCCAAACCTCCTGCAGTTGGTTTACGTTAATTAAAATCGCTTTAATTATCAACTTGAACCTATGATTAGCAAGATTTTTCTGGAATATTCGCCATAAATCCAATTTCTCAGCTAAAATGCTAAAAGATGGCATACAATCCATAAAATTACGTAGTAACATACTAAAATTTCATAGTTCTATGTATCGTATTTGCCGAGAAATGAAGGATTTAAAAGGTCTCCCTTTTTTCTGCCGACCCGATATATATTGTTATATATGGGAATAATGAATAATAAGGTGACGATTAATTAATCGATAACACTAGGCAACAAAGATTTTGTTACAGAAGACCAAATAGGTGCTCCTAGCTAATTTCGGTATGCTGATTTCAAATCTATAATTAGATTTTTTCTATCACGTCTAGATTTTGTGTAAAATGCAAATCACTTTTAGTAAAATTTTCTACCACGTCCAGATTTTGGTTTTAATCGGCTTAATGCCAGTAATATGAAACTTGCTTTTCAAGGTTAAAGCAATTTTTTTTGCCAACTATATACAAATTCGAACAATTTTGATAAATAAAATTTATCCCGAGTTGTTTTTATAGCATTTGTTTTGTACTACGGTGTGTATTTCTTTTTATTTTGCACATCGTAATAATTACTTTCTACGTTTTTTCAGATATTGTATGGTGATTCAAAATGGCATCAAATAGACGTGCTTGTGTAAATCACCCAGACAACTTCTGCTTTGTCTATGGACAATATACACCTAAGCCACAACGTAGAAACATAACAACAAAGATTAAACTTGCCTACAAGTGTTATTTTGACTGTAAGTTAGGAGACCAACAGAGGGACTGGGCACCACATATTTGCTGTGCACAGTGCAATGCAATGTTAATAGCTTGGATGAATGGTAAAAGAAAAGCTATGCCGTTCTCAGTCCCCATGGTTTGGCGTGAGCCGAAAAATCACTTCAATGATTGTTATTTTTGTTTGACAAAGATTGCTGGTTTCACAAAGAAAAACAAATCAAAGATCACGTACCCAAACTGCGAATCAGCAATGAAACCAGTACCACATGATGAAACAAATCCACCACCAGTTCCACCAGCAACGATAACAGACAGCAGTTCATCTGAAGATTCTGCTAGTGATATAGAAACAGGGAAAGATGGCATATATGTTCCAGATGCAAATATTTCCCCACATTTGTTAAGTCAAGCGGAGTTAAATGACTTAGTGCGCGATTTGGAATTACCAAAAGAAAAGGCAGAGTTGCTTGGTTCAAGACTTCAAGAATTTAATCTTCTCCAACCAAACACCAAAGTTTCCCATTTCCGCCATCGCCATTTGCAGTTTTCATCATTTTACTTACAGGAAGAAAACGTTGGTTTCTGCCACGATATCAGTGGTCTGATGCAAGGGATTGGCTGTCGCTATGATCCAAAAGAATGGAGACTGTTCATTGACTCTAGTAAAGCTAGCCTTAAAGCTGTATTACTGCACAACGGCAATGAAAAACCTTCAATACCTGTAGGCAGCACATGCCACTGGCCTTAATGAGACTTATGAATCGATGAAACTGCTGCTAAGACTCATCAAATATAAGGACCACACATGGAATATTTGTGGCGACCTTAAAGTTGTATCATTACTTCTTGGGTTACAGTTGGGCTACACAAAGCATATGTGCTTTTTGTGTCTATGGAACAGCAGAGATGACAAGAACCACTAAAAAACATGATTGGCCATCTAGAACTGAACATGTTGTTGGTAAATACAATGTGAAACACCCAGCACTTATTGACCCTCAGAAAGTACATCTTCCACCACTTCACATTAAACTTGGCCTTATGAAAAATTTCGTGAAGGGTATGGATCATCAAGGTAGTGGTTTCCAATATTTAAAGGATAAATTCAAAGGAATATTGACAGATGCTAAGCTAGAAGCTGGAGTTTTCACTGGACCACAGATCCGCAGTGTCATCCACGACTCATCGTTTCCATCTAACCTAAATGAGAATGAACTAGGAGCATGGACATCTTTCGTTGAAGTTGTCAAAAATTTTCTTGGAAACCACAAAGCTGAAAACCACCGTAAACTCGTAGAAAACATGCTTAAATCTTATGAAATAATGGGATGCAGAATGTCTTTGAAAATTCATTTTTTACATTCTCATCTTGACTTCTTCCCGGCCAACCTTGGGGCTGTAAGTGACGAGCATGGTGAGCGCTTCCACCAACAGATCTCAGTTATGGAAAACAGATACCAAGGTAATTTCAACCCAAATATGATGGGAGATTATTGTTGGTTCCTGCAGAAGGAGAGCTCGTCATCCTACAAGCGACAAAGGAAGAGGACACACCAAAGTTTCACTTAAGAACAGGAATTTGCCTTTCAGTAGTAACAACAAAATACTAACGCGCTTTGGGTGGATGGTTGGGCGCAGGGGTGGTAACTCCGCCAGCGGAATTCCGCTGTCTGTCTTAAACCAGAATAAAGGAGGAAAGACATCCCTGTTCACTAATTATTTAAGTATGCTTAACATAAAACGTGGCACGGAAAAGTAGCTTAGACGGCTTTCGTAAGAGAAGCGGGTGAGAAAAAAAATGAAAAATAGGGGTTTTCGGTTACACAAAATCTGGACGTGATAGAGAAATTTTGATATCAGATCTGAAATCAGCATCAGCGCTTTAGTAGGAATCAGTAGTTCACGTGTCTGTAACAAAAAAAAAGTTGAAATTTGTTGCCTAGTGTAATCGATAATGTGTGTGTTTTGCTGTTGTGGCAGTTACACGTGTTTCGATCGAAGTCCGAATAAAAGCGGTATTAAAGTAAAAATCCTGCAGTTAATCAGTTTTAAACGGTGCCGATATTGTGAGTTAATTGATAGTGCATAGCGGTATTTCTTTTTAAAAAAGTAAAAATCGCGGCGTATACCAAAAAAGTAAATAAAATCAAAGTGAATTAATATATACAGCATTTGTTTTTGTTTTTTTCCGAGTCTCTTTGTGAGGAAAGTTTTGTTTTTTGAAGTGCCCGCAAATATCCCCCCATTATCCCCCGCAGCCACAGTCGAGAGGACCAATCAGTGAGAAGTATACAGCGTGCCACATCCCCTACCCTGGAGTAACGGAAAATTCTTTCCCTCACAGCTTGAGTCATCCCCCACCCAATACCTCCCATAATACCCCCTTTTTGAGTCACTTCACCAACATGGAAATTAATGCATACCTGCAACTCTGTGGTATCTGTAAAGCTGCAACAGATGAGACAGAGGCGATGAGGTGCGATTTTTGTCAGCTACTTTTTGATTTTAAATGCCTAGAATGGGGAGATGAAAAAATCTCCCTTATAACGAACGCAAAGCAGTTTAATGGAATAAAATTTTTCTGCGAGAACTGCTTGACCGAATTAAACTCTTTTACGGTATTTAAAGCAGAAAGAGACTACGAGAAGAGAATGAAAGAGGAAAGTGGAAACAAAGAACAGTGGAAAACGGAAGAAACGGAGAAAGGCGAAATAGAAAGAATTCAAATACCGTCACAAAACGAGGCCGAAAACACACAGGCGACAAAGAGTGTAAAGACAACACACAGCATAAGGGCAACGAAGGACACAAACACAACTAGCACAAATAGCACAAATAGGACAAGACAAGAGGGCAGTCAAGTAAACGAAGTAAAACTGTCCCCAATAAGGAGCAAAAAACAAAAGCCAAGAGTAAATATGGGGAAGGAATTATATGCAGTATTATATAAAAGATAATTGCAGATTTAAAAGAGGACAATGTATATATGAACATCCCCCAATATGCAATTTCTTCTATAATAATGGTCATTGTAAATTTGGAGACGGATGTAAATTCTACCACCCGGACATTTGCAGAACTTACGCAAAATATGGAACCTGCAAATTCGGGAATAAATGCTACTATCAACATCTCCCGACGGACTCAACGAACAAAGGAAAAAGTTTAAATGACAATAGGAATAAAAATAACAATAGGAACACAATAAGCGAACAAGAAAATTTTTTCAACATCTCAGACACCTTACGAATGCTAAATGTCATCCACATGCAGTTGACACAGCTGGAAACCCCCGAGCCAAATCGCTACCGGGCAAGAAGCTACCAATACAAGTAGGAGGAAACGGATCTCTTTCGGAGGATCATAGAGCAACGAATCAAGCGATATCGAAGGAAAACGAACTTGAAATGCACAAGGGGCAACGAAAAACAGAGAACATAAAAATTGTCCTGGCTAATATTCAAGGAATAAGACCAAACCAATCACTCAATAAGGTTTCGTACCTGAAAGGATTTATGGACGAAACAAGGGCGGACATCGCATGCCTCACAGAAACTCATCTTAAAGATTGCCAAGGAAATTGTGAAAACTGCGAACATTGTATTGATAAGAAAGAGATAAATATAGAGGGCTTCAACTTACTAAGAGCGGATAGAACGACGAGACGGAAAGGTGGCTGTGCTATATATGTACAGGAAGGTCATATGACAGAGACGATAATAAGTAAATCAAACAGCTATGTGGAACTCCTAGCAGTGAAAATAGAAAAACTAAACTTGATAGTAATAGTCATCTATAGACCTCCAAGCACCCCAACCGAAAAATTCTCGGAGGCCATTGATGACATTAGAAAGCTAATAAAGGCCATAAACCCTCCATCCCCCAATATAATGATCTGCGGAGACTTTAACTTCCCATTTATAAAATACAAAAAGGTGAATAGGAATATATATATTCACCAGGACAAGGGGGGCACAAGAGAAGATCAGGACAAGCAAAAATGTTGATGGCTCTCACAAACGAGTTTATGCTGACACAGGAGATAACAGAAAATACCAGAAAAAATAACTGCCTGGATCTGGTATTCACGAATAACACGAACTTGATTGCTGATATAAAAATAACCCCAACCATTATCTCAGACCACAACTTAATCGAGATATCAACAAATATGACGGCAGCATTAAAGACAATACACATATTGTGGAAAGAAGTAAATTCGGGGCCTTTAACTTAAACTCGAAGACTATAAATTGGGAAGCAATCAGATCGCACATGGCCCAAATAGAATGGAGAACAATTTTCGAGAATAAAACAACTGAAGAAATGCTAACAACCTTGGAGGAAAAAACGCTGAGAATTTTAGAAAAATATGCTCCGAAATCACAGCCAAAAGGAAAGAGGAGCTGGCTAGAAAGGCAAAAGAGAAGACTATTCCGCAAAAGAAAGAGAGTGGAGGCGAAGTTAGGAAACTGCGGAGATAATGACAGGAAAAATAAAAGAAAAACTGGAGGGTATCGATAGGGAAATACAAGCCCTGATTAAGGACCATACAGAGAGGGAAGAGGAAAAGGCGGTAGAAGCAATAAAGGAAAATCCAAAATACTTCTATAGCTATGCAAAAAGGAAAACAAAAACGCGCGCCGCTATTGGGCCCTTAAGGACGGGAAATAATGAACTAACCGACGATCCAAAAGAAATATCTGATACATTGAGAGCTCAATATGAATCAGTTTTCAGTACCCCAAAAAGTGACAAAGCGATACCTGACATAAATGCATTTGAAGAGGAATTGCAAGGAGAGTATATAACAGACTTTGATTTTACACCAGAAGATGTAGCGAGAGCTATAGGACAAATGAAACTACATTCAGCTGCAGGTCCGGACAATTGGAACGCATTATTGATTAAAAACTGTAAAAATGAAATAGCTACACCTTTATACTGGATATGGAGAAGATCCCTAGACACTGGGGAAATACCGAGCATCTTGAAAAGAGCAAACATTGTCCCTATATATAAAGGAGGGGACAGATCTCAAGCAAAGAACTATAGACCAGTGTCATTGACGTCCCACCTCACCAAAGTATTTGAAAGAATAGTTAGAGAGAAAATTTATGATTTCCTGGAGACACGGGAAAGATTCAACGAAAATCAGCATGGATTCCGATCAGGTAGATCATGCCTATCACAACTAATAGAGCACTACAACAATATCCTAGATGCATTGGAAGGCAATGACAACTACGATGTTATATACACAGATTTTGCTAAAGCTTTCGATAAATGTGACCATGGTATAATAGCACATAAAATTAAAGACATGGGAATAACAGGCAAAGTGGGAAAATGGATCTACAACTTCCTTAGTGATCGTCTGCAGGTCGTCAAAATTCAAGGTATATTTACATAGACAGCGGAGTAAACAGCAATAGTATAGTAACATCCTTTGCAGACGATACAAAGATCAGCAGAAAAATCAGCGATGTACATGACGTGGAGGCCTTGCAGAGGGACACGAACAAAATATACAAATGGTCAGAAGACAACAACATGTCATTCAACGCCGAGAAATTTCAGCTCTTGAGATATGGTAGAAAAGAAGAACTTAAACAGACTGCATATTATGCTCCAGATAGACAGGAAATTCAGAGAAGCATGAAAGCGATTGATCTCGGGATAATAATGACAGATGATGCGAAATTCGAAACACAAAATCAGATAGCGATAAATAAAGCAAAAAGAGTCGCGGACAGGTTCTAAGAACGTTCAAGAGAAGGGACAGGACAGTAATGATTCCCCTGCTAAAAACACTGATTATACCAAAACTTGAATACTGCTCAGTTTTGACGTCCCCATATAAAAAGGAAGAAACTAATAAACTAGAAGAAACGCAAAGGCATTTCACAGCCAAGATTGATGGCTGCAAAGAACTCAACTACTGGGAAAGACTACGTAAACTAAATCTGTACTCACTGGAAAGAAGAAGAGAGAGGTACATCATAATCTACATATGGAAAATGATCGAAAAACTGGTACCAAACCTAAAACTAAACCCAATTACCATTCAAACAACACTGGAAAATAGGAAAGGCAGAATGTGTAGTGTTCCCAAATTAAAGGCACGACAAGGGACCTCCTCAACCCTGAAGGAAAATAGCTTGGTTGTCAGGGGGCCAAGACTTTTCAATCAGCTTCCTAAGGACCTCAGAAACGTAACGGGGGTCAAAGTTGAAGTCTTCAAGAAAAGACTGGATGCCTGGCTCAGGACAGTACCAGATGAGCCGGGCGTGCCTGGCTATGTACGGTGGAGAACGCAAGAAAGCAACTCGCTCCTCCACCAGGCCAGACATAGAGGTGGGGCCACCGGCTTGACCTCCGTGTGAAGAGAGACCAACGCACGAAACAACATAAGGTTCATAAGGTAAGGATTACAGGTCGAAATTGGCCACAACAGTTGCTCATGCAAACAGGATGAATTTGTATGTGTAAATGCCAAACTGAAAACGAAGCTCAAACAAAGAATTGTTGTTCGTCGTGAAACCAAAGCTAATAAGCCAAAAATAGCGCTGGGCATTTTTGTATAGAAGTCCGTTTCGGGTGTAAACGAAACAATTTGGAAAATCTTAAGTACATGACTATTCCCATGTAACTTAGGACGTAAGATAATGAATTCCATTGTCTATTTAATTCTATACAATTTCAAATAACAATTATGAAGGGGCAAGTTACACAAAATTAAATTAGGGAAAGAAATAAAAAAATTCAATTGTGAAAAAACACGTGGGTTCCCGCGCTTCACGCCAGACAAAGCGGAGAAGACGATATAAAATTGAACGTTTATTTATGTAAGGGAAACTACATTCAGGGTTAAATTGTTAGAATCGAAAACATGTTACAATTATATCTTCTTTTCTAAAGGATGATAATTCTTAAAAAGAGGATGAATCAATTTAAGATAATCTTATTTGGGTAAGTAAATCTTACGCCTGGCAGTCTCGCACGGCAACAGGGGATCATAGGCCGAAGAAAGAAGTTATCATATATAAAATCAAATCGTATTAAAGCAGTGAAAGAGAATGAAATTTATATCAAATTACTCTTTACCTATTGCCGAATAACGTAGCATAAATTTATGTTAGTTAAAAGATGGGAGTAATGTCTTTATTAAAATATAAAACTTGAAGCAAAGGGCGCCAAATAAGAAAAACGAAGAAAGACAGTGTGTCTTTGAAGTTGAAACGAGGAAGTCATAAAAAGACTCCGTGTGAAAGTTTGAAGTAAAGGTAAAAAATTAGTTCGCCCTACAATTCAACATAAAGAAAATGTGTGGTTCACTAGGTTGAATAAGTTGAAATAAGTCTTCCCTATAAGAGTGTAGAAAACGGAGCTAACGCGAATAACTCTTAAAGCGAATGAATTGGCTAAAGTAAGTCAAATGCAAAATAGTCTTCCCTTAAAAATTTAACGGAAGAAAACGGGGACACTCCATATACTGTATTCTATTCGTGTCTGTAAATACGACTGAGTTCCATGCATTCGGTAGAAATATAAAATACACAGGTTATTATAATGCAAAGTTCTCAAGAAGAGAATATTTACGACGGTCAAAAAGGAAGTAGGTAAACAATGTAACTAAGGTATGTATTAGACATTATAATTGAAATGGTCAAATAACCAGATACGACTCAATTCTATGAAAATTTATTATGTACAATTTCTTACATATTTAATGTTCCTCGCCTCACAGGTGACTCCATACATGTGGCAACGCCGCAGTGTTAGTCAAGGTACCCCAACTGGGGGAAGGTGGGGTGGAGGAGGAAAAACCGAGTCCAACAACATATAACATAGACATATATATCTAAAGGAGAATTGAATGTGCACTCACTGGTAGGGTGGATCGATTTTACATTTTTTTCGATTTCCATATTCTAATAGACAAAAACTTGCGCATGCTTGAGAAAATAGCCTCTGCAAAATCTTAGCTTAATAGGTAATCATCTTCTGCCCCCGGCAGAGCGATGAAAATCATATTTTAGTAGTCAAAAACGTATTTTTCTTATAATTTTTAAAATATTTCAATATGCATCAAAATTATTCCTAATAACTATAAAGTCGATGAAAAAGACCTCATATGATCGTTTTTCCAAGCGCGTTGTCCTACGTTAATATCTTTTGCCCCCGGCAACAACGTCAAATGTTGAAAAAATAGGTAATTTATATACATATTTTCAGATCGGCTCTTTGTCTTAAATAATGCATTTATATATTTCCCATAGCATTTATATCGTTGCTTAGGCATGAAACAACACACACGCAAAATTTTATGACTCTAGGCTAGGGTTTAAAGGTCATCTCTGGTGAGTGCTGCCAGCAGCAGCTGCCACTGACGCGCCAGTACGCACTGCGTACTGGCGTATGATTGAAATGAAACTACAAAGGCCAGTTCAGTGGATCATATGCCTATTACACGGTAATGAATTATCACTGCGACACCTCATTCAAGACTTGGACGGCAAAACAACTGGGCCAATGGGCTTTACTGGACCAGTTGGAAAACAACTGAACGACTGCGAAAAACTTCCAATTACAGAATTCGATGCCATTCCATCTCCCGACATTGACATAGATGATGCCGAGTTGAGCACTGACCAAAAATATTTGTTAGGCATCTACAGAGCAGTGTCGAGCGGTAGCTGCTCTTCAGCTCTCGCGGCTCGAAATCCAGGTAAGATGGCGCATTCCAGGTGGCTGACAACAGCAAATAGATTTCTGCGCCTCTATGTTTCAACCAGTGAACCCTCCAGCACCTTCAACGAAATTGTGCGATTCATTATGACAGTTTACGCACCAATTTGGTTTAAGATAAAGAAAAACTCCAGTTTCACTGAGGGCGCAAAACATTTTTTCGAAATGATGCGTCTCTCTCAGACCATGCCTCAAAGATCTAAGACAATCGCCAACAAAGTCCTCCGTAGAAATTCTTTCTTTGCTCACCCAGAAAATATTTTGATCTCCATGCTACATGCCGATGAGCAACACATAAGAGAATTGGGATGGAGAAGAATATTAAAAGCACGATCAAAACAATCACCAGCGGGGGAAATTCGAGCCTTCGCCATGCCTGAGCTGCTCTACGATAGTCAAAACTATTACGAAATGATCAACTGGCAAACGGCTGAGGTGACCGAACCCCCCGTTACAAAAACAATACCTGATACCCGAATAAAAGAGTTTGTTGAGACGGGAGACCAGCCTGATGGACTGATCCCACTATTCCCTTGTCATACTCAAGCGGTCGAGAGACTCATCAAATTAGTAACCGAAGCCTCTGCCAGTGTAAGTGGAATAGAAGAGAGGGACGGATTCATCCGCTCCCGTCTTCACTCCCGAACAAAAATTCCACGATTTGATTCCAAGAAAGATTACCGTATGTAAATCGACATGCAGCCAAAGGAAGGGTGGTTGGGGCTGGATAGGGTGGAACTCGACGTACAGCCACCTCCTCGTGGTGAGTTCTGGGTTGCTAATTTTATAAAATTAGCAAGCGAGGAGCTGTACTTAGTACTTATCGTACTTATAACATCGTATTAACGTAATTATAATCCACATTTAGACTTTTCTCGGGGACAGAAGATATTACTCTAGAGCCATACAATTTTGCGTGTGTGTTATTTCATGCCTAAGCAACGATATAAATGCTATGGGAAATATAAATGCATTATTTAAGACAAAGAGCCGATCTGAAAATATGTATATAAATTACCTATTTTTTCAACATTTGACGTTGTTGCCGGGGGCAAAAGATATTAACGTAGGACAACGCGCTTGGAAAAACGATCATATGAGGTCTTTTTCATCGACTTTATAGTTATTAGGAATAATTTTGATGCATATTGAAATATTTTAAAAATTATAAGAAAAATACGTTTTTCACTACTAAAATATGATTCTCATCGCTCTGCCGGGGGCAGAAGATGATTACCTATTAAGCTAAGATTTGGCAGAGGCTATTTTCTCATGCATGCGCAAGGTTTTGTTTCTATTAGAATATGGAAATCGAAAAAAATGTAAAATCGATCCACCCTAAATTGTGCAGTCATTGACATACAGGTAATTATAAGGTAATGTCTGTGTTCATAAAGATAAACAATTAATATGATCATGAACAGCGTTGAACTCCATGTAGTTTACTAGTCTTATACAGTAATAAGGTTCCATTATGATTACTGCAAATCTATATGAACAGCTACTAAAATAGAACTTTTTATATACTAGTGAATGCGAAATGTTCGCCTGTAGGAAATTTTCATGTTTTTCGCGTAGGCTAGTTTATGCGAAAATATTCAGCATGCGAAAATTTGACAATTTAAACTAACCTTTGGAAGATAGTAAGAAAAATAAAAACTTAGATCATTAAAATAATTTATTTGAAAAGTAAAGTATATTGTAATAAAACATTGTAAATTAAAAGCAGTAAAAACATTTTAAATTATACTGTATTATTACTGTGTAACAAGAATGTCATGAATGCCGCGAATTTCTCAACCCTTCCGAATGGTCTCCCTCATTTTGTGTAGGTTATCCCATGCAGAGACAATCCATTTAGCATGAATAGGTTTCAGTGTGGAGAGCTTCAAATCTATTTTACCGAGAGATTCATTTATGTTGAATGCTGCTGAAACTTTATCCGCATACCAAGAGGTAAAACTTGCCTTGATATACGCCCTCAACCATAGGCGTACGAGGCGGGGGAGCTGGGGGTGCTGCAGCCCTCCCTAAGATTCGGGAATCGAAATTTTTCGGGCAAGAACTTTAGTTTTCATATGCACAACAAAATGGATTATAATTTATATTAAATATTATATTAAATTAAAAATTTTGGCAATTGCACCACGTGCGTTCGTTCGGCAAATGGTCTTTATGCCCTTCTTTCTCTTTGGACGATCCAGAATTCATTTTCTGTTTCAAAAATGTTCGTACCTATTATAGTCTAGTTCGTGACCAAAACTGATCGAATTTTTTATGAATAACGATGAGCCAAGTGCAAAATACTTCACTTACTTTTGGCATAAAAAAGAATATACCGTGTGCTTTTCTTAGTCCACAAATTGCATCACTGTTATTTAGTTGTGTAGTTATGAAATGCCAGTTATTGTGTTAAGCTTTGTTGAAAATTAGTGCAAGGCATCGTGGAAAATAATCTAAAAGCAACAAAAAGCTTCTTGGCAGAAGTGACACCCTCATTTTAGTATATATATATATATATATATATATATATATATATATATGAAAATTATTTCACGAAAGTAACATGTCAAAAGTATTTATGATGAATAAAACCACGAAGGAAAGGAAACAGAATGGTGCTCAAGCGCTTTCGTCTAATGACATCCTGAGTGTTTCTGAGGATGTCATTAGACGAAAGCGCTTGAGCACCATTCTGTTTCTTTTCCTTCGTGGTTTTATTCATCATATATATATATATATATATATATATACAGGGTGGGCGGAAAGTAGCTCCCTATTTTGGATTGGTAAAAAAATACGTATATTATCCATTTATTTCAGAAGAAATAATATGAAAAGGTAGGCATACATGGTAGGTTTTCTCTAAAATTCAATGTGGGCTCCAACTCTTTCCACCAGCTTCTGGAGCCGCCCAGGAATGGCGTCCACTGACTTTAGCAGGAACTCCGGCGGGATGGAGGACACGACTTCCCGAATTCGGTCCTCCAGTTCTTCCAATGTCCTCGGTTTGGTGCGGTAGACTTCTTCCTTTACCCACCCCCAAAGAAAGAAGTCGCACGGTGTCAAGTCGGGGCTCCTGGCTGGCCATTGATGTGGACCACGACGACCCATCCAACGCCCAGGGAAGTGGGCATCCAGCCACTCACGGACAACAAGAGCGAAGTGCGGAGGGGCGCCATCTTGCATAAATATCAGATCGTCGATGTTCTCCCATGTGCTGACAACCGGCCAGACCTCGTTTCGCAACATAGCAAGGTACTGCTCAGCATTCATGGTGTTGCGCAGGAGGAACGGGCCCACAACCTGATCTGAGGTCATACCACACCACACCGTTACACTGAACCGATTCTGCCGTTTTTCAGCGGTAACCATGGGATCCTCTCCTGCCCAGTAGTGGCAATTGTGGCGGTTGACAAAGCCTCCGACGTGGAACACCGCCTCGTCGCTCCAGAGGATGTTGCGGAAGAGATGGGGCCAGTCTTCATGCCAAGCCAGCATGATTTCCCCGAACTCCATGCGAATGTCGCAGTCCTCGTCCGAGAGAGATTGGCAGTAATGCGGCTTCCACGCACGCCAGTTCAGCTCCTTCTTCAGCACAGTTCGCACTGAGTAGCGGGAGAGTCCACTTTCCAGAGCTGCCTGGCGAGTTGACTTTCGTGGACTCCGTGCGAACATTTCCTGAACTGCCTGCACCGTCTCCTGGGCCCTGGATGTCGAAGGGCGACCACATCTTCGAACATCTGCCACAGACCCCGTGGTCATGAGCTTCGAGTGGCAGTTCTTGATTGTTTTCGGGTCCACTTGGGCACGTAGTCCGTGAATGGCCCGCCACCATCTTTGAACTCGAACGACAGATTGCCAAACTTCGTACCGTGCCGCCAACTGGGCACGCTCCTGCAGTGTTAAACGCTCAGCCATGTTACCCTTCAATCTGAAATGAAAAAAAAAAATGAACGTTACAATTGTACCACTTTAGAGAACACAAAGAGAATACTTTAGAGAAAAAAAGATTACCGTTACAATTGTACCACTTTAGAGAACACACCATAACAATATAACAATACAATCACAATTTATACATAATTTATATGTAATTTAAATTAGGGAGCTACTTTCCGCCCACCCTGTATATATATATATATAAATTTTTTCTTTCCAGATTTTCGGGCGATGATGGCCAGTCCTCTCTGTTAACATGAGTCCCGTACACTTATGCCCTCAACCTCGACCAATCACAGTCCAAAATAAATGTCGTCATTCATGACGTCATTTTAGTCTGTAAGATTAGCAACTGTTGACCGCGAAATTATAATGCCGCAAACTCGTCAAAGGATATGAAAGAGCGAAAATTTGTCTGCCGCGAAATTAACTGATTTACAGTATATATACTTATAAACTCATATAATATTATACTAATGTTTGTGAAATGACGTTCCTGTGTCAAATCGAGGTGTTGACATGGTTACTGGCATGATCTATGCTCATACCATATTTCTACAACGTATGACGAATACCGACTCTGAAAATGAATCCAATTCAAGATAAAATTGCACAGCGAGGCCAGATAATAATTGGTATGCAGGAAGCAGGCGCCTCTGTAGCTGACATCGCCATGGAATTGTGGATTTCGAAGCCTACTGTTCGACGCTGGGTGCAGAGGTGGCAGGAGACTGGGAATCTGCTCGATCGTCCTAAGTGTGGGGTCATCAAGAAAGACCACCCCAGAAGAAGACCGAAGACTAATCAACAAAGTGCAGAACGATCCTATCAACAACGCAATCACCATCCGGGAGACACTATATATGGGCGTGCCAGTGGACATCGTAAGGAGACGGCTGCATGAAGCAGGATATCACCATCGTACTCCTGCCAAAAAAGAGAGGATCGAGGAACGACATCTTTGGGCCAGGCTCTCGTTTGTTCGCCAGCATATAAATGATGATCTCGCGTACTGGCGCAGAGTTATCTTCTCTGACGAGAAGACGTTTGCGTCTACAATTCACAACCGTCTTCGGTGTTGGCGACAGGACAACACGAGATATGCCCGCCAAAATATTTACGAAGTTGCACAGAGTGGGCACGTGACGGTGAATGTGTGGGGATGGATGCACCTGCAAGGACTACGAGAGCTGACTGAGATCCACGAGAGGTTTACGGCAGATCAATATATAGAGATCATGGAGGAGGTGATGCTGCCTTCTGTACGCGCGTATGCCTTAACCCAGCCTTTCTCAACCTGTGGTACGCAAGAGCTGCCTAGGTGGTACGCAACGCCTTCGTATTGAATATGTAGTACACACTAAGCTTTATCCAGTTGAATTTTTTTTCTTTATCTTCACATTTTTCCGAAAAGAGTCTCAGTCAGATGGAAGATGTACATAACAAAAACTATTTCAGATCATTTGGATAAACTTGTCAAATTTAATGAGTATTTTCCACCAGAAAACGAGCCACGAATAGGATATTTTTGGGTGATGGACCTATTCATTCACGTTGATAATGAAACCAACAAGATCTCACTTACAGTCTCAGAGCAAGAGAGTCTTATAGAATTATCAAGTGACTTAACCTTAAAAGAGCTATTCAAGACTCAGCCTTTGGATGTTTTTTGGCTTAAATTAGAAGCAGAATATGAAGCACTAACTAAAAAAGCAATAAAAAAGCTGTTGCCATTTGCACCAACTTACCTTTGTGAGCAGTCATGCTCTGCAATGACAACATTAAAAACAAAAAAGAGAAACCGTCTTCAACTTGAAACAGCTCTTCGAGTGGCTGTTTCAGACATTACTCCTCGAATTGATAAGCTCGTCAGTGAATTGCAAGCACAGCCTTCTCATTAGAAGATTTGATGTTTTGATATAACTAATTCATATTTGTAAGTATATTGAGAGCTACTGGTTTTATTGCTTAAAGTCATTAAACTTTATTATCCAATGATACTTGTATAATTGTAAATATATAATCTTTATAATGAATAATGAAAACTTTACCATAGGCCTAATATGGTACATGTATGTAATGTATACATATAATTACACTGGTCAACACTCATTTTATTGCCAATCATATTAGAGTGATTTTGGGGTAACTTTGTGGTGCTGATTCCGAATATGACATCGGTTTTGCTAGATTGGCTCTAATTTATGTGATAATTGGTACCCCATTGAAACACGTAAAAATGCAAAAAATTTAATGTTCAGGCGGAGCCTACTTACTGGTTGGGTGGCCGATGACTTATATACGGAGGGGGAATATTCTAGAATGATCGCGGAGTAAACACTAAGAATATTCGCGTGTCTCACCATCTAGAATGTTCCGGTAGTTTCCCATATGCACGCGTTATGGTTACGTTTCCTATTAATTGAGGGTATTCATTATCTCAAGAACTAGAGCCAAATCGGAAAAACTACTTTCATTTTGGAATTCAGCAACCCCAAAATACCCTAAATTCGTACGAATTTCCTTGGCAACGAAACAAAAAAAATTTTTTTGTTGAGCTGTGTTATCTGTATATGGCTTGAAGCTTCAATGTAAGTGCTCTTTCTCTCATAGTGGTACTTCGATTATTGGAAGAAGGCTTGAGTGGTGCGCGAGATGTGAAAGGTTGAGAAACACTGCAGGCTTAACCTATCCTGAGCAGATTATCTTTATGCAGGTATGTTGTATTTGTGTGTTATAGAATATTATACTATTATTAGAAGATTTATGTATTACACGCATTTGTATGTCCGGCTTCCACATTTACATTGGACGAATAATGGTCACAAAATTGTTCTTTAACTCTTTCAGTACTATGACAACATTTTAGGATTTTATTCTGGATAACTGCAGACTGTATTATTTTTATAACGGCGCACAATTACATTTAGCTGAGAGAAACCCCTAATATATAGGGGTTAAAACCTATTTCGAATAATGGGTTGCTGATGAAGCGTATGGATGAGATATAATTCTACTTTTAATATTTAAAATCCATTGCAGGACAACTCTCCCATCTACACCGCCAGGATTGTTAGAAGGTGGTTCAAGGTGCAGCGAAATCTAGAACTACTGGACTAGCCTAGTAAGGGGTGTGACCTCAACCCCATTGAGTGGGAATGTGGCGAACTCGTGGGAGCATGGGCAGGAGCGGACCAGCCGCCAGCTGCTGGATCACACTATGACTGAGTGGGAGATGTTCCGAAGGAACCCACACATCATACATAACCATGTTGCATCTATGCCATACAGATTACAAGATGTAATAGACAATAATGGGGGATGGACCAAATACTAACTATGAACCGGGTATAGCTGTGCCATTTATGTTAATCTATGGCAAATTGTGAGCATTTTGTATGATAAACTATTTAGTAAAACATTCTCAACCATTGCATATTTGTTGTAATAAAGAATTGGTGTTTTATTGTATATATATATGCCTTGTTAAGATCTAATAATATCTCCACATTGATAATGCAATAGGAAATCTGGAAAACATTAATGGGTTAATCTGTCCATCATAATTAAATCATTATCTCTCCACATTGATAAAACAAATATTGTATTTGTTTTATCAATGTGGAGAGAGAATGATTTAATTACGATAAACAGATAAACCCATTAATGTTTTCCAGATTTCCTATTGCATTATCAATGTGGAGATGATATTAGATTTTAACAAGGACTGTATATATACACAATCAAAGGCATCAGCCACAAACCGGTGGTGATATCCTGCTTCATGCAACCGTCACCTTATGGTTTCCACTGACACGACCATATGTAGTCTCTCCTGGACGGCGACAGCAAGTAACCATGTCAACACCACGGCTTGGCCCATCAACGTCATTTCACAAACATTAGTATAATATTTTATGAATTTATAAGTATATATAAATGTTTATGCTAGTATAACCGTGGATTATTCTTATGTGATTTTGATAATCAGTTACTGTTATTCAGATCGAAACTGTTAACAAGTTCTTTGTGTAACAATCGATAAACCATTTCCCACCAACTCTCTCTGCCCCTCTACCTCGCTCTCTCTCTCAGTCTCAATTTTTTCTCGCTCAATGTCAATGCATATATATATATATATATATATATATATATATATATATATATATATATATATATATATATACAGTGTATATATACATAATCGTGTAGATTCGTAAGGTGTAAAGGTTTAAAGCTGCACATACACGGACTCTACAAACAGCTTTATTAGTATTGTTACATAATGATTTAATATACGCGAGACTGGTGGGTGGGGGAAGGGGAATGAGGGAGTGTGGAGGATCTACAGAAGCTAAGGCTAACAAAGACCCTAAGATCCATTCTAAGGTTAGCCCGAGAGAAAGAAGAAAGTAGGGAGTTAAAAGAAGAGAATAAAGGGTTAAGTAAGTAGCAAAACCTATCATTCGTGGGATAACATTCATTCAGAAAAAGAGCGAGAAAGACTCACCATGATGGTTGTGTAATGTCTATTTTTGGTTCAAATTCACTAGTATATGAAAAGCTGTATTGTGGTATCTGTTCATGTAGACTTGCAGTAATCATAATGGAACCTTATTTCTGTATAAGACTAGTAAACATGGAGTTCAACGCTGTTCACGATTAGTGATGTAGGTCACATCCGCATCCGCATCCGCGGAACATCCGCACATTTTCTCGCACCCGCATCCGCACTTTGGACTGCGGATGTCGTGCGGATGTGGACCGTTGAGATAAAATGTCATTAATAAGCGGAAATTATCAAATTCTCCTATATTAATAGAACTAGTTCATTGTGCGCAAAAGTGATGCAAGCGACAAGACGAGAGGCTGTTCTTGTATGAAGTTACTCTCTTGCAACCTACTTAGATCCACGTTACAAAGCTAAGTTATTTTCACCTAGTACATTAGAACGAGTTAAATCATCACTTGGCAAAGCAGTTGAAGAGCTTCAATCTCTTGAATCTGTCGCTTCGCCACCCACCAAAAGAATAAAAGTTTCAGTGACAGAACCAACACCTTCAACAAGCAAATCTATCACAGAATCTGTCTCTCAGTTTCTTGAGTCAAGCAGCAATGACGAGACCTACGCGATGTCAAAAGATGTAGTAAAAATGATCGAGAGCTATCACCAAGAAAAACGCCTGGCTGCATGTGACAATCCTATTAGTTGGTGGAAAAATACGCAGAATATCTATCCATACTTGAGTAAACTTGCAAGGAAACATTTAGCCTGTCCTCCAACAAACGTACCAAGCGAGAGATTATTTAGCAGTGCTGGATTAATATATGATGAAAAGAGAAACAGACTGGCAGCAGAAAAGGCAGAAAAATTAATGTTCCTTAAGCATAACCTTCCTATAATTAAGTTTGAACATTAAACGATGAACATCTTAGTTTACTTTATTTTAATTACTCATTTATAAATATGCCTAATAAAACTTTAAACTTAATATAAATAGTTATCAAGCTAATTAAAGATCTCTTTCTATAAGGGTGGAGGTTGGGGAAAGAGGTCGGTGGGGTGCATTTGAGTTGGGTTCACGTCCCGCATCCTGGTAACACAATTATGGTTTCTAATTGTGGCTGAAACTCAACAAAATATAACGAATTTATTTGCAGACGAATTCACTAATTGATTTCTATATTAGTTAGATGCTTGATATTATTTTATATATTCAGAGAAAAGTACAGCAATTATTGTACAATTAATCAATTATACTACATTATAGCTACAGCTCTCTCTATATAATAGCTTATTATATACGTTAAACACAACAAATCTCGAATATATCCTAAAAAATAACGAAAATGTAGACATCCGCATCCGCATCCGCGGATGTTGAAATCAAACATCCTCATCCTCATCCGCATCCGCGGATGTGAAAAAAATGACATCCGCTACATCACTATTCACGATCATATTAATCGTTTATCTTTACGAACCCAGACATTACATTATAATTAGGGGCCGTTCAAAAATTACGTAACGCTATTTTTGCTAAAATTTGACACCCCAGATCCCCCATGAACGTTCTGTAATGCTAGACCAGGCACCCCATAAGATGTTATGTAACACTTTCCAAACCCGACACGTTACGGTATGTTACAGAGGACGGGGGTGTATGTCAATGTTATATGTTGTTGGACTCGGTTGTCCCGCAGTTGGGGTACCTTGACTAACGCTGCGTCGTTGCCACATGTCCTGAGTCGTCTGTGAGGCGAGGAACATTACATATGCGGGCAACTGTACCTAGTTAATACGGTCAAAAGGGCGGGTAGAGAAACGATTGTTACTCTAAAGAAAATTCAATCAAAATTGTAGTACACGGTGGCAAACAATGATTGCAACCCTCACCTGCACAGATTAAATTAATAGAGGTACAAAAAACTGCTGGTGGTTCAGCAAGCATCAGGGATTCCACTCGGTCTTTCAGAATGGATCCTGAAAGATTCTGCCGCCCGACCATGGTGCAGCACATCGAAACAATCCTCCGAAACTTTGAGTACGACACTGACCTTTTCGAGTCTCTCCTCACCTCCTACCCTTGACGACTTGAAGCCGTCCGCCAAGCAGAAGGAGGCAACACCAACTATTGAGTGGTTTAGTTTAGACGTAGAATTAAATTGTCAAAAAGATGCAACAATCAGATTTTTTACCTCTATTAGTTTCATCTGTGGAGAGGGGGGCAATCATTGTTTGCCACCCCTTATGTATGCGATCATTCATTTTTAATGGTCTTGCTTATTACAGTACGGCTGTATTCAGTTAAATAACTACCAATTGTAGATTAAACTTGTATAACAGTCAAATTTAAATTGCTTGTACATGTTACTTAATTTTATTATTATTAAGCGTCTTCCCTAAATAAACAAAAATTTATCGGATCACCTGAAAATCAGGGACCCCAGCCTTCGTTAGTTAGCCTTATAAGGCTAACTGACGAAAATATCACGACTTAACCTAACCAATCGTTAGGTCAACTATACGCCCTTGACGATTGGTTAGGTTAAGTCGTGATATTTTCGTTAGTTAGCCTTATAAAGCTAACTAAAGAAGGTTGGGCGCCCTGATCTTCAGGTCATCTAATTTATTACTGTCAACAATTTCATTTTTGCAGTGCGAGTTGTTTAAGATTTTGACGAATAAATTACTTTTGTAAAAGGCTTTTCAATTATTCCCCTACACGGACTGACAGAAATAAGACTATATAACAAGTTATACATATGAGGGTCCCGCGTCTTAAGGTACCTAAGCGCCAAAATTAAAATTCGTCAGAAATCGCCTCAAAAGTTCAGCAATATTCTGGCAATAGTATCTCTGTTATTAATTGAGCTAGAACGTTCATTTTTGGCTAAATTAGAGTTCTAATTATGCTAATGAAGATGTTAACGAGTTTTTGGAATAGATTTTCATATTTTATATTTATATATACCGTATTTTTATTTTTTTATTTTTTTCTTATTATGCCGAACTTTGGGTGAACTTTTGGCTGGCGATAGAGGTGAAAAAAGTAGTTCGTTTCATAAGGTTTTCAACCATACTTCTAGTGTCGTAAGGTCATTATAACCCAAACCACACGATAGAGGAAGAGTGAAAATAGTGATATCCATCAAAAACACGTTTTCGCCTGTGGTGGCGCTTAGGTACGTTAAGACGCGCGACCCCTCATATAACCTTGGGTTAAATTTATATAATGTGGTTTAAAGGAAAACAGGCTTAAATAAAAAATATAAATCATATAGTAAATGTAAAATATAAAACCACATAATAAAACAATATATATACTAGGGGCACTCGATATATTTTGCCCCATCCTTCCTTCTTAGCTAAATAATAGGCCATGAGGTGAAATGTCTTTTGGGCGGTAAGTTTAAACTTCCGGCGCTTCACATAACCAGATTTTTCAGTTTGAACCTCCCCTCCTTGCATAAAACCGATGGTTAACACAATTTCGAAAATGGCGTCTGACAGTGATTTGCGTCGTAAACAGAGAGCTGTTATCGAGTTCTTAACCGCAGAGGAGGAAACAGTTGGAAATATTCACAAACGTCCACAAAATGTTTACGGAGATGCTGTTGTTGATCGAAGCACAGTTGGACACTGGTCTAAACGTATGAGATCATCGGAGAGAGAGAGAGCCAGCCTCCGATGATGAGCCACGCAGCGGTCGCACGGCATCGGCTGTGACATCTCACACTGTGCAACGTGCTAATAGCATCATTCGATCAAATCGGCGCGTCACATACAAGGAGCTATCACTGGAGCTAGGAATTAGTGAAGGAAGTGTAAATACGATAATTCAGCAACTGGGATACTCAAAAGTGTGTTCACGATTTGTTCCTCGCGAACTGACTGAAGATCACAAGGGTATGACTTCCTTTCACGAATTATGACTGGGGATGAGACTTGGGTACACCACTTTGAACCTAAAACAAAACGCCAATCCATGGAGTGGCATCATGCAGACTACTCACGCAAGAAAAAGTTCAAAATGGCTCCCTCTGCAGGAAAGGCTATGGCCACCATCTTCTGGGACATAAAAGGGGTGATTCTGGTGGACATTATGAAGAAAGGACAAACAATCAAATCGGAGGCATATATTGCTACCGTACCGAGACTCCAGAGACGTATAAAGCGAGTTCGACAGAGAGAAAACTGGAAGACGTCCTTCTTTTGCACGATAACGCAAGACCACACAACAGTTTGCAAACAAGAGAGGCGATCACAAAAATGCGCTTGACTGTGTTACCCCACCCTCCATACAGCCCAGATCTAGCATCTTGAGACTTCCATTTGTTTGGGCCAATGAAGGATGCTATTCATGAAAGAAAGTTTCAGAGTGACGATGAGGTTGGTGAAGAGGTTAAGAGGTGGCTCCAGGGGAAGCCAGCGGACTTTTACCAGCAAGGAATAAAGGCCCTTGTTTTGAGGTGGAGGAAAGCCGTAGAAAAGGATAGAGACTATGTAGAAAAATAAAAACTTGTAAAAAAGGTATGTAACTACTTGTGTACAAACTTTCTGGAACTTACAAGGAAATTTGGAAAGAAAAAAAAAAGTGTGGCAAAATATATTGAGTGGCCCTCATATATAACTGTTTATAACATATATATATATATATATATATATATATATATATATATATATATATATATATCTTAATAATTTGTTTTAATATATTTAATATATGTTTTGTTCTTTTCAGATTTGTTGTTGAACCTATGGCACAGAATTTGACAATAGATGAACGGGTGGAAATAGTTTTAATGTGTGCAAGGCGTGGTAACACACACCGATCAGTTGCTACTGCTTTTAATGACAAACACCATGAGAGGCTACCAGTTGTTCAGGAATCAGTTGGAAAACTGTTCACTCGCTTCAAAGAAACGGGAAGTGTTCATGATCAGCCGCGTAGTGGCCGGTCTAAAAGTTCAACCGATGCAGCCATTACTAACGGTAACGGTATTTAATCACCTTGAAAACAGCCCATGTAAGTCCTTAAGAAAGTTATCCCAGGAAATGGGTGTCTCCAGAAGATCCATTCAACGAATTCTTACAATAAATCGTTTCCACCCCTACAAAGTCCAACTCGCTCAGGGAACTGCACGGTGACGACACAGACCGTCGTGTAGAGTTCTGCCAGTGGTTTCTATAACATCGACAGCTTCAACGAAGGATCATGTTCAGCGACGAAGCGATATTTCACTTCAGCAGTCGTGTCAATAGGCAGGTACTAGGGCAATTGCGTCCTGGTCAAGTGCGTCCCGGACAAATGCGTCCCCGGACAATTGCGCACTTCTCCAACTACTATAAGAAGTTTATTTATTAGAGAAGTGAATAGAAAGTTAGTTTCGGAATTTCAAATATACTTTTCATTTTAACCTATTAAACTTGTTATATGTTCATAAGTTCTGTTCGAAACTGTTCTCTAAAACTTTATCCATCATCAGCAACATCATTGTCAAATTTTATGGGTTACGTCCACTTAAGATAAAGTTAGTTTCGTTAGTTTTAACGAAAATATCACAACTTAACCTAACCAATCGTCAAGGGCATACAGTTGCCCTAACTGGGCATTCAATTAATCTAACCGGGCATTATATCCCATACAAAATTACAATAACAAACATACTCGTCCCTCGTCATTGGCGTCCCTGGACAATTGCGTAGGTGAAGTCACAATGAACTTTCTATTCACTTCTCTAATAAATAAATTTCATATAGTAGTTGGGGAAGTGCGCAATTGTCCGGGACGCAATTGTCCGGGACGAAATAAAACAGGACGCAATTGTCCAGGGACGCCAATGACCGGGACGCATTTGTCCGGGACGCAATTGTCCTGTCACCCAATAGGCATAATGCACGCTATTGGGCCAAAGAGAATCTCCACTGGATGGAGGAAGGACACGTGCAATTCGATCCACGAATTATGGTGTGGGCTGTGCTCTGGGGAGATCAGTTAATTGGTTCGTGCTTTTTCGACGGCAATGTAACAGGTGAAACATATCTGCATATGCAGTGGTGTAGTGCTAAATAAAGAAGTGAGGGAACGCATTTTGAAAGTGTTACTCAGATGCGGGGGGGACAATGGCGAGCGCGGCGAGCCCATACAGCTGGGGGTCCAGGGGCACTGTAAGCTCCCCGGGAAATCTTTTGAAATCTGACCAATTTCAGGAATATTTTGAGGTCATATGCACTGGATATTAGGATATATTCCAAGGTTGAAGATGCAGTATTTCCAGTGTCATTAGATATATGACATCCAGTACGATCAATAAAAATAGCTAACAACTGGAATGATTAACTAAAAAAAAGTTAACAACTGGTACGCCGTGGTGACTGTTTCACCAGATCTTTATAGGCTAGCATTGCTTCAGTCGAAGCTAAAAGAAATGAAACAGTTAATGATTCTTTCTCATACTTCTTCTAGGGGTGGGAATTAAAATTTCATGACGTTAGAGATTTGTAAGTTCGGATTTATTTGAAATAGTGAGGGAACGCCGTTCCCACGCGTTCCCACAGCACTACACCACTGTGCAGCATATGGTGCAAACATTTCTAATGCCCGTACTGGACGACATTCCATTGGCAGAACGGGCGGAGATATGGTTTCAGTAGGATGCTGCACCACCACATTTCGCATCCATTGTCCGGAGCTCTTTAGATGAAACATTCCCAAGCAAGTGGATCGGACGGCGAGGGCCCGTCGAATGACCAACTAGGTCTCCAGACCTCACGCCTCTTGACTTTTTCTTGTGGGTCATCTCAAGTCGGTAGTCTACTGTATGCTGATCGACCAAGAACCATACGTTCTCTAAAGGATAAAATCACATCCGAGTGTGCCAAAATCAGTACCAATGTGTTAAGGAATGTTCAAACATCATGCATTCAACGGTCAGAAAGTGTCTCCAAGTGGAAGGCCACCAATTCGAACATTTATTATAATTTAAAAAAATGTACCTAAGGTTACTGACTTTTGCGCCACCCTCTATTTTAGCGGAAAATTTAACTTCTTGGTTTTTTTGGTAAAAAAAGAGAATGTTTTCTATTTTTAAATGTGGAAATACTTTTGAAATGAAATTCTACTGAAACTGTTTTATTTTCATACCTAAGTAGTGTAGCTAACATCGCGTATTGGAATTTATCGTTATTTGTCCATATATACATATTTACAATAAACTGGGCAATCCAGGGATCCCGCGACGATAGCCGATTTTGTCCCAGAAAACCGGGATAGTGAAAACCCCTGAAAACGAGAAACCCTAGTTGGAAGAAACTGTCTAAATTACACGTTTACAAAGTTACTTTTGCGTTTACACTTAAATTATTTATTAAGTTTAAAAAGTAAATTGTACATTATATTAAGCTCTTTGGGTAATCATACAAAATCACAGTCGTAAGTACACATTACTAGCAGTACTTTTTTTACTAGTACGATTAATATTTTACTTTAGCATTCGTGTAAATTTCACTAAAATGCATTTAGAATAAAACTACGCAATAAATTAGTAAATTTTTCATTAATTTATATTTCGAGAATGAATATTAAAAAAATTTAACAAAAAGATGTATAGCAAAATTATGAGTGGATATTAGATTTAATTACCCAAATTGTTCACGGTTACGAACCCAATTATTTTTAAGTGTGAAAAATTCCAATGCGAAAAAGATATACAATTTTGAGGGATCCTAATTTTAAATATTCACCTTGAATCGGGTGCGTGATTTTAAGATTCTTCCTCAGAATGGAATCACCATCAAATGTTTATCATCACAAATGGGAATTGTAAAGAAAAATAATTATTAATTTTATTATTATTTTTTATTATTATTATTAGTAGTAGTAGTAGTGGGAATGGAATTCAAATGGAATTATGAAGATTTGTTTTCGAAAGTGGAAATGAAATTGATTCTTTAAGGGTAGGGAGTGCCCACTCTGAGATACATTTTTATAAAACGAAGACGGGTTCTTCCACTACAAAAAGGTTACATTTCACTTCCTCAAGTAAAACCTTCCGATTTACCATTATTTCTCAATCGATGTGTCGCGAAGTGAAAAAAGGTGCGCTGCAACATCGACAATATTTTTCCCAGCTAGCAATGAGTTACATACTTTAAAATATTACTTGTAGGGTACAATTTGTGCAATTTGTACCCTGTTCCAAAGAAGCATTCAGATAATGGTAGAAAATATCAAACTTGGCATACCTGAACTATTCCCCTTATTTGGATATACAGTGTGTGTGTGTGTGTGTGTGTAAAAGGAATCAATTTTTTTTCTAATTAAATCTCGAATCAAATCCCAAACAATTCAAATCGAATCGAATCTCGAATCGATTCAACTACACACATATACTGTAGATTAGAGTGTTTCTACGCACAATTAGTAATAAGTAAAGACCGGAAGTTCAGGCACTAAAAAACAGTGAAATAGGCAGGCAAAAAGGCAGAATAAAACATGGAAATAGGCAAAAAAAGGCATTTATTTTTAAATCGAAATTCATTAAATAACATGAGCTAAAACTATAGGTAAGACATCTCCATACATTAATAAAATAATGCTAAATAAATCTATGAAGTATAGCTTTATTCATTTGATTGGTTACACATTACAACAAGCATTTTTTCCAAATTTTCAAACGTTACATTATGTCTACGATCAGTTAGCAAGTGTTTAAGAAGGGAAAATGATCTTTCAACAACAACTGATGTGATTGGTGCATACTTAAAACATGCTATAATTCTGAGTTTAGATTTGAAACGTCTACATCACCATCTCCTTCAAGGACTTTTGCAATGTTCTTGATTTGAGCTAGGTCAGCATTACCTGAAATTACTTTTTCACACTTCTGCTGGACAATTTTACCTGTGGCACCGAAACTTGATTAATTTCCTCAACTACGTTTATAAAAATGCCCAATGCATTTACCAAGGTTTGGTTTCTTTCTTCCAGTGAAGTTATTGCAAGTGGTAAATTTGAAAAGTTGGCATTAATGAATGCAAGATCATTTTGCAATGACTTCTGCATGAGAGATTTCATAATCTTGATAGAAGATGCATCCTCTTCATCAAAACTTTCTACAATGCTCTGTACTGTGTTGTAATTTTTACAATAGTAAAGTGCGGCATTTATCCAAGTTCCCCATCTTGTCAGTACTGGCTGAGGTGGCAGTGCTAATCCCGGTGCCTTTTCCTTGAAAACCTGGACTCGTGAAGGAGCTTTGAGAAATACCTTCTTTCCATTTGAAATCATCTTGTCAACATCAGAGAATAATCTTCGTACCTTTTCAGAAACTCGGTGGAGTGCATGAGCTAAGTACGTGAGATGTAGTATTCTGGGGAAAAGAATTTTTAAAGCCCCAGCTGCTTTTTTCATGTATGGAGCTGCATCAGTTATGAAGAGAAGAACATTATTGTGCTTTATTCCTTCAGGCCATAGTAATGCAAGTGATTTGGTAAAAGTCTGAGCAATAGTTGAGCTGTTTGTTTTATCAAGTAGCTCTGATGCTAACAAATAGATTTTTGAGGGTTGGTCACTCTTCATAGTTCCAACTATTACATTGGCAACAAACCTTCCAACAGAATCGGTTGTCTCCTCTATTGATACTCAAATGTACTTGTTCTTAACTCCATCTCTAATATTTTGAATAACAATCCGATAGATGTCTTCTACATAGGTCTTTCTTAATGACGACTCGCTAGGAATGCGTTCATTTGTATACTTCTCCAAGAATTTTCTCAGAGACGGATTTTCTAGTTTCCACAAGGGACTGCCAGCATCAACAAATGCTTTGCACAAGTCCATTGAAAATTGTGACTTACGGCTGGAGCCAGCAACGTAGTTAGTAAGTAGGCATGACTGCTCTCCTCCAAGCTTCCGTTTGTCAGCGGCACTTTTGTGTTTAGCTGTCTCTATATGTTGGATCACGAAGTATTTCTTCTCTGAATTTACTGCCTTTTCACAAGCTTTACAGAATAATATAGAGCCGTCAGTGGAGAACACACTGCTCCCAAATTGCTGAACATAATCATTTAGTTTCTTAGAAGAAGATGCTTTAACTTTAGACATTATCACACGTGCTCACTCATGCAAACAAACAGTGACTGAAAACAAATATGCAGTGCTGCCATATGTACTGTGGAGCCGCGCAGTTAATTTTCCGCATTTATATTATTTTTATATTAGTTACCGACAAACCAATTTTGCGCGTACCAAATTGTATATATTTCATCATTGTGTAATTTTAAGAATCATATATAATCTTTATAAATAAGTATTGTACATAAATTTATGTACAATACTTATTTATAAAGATTATATATGATTCTTAAAATTACACAATGATAAAATATATACAATTTGGTACGCGCAAAATTGGTTTGTCGGTAACTAATATAAAAATAATATAAATGCGGAAAATTAACTGCGCGGCCCACAGTACGACATCTGGAGAAGTGGAGTTGCCAATTAATCATTAGAAGTTGCTAAATGTGATAATTTGGTAAAAAAAAAACGAAACTCTTCATTCAAAACAGGTGGAATAGGCAAATTAGGCTCTTCATATCGAAAAAAAGCATTTTCACCCAAAAATGAGTAAAATAGGCAAAAAAGGGCATTTATGGCATTTTGCCTGAACTTCCGGTCTCTAGTAATAAGCATAAAATTAATTGAATCATCTTGAGAATAAAGGTCAAAGTAAATCCTTCTAAAAAAAATTTATTAAGTATTTGATCATCAGGAGGAACAATGGCATTAAAGTATGATGAAAGTGTTATTGCACAAGAGAGTGGTCTCAGTATATAGATTGAATTATCAGGTCATCCCATAAGTAATGTCGTTTTTTAGATCGGAATTTGAAGGACAAAAAAAAACTCAACTGAAACTTTTTAATCTAGTATATATTTTTCATCGGAATCAATGACACACTGCCAACGTCCTACGAGCTTTTCAATGCCATGTTTATAAAATTTTGAGTCATAATATTTTCGTTAGTTTTAACGAAAATATCACGACTTAACCTAAAAATCGTCAAGGGCGTACAGTTTACCTAACCGGGCATTCAGTTGACCTAACCGGCATTCAATTGAACGGAGGCAACTTGCAAGTAGATAGATTACAGCACTGCATTATCATATGCTCACACTACAACAATAATGTTCACACTAAAGTAGGTGTAAGCAGGCAACAAATAAACATTAATAACAAAAATTACTATTTTTTGCGAGTTCGTATGGAGAAGCTGGCACTACTCCTGCAAACAAACGCCAATAAAATGTTAAATATTTATTCCCGTAAAAAATGAGTTGCATACTTAGAATCAGCATTAAAAACTGTACTAGTGACAAAATTTTCAAAAACATTTGACAGTCCAAATTTTTAATAAGATCCATTCAGGTTTTAGAGAAACAAATAGTGAGGCAGTTATACATTTTAGTTTAGAGAATATCATATACGCTTTAAGATTCCAAAATCCCCGAAGGTTTTAGGTCAACTCTACGCTCATGACGATTGGTTAGGTTAAGTCATGATATTTTCGTTTGTTTTGACGGTAAACTAACGAAAATATCATGACTTAATCGTGAAGGGCGTATAGTTGATCTAACTTGGCATTCAGTTCAACTAACCAGTTGGTAGAGTCTAGAATTTGACGGTCCCATAGCCATGACTCGTTTTTTTCCGCCGGCCGTCAAACCAAAAAAATCCCAATACAGTTTAAAAATATACATTTTAAATTTGTTAAATTGCATGTAACTGCCTCGCTATTTGTTTCTCTAAAACATGAATGTTATTTTTGAAATCCTCGATTAAAACTGGACAATAAAAAACAAGTAATGTTAAAAAATATTACAGGCCGTCAAACCGAAAAGATCCACCACTAAGACTACCAACGAAAGTGAATTCTTTCCGAGCCTTAGACTTTTTATTCATGTGACGGGCGAGGCTATACCATTTTTGAAGGCCTACTTAATTTTCGGTCAAGGCTTAACCTTGTTTCTTGAATTACACTGCCCAACACCAATTTTGCTGATTTAATTCTAAAACCTGTTTTTAGGTAACTTTGGTGTGCTGATTTCAAAAATCACCTTAGTTTTTACCTATCACGTCAGGTTTTCGAGTAATCAAATACGGAGCTATCGCATTTTGGCAGGGTTATGCCCAATTTTTTTTCTTTTCAAAAAATAAGTTTTTACATACTCAGATTCAGCATGGAAAAGTAAACAATTGTGCAGGGAGTGAACTTTAATATACAATGGTAATATTGACACATAAAGTGATTAAAAGTGTTTAAATAAGCAAAAAATGAATCCATAATCATGACGTCACGCTCACACCTGGGGAAATCACAGATACCCAAGATTTTAATATGTTGTACATGACCTTTAGATTTAATGCACAGATTTGCGTATTCCACAGATAAAATTTTAACAGCAAAACAGCTGTTAACAGGTCTCAAAAATCATCAATTTTGAAAAGTGCCCTTCATGGATCACCCAAAATAGACATATTGCATTGCACATTGCACGAAAACCTGATGTGATGGACAAAATCCAAGGTGATTTTTTAAATCAGCACATCAATATTATCCAGAAACAGGTCTTAGAATTAAATCACCAGCAAAAAGTTTTTTTTTGTTGGCCAGTGTTATATAACGTAAGTGTAAAGTTAAAGTAATCTGTGAACATAAGATTAAAAATATACAAATATTGGTGTTTCATAATAAAACAGTTTATATTTATGGTAAAAAGTTAAATTCATGAGTTTAATATTACGGTTCGATAAACAGTTTTAATTTACTTAGTTGTGGTTCAGTGGAAAAACCTAAAGATAATCTGAACTAAAAGACCAATGGTCACGTTACCATCCTGAGTGTGAGTGTGTAGACACACACCCACGGAAGAGTCGATGCATGGACGGATTACCTAAAACACTCCGGGAAACCCCGAACCCTTTAAAGGTAATAATAAGGTAAAGGTAAATAAAGGTAATAAAGGTACCAATATCTTTATTACCTTTATTACCTTACCTTACATCTTATCTTTATTACCTCATTATTACCTTTATTACGTTTACCCTCAAATCTGGAAAAAGAAAGACATTATTAATTACTCCCTGTGGTTCCATTTAAATGGAACACCCTGTAGTTCATTTTTTAACTATTCTAGCAGTAGTAGAAAACTGGATAGAAAAACATAAGGCTCGCTCCCCGCCAGAGGCGGGCGCGGAAAAAAGTTGAGAAAAATACCTTAACCGTGGAAAAGTAGCCAAGGAAATTTTACAGGAAAGAGAAGAATATATGAGGCGCTCCGGACCACAAGCTGCCAAGCGCCAAAATTAAAAAAAGTGGAGAAAAATACAGTTAAAGTTTGTCAACTTTCAAAATGTCAACTTTTGAACCAATAACGATACTTGATTGATTTCGATTTGTGCAGGTCCACAATCTGCTCCCTGACTCACCCACGAGATAGAGGAAGGGTGGGGAATATAGTAGTATAAATAACTCAATTCTGGCCCCACTGGCGCTTGGCAGGTTGTGGTCCGGAGGCTTCATATAAGCTGCTCTACAATTACGCTATACATACAGAAATCGTACACTTGATAGTGTTGAATAAACTAACTAATAATATATTTGTGCTGATCGTATATCAGAGACTTGATATCGTTTCAAAAACCTCAAACACATGGTTTTTATTTTATACAAAATAATTACAGCTCTATTTACTGAGGTATCGGTCCAACAAAGATTCCAGGTTAGCCCCAAAAGGATTAAGAGAAAGGTAAAGGTTAAATTCTCCATGTCTATACCAGGCATGGGGTAATTGTAATTACATTTTTTCATGTAATTGGCAAGTAATTGGGACGTTTTCCAGTTTATGTACCGTTTTCTACAGTACATTACATACAGCATAGTAAACATTTTTAGATTGAAATTGAAAGTTATAATGTGGGTTAGGTTAGGTTAGGTTAGGTTATCAAGAACTCATTTTTGATCACTCATTTTTGATCTGAAAAGAAGCAAAAATAAATTATATGAAAAACGGTACACAAACTGGAAAAGGTCCAGTAATTGTAATTGACTACCTAAAATGTAATTGTAATGGTACTTGTAGGTTCTCCCCCCCCCCACACACACATCAATTTTGACAGAATATTTTCGTTAAAACTAACGAAAATATCACGACTTAACCTAACCAAGGTTAATCTCTAGGAGCGCTCCATCCATTTTTCAATATTAAACATACACTCATAAAACATATACCATTTGAAAGCTCACATTTTTCTGAGTCTAAAAATGTAGTAATCCAAAAGTATCAAAAGCAAATAAAAAGTAACTAGATTTAATTAATTGTTTGACGCGTGACGTCATTAACTACATTATAAAGGTTGGCTAAGTTATAAATCTTCAGTCTGTGTTGTAAGATGGTATTTTTTTGTAATTGTTACGCTAACCTAACCTAACATGAATATGTTATTACATTATCATTTGTATAATTTAGGTCTCGGGGGTACGGGGGCGGAGACCCCGTAAAGATCACGCATCACAAATTGATCGGTATAGGGTTTTATATTTAAACCTAGTTACTTTTTATTTGCTATTGATACTTTTGGATTACTACATTTTTAGACTCATAAAACATACCATTTGAAAACTCACATTTTTCTGAGTGTATGTTTAATATTGAAAAATGGAGCGCTCCTAGAGATTTACCCCTAACCAATTATCAAGGGCGTACAGTTGATCTATTATTAATTATAACATTATTTGTTTCTGGAATAGTATTTACTATTTACTAATAGATCAACTGGACGCCCTTGATAATTGGTTAAGTCGTGATATTTTCGTTAGTTTTAACGAAAATATTCTGTCAAAATTGGTGCGGGGGGAGATAACCTACAAGTACCATTGTAATTAATTACATTAGGAAACCAAGTTAAGTGGTACAATTACAGTCAGTTTCTTTGAATTACATGAATATTAAAGTTAATGAGTTATACTTATAGTTTAAACTACTTACTCACCATGTCTCAGGGAGCTTTCTTTTGAAATAAAATGCTATTCTTTTTATTTGAAATAAAATGTCCTATTTATTTTAAATGTTCCTAACTAAAGTGCCAGTTTTTTACCATTATTATTTTGATAAAATAAATGCCAGTTCTTTTGTCTTACATATATTAGTAATTTTTGAGTGCCTTATCTTTGGTTTCATTAAACCATGTCACGTACATACTGTATATTCAATGTCCGATTGTCCATCGTAAGAACTGCTTGATGAAAAATACATTTCCGTGCAATGTTACAGAAAAATAGAGAGTACATTTTCTTGACCTAATATTATTTAGTTTTCATTCAAGATGATGGCCAAAACTGAAAATGCAATTGAAATACCTCGGTAGAAAAGCATGACATAAATCAAATAGTGTGTATTTATGAAAAGATGCCATTCTTTGTAAATGTAATTTTAATTAATTACTTTACTAAGCAGAGCTGGGCAGTATTTAAATACATTTGTATTTAAATACGTATTTAAATACATTTGTGTATTTAGAACTGTATTTATAAATACATTGTTTTTCATGTATTTAAATATAGTATTTAAATACTTTAATGAGTATTTAAATACAATGTATTTAAATACTCAAAATATAAAAATGTAAATACTTTTACTGGTTTAATACACGTTCTGTACTAGCACAGTACGACGCGTCGACAGTGTAGTACAGCATGGTTCATGTTTCAACGTGTCAGTTCAATCAGTTGTGTGCCACTCTTAGTCGAAAGCGGTTGATTTCTTTATCGTGTGCGTTTCATGGCTTCAACAAGCAAATCCGGTGAATCAAACAGTGATATATCTGCAGATAACAATTTAGTGCACCCTCTGTTTGATGGAAAATACTTTAAAATTAAATCTAAAGACGGTAATAAGGTAAAGTGCACCTGTTTGCTGTGTAACCACGAAGTCTCTGCTGCAAGCAATGCTACAACGAATATGTACACTCATCTGAAGGTAAGTGTTTTTTATACATCAAAAAATATCTTGAAATTGACCGAATAATCGTACAAAACGGCTCTGCCTTAAGTGGGCCGGTGTAACTAACTCGTTGCAATCAATCCAATTTGCGATGGAAAATTCATTGATGAAAAAGCTTTTAAAATCGTCTGATCTATCGAGTGGTTTATTTATTTCGAAATTCACCGTGTCCCCTAAAGTAGAAATTTATCAAAACATGAATTAGTGAATGCATATGTTAAAATTTGTATGTATTTAAAATGTATTTACAAATGTATTTAAATACAATTGATGTATTTTGTATTTAGTATGTAAATACATTCGTAAAATGTATTTAGTATTTAGTATTTAAATACATTTCTCCCATGTATTTAGTATTTAGTATTTAAATGCATTCAATGTATTTATTGCCCAGCTCTGTTACTAAGTAATTGTAATTAAGTATTTCACCATGTACAGTAATTGTAAATATGTCAAGTAGTTGTAATTAATTACAGTGACCAAGTAATTGTCCCAAGCCTGGTCTATACCCATGTACGCGCAAAACCATCATGCCGGCAAGGTGACTAAATGCTTCTTCAGGAAAAGGGTTGAAATAGGAATTGAGAACAGAAATCAGATTTTTCACACCATGCCCTCACCGGCCACATGCACCCAGCCACTCAAGAGAAAGAAGAGACAAAAAAGAAATTGTGACGGCAGAAACGCAACTACCTCACCTAATCCATGTCATGCATTTTTTTAAAGATTTAGTTATACTTATCTACTCTATTCTTAGACATATTAACAAAGCAGGCAAATGTGTGAGCGTATTTTCTGTAGTTGGATGTCTGTCATGTGTATCATGTGTATGTGTCTGCCAACTCTTTGAATGTCGCCGAGTTTCAACTTGGGTCTCCCGCCTTCAAAGGTTTTTATGCGGCAAGTGATATATTGATTCGTTCATACTTCGCGGTATTGTGCCACCACGAGAGTAAAGAAAATCTCTTTCCGGCGAGGAACATCAATGGAAGGTCCCTGTATCTATCCCCGTGTACTTGACCCTTATGAAGAATGATAGTGTTTCGTAGGTGATCACCCGTTGTTGCTACGGCGAATTCAAGAGCCTCCTACCTAGAGGTGTTTATGAGGACATTAGGCAGGAGACAGGGAATGCTGGAACTCCCGTTTCTCCTGTCACTGTCCTCTTTAGCTGATTTTTTTCCGTGTCTCATCTACTCTGTGAGCAGTCGAGTATGCTCTCAAACACACTTCTCTCCCTCTATTCTTCACTACACATACATGCATTTTACACACTACACAATCTTTTTAAAATTTATTAAAAAAAAATGTAATAAATAAAATGGCATCGTAGGCCTCAAAGACCTTGATTTTGGCTTTCTCCTTATATAGGGGGAGGGGGCATTTTTGCGGGCACTCGTCCTTGCCCCTTCCTTACTACATAAAAAGTATCAAAATTAGTTGCTTGATGACTGATCATACTATGTGGGGCACAATGCAACCAGAGACGTATCTCTAAAATGGGGAGGGAGGATTAAATATCGGAGGAAATGTTTAAACAAACTCCTGCAGGGTTACGTTATAATACTATTTCAAAATACTTATTTAATTGATTATTAAATTATATTATATGTGGGGACAGTCAGTCTGTTTACAGAGTGTATCCAGAATTTTGTCTAGACTATTTTTAACCATATTTACACTTTGGCTAGAAACAACTTCCAAGGGAAGTTTGTTCCAGATATTAACTATTTTAGAGGAGAAGAAATTACCGCAGATGGAGGTACTAAATATTTTTAGCTCCAATTTAAAACCATTATTTCTTGTCGGTTTGGTATTAAAGGAGAATAATTTCCTGTAGTCTACCCTGTCTATTCCATTGAACATCTTGAAAACTTGAATAAGCTGACCCCGCAACCTCCTGGGCTCTAAGGTAAACAGATTTAAGTGCTCTAATCTTCCTTGGAAATTTTGCAGTCTCATTGAAGGGATCAGTTTTGTGGCCCTTGCTTGTACCCTTTCCAACCTTCCTATATCTTTCCAAAGGGACGGAGACCAAAACTGCACACAATACTCGAGTTCAGATCTAGCTAGTTAATTGTAGAGATATATTACACTCTCCTTGTTTCTAAAGTGGAACTGTCTTTTAATATAACCTAGTATTTTTAAGGCCCGCTTTTCGACTTCTGCATAGTTCTTTGACGGTTTGAGATCATTACTGATATAAACTACTAGGTCTTTCTCTAGATCAGTCTCAGTCAAGTTTCTCCCCAACAGAAAGTAATTGGTCTTCGGGTTTTCGTAACCCAGGGCCGTTTCCTGGCATAAACAGACTAAGCGGCCGCTTAGGGCCCCGCTGCTACTAGGGGTCACCTAGACAAGCTCCCAGGTTATAGCTCAGTGGGCACGAATAGGAATATAGCTGAAGTTATTATTAATATTATCGTTATTATTACTATCATTATTATTATCATTATCATTATCGTCGTATTAATTAAAGTTTTTGTATGAGACAAATGTGATAAAACGGAGACAAACGAAACGTTTTGGTCGTTATGTGTAAATAACTATTATGAGATCTTTTTTCTATATTATTTAACTTTATTCTTACTATATGCTTATACTTTCCTAAATGCTTAATTTTTTTAGTATTGTAAAACATTATTTCACTAATTTACTAATTATTAAGAGATTTTGTAACACTTTAAAACCTAGGATTATTTTCGTTATGTTTTCAAGTTTATTAATTTTTTTCTCATCTTTTTCAGATAATGTGAATTTTGTTGGTTAAAACCTAAATGGTCTGATTATTTGAATGTATTTGATTAACGTTACAATTATAACAATTATTATTATTATCTTCATTATTATCATGATTATTATTATTTAGCAGATTAGTTGTGGTCAACTAGATGTGACTTCGTGCATCTTGGAAAATGAAACGACATTATCCATCAGGAGCTGAAAAACGTAAAAAGAAGAAAATAGAGGAGGGGAAGCTTTCCAGTAGCACAGGTGAGATGTGCCACTTGTATATTCTTATGATTACAGTTCAGGCAACTAGGTTAGGTAGACCATCAAGCTAGGCAAGTGCTCAGGAATCGTGTAGAGTGAGCTAGTCTCTGTAATATTTATAATATTTCGAAATGTGAAATTTAATGGATCACTTCACCTCAAATTCTGTTCACACAGATCAATTATCAAACAAGATAAGAAAGAGTATTTTAGCAAAATTTAACAGAATATGTAATGTTATGTTCTTCTCAGGAGCACTACTAAAATATTTGGAAAAGCCATCCTTAGCAAAGCCTGATGAGCATCATGAGCCAACAGCAGGACCATCCTCTATGCAACCTCAAACACCAGTAGAAGTAGAGCCTGATGAACCAACAAGTGGCCCATTTTCTGTTCAGCTTCAAACACCACACACAGGCATTTCTACTGAGCAACAAGAACCAAGATCTGCTCCACCGCTTGATCTGTATGACGCCAGTTGTCCTGTCAGATGCCTTCAAGACAGATCTGGTGTCTCGAGGACCATTTCGAATCAGTCCAGATTTCACATTCCCTAAAAGAGAGGACGGTAGAAGCGTTCATCACCATTACATGTACAGAACATTAATTAATGGGGAAAAATAAAGCGAAGCTGGCTGATGTACTCTAGAAGGAATGATGCTCTTTATTGCTTCTGCTGCAAGTTGTTTTGAAGGAAGTCGTACAAACTAATTACGGATGGACTTTCAGACTGGATAAACGTTGGTTCGCTTCTGAAACGCCATGAAAATAGTTCAGAACATGCAGATAACATGGCAACATGGAAGGATCTGGAACTGCGGCTAAAAACTGGGAGGACCATTGACCAAACTGAAATGTCATTAATGGAGGTAGAGCGAAGACGCTGGCGAGATGATCTCACACGTCTTGTAAGTATAATCCAATCACAGGCAGAGAGAAACCTTGCTTTCAGGGGGTCTTCCTCTACATTGTACAATTAAGAAAATGGCAACTTCTTAAAGGAGGTTGAGCTGCTTGCCAAATTTGATCCAGTGATGAAACAACACATCAGCAGAGTCGAAAGTGGCCAATATAGTCATTCAAGTTACCTAGGAAACATCATTCAAAATGAGCTCATTGGGTCCATTAGTGGGAAGAGCTTGGATGCCATTGTTGCAGAAATAAAACAAGCTAAATATTACTCTCATTTTAGACTGCACTCCAGACATAAGCCACCAAGAACAGATGTCGATTATTATCAGAACTGTTAAAATGGGTGAAGTACCAGAAATAAAAGAATAGTTCTTGGGCTTTCGTTCAGAAAGTACAGGCCTGGGTTTATCAGTTCTGATTCTGAAGAGACTAGATGAACTGAATATTCACTTTGATGACTGCAGAGGACAGTCATATGACAACGGAGCGAACATGAAGGGCAAGAACAAAGGTGTTCAGGCAAGGTTATTAGAGAAGAACTGTCGTACACTCTATGTTCCATGTGGGGCTCACACTCTGAATCTTGTAGTGGCTGATGCGGCTAAAGCTTCCACAGATGCCATCAGCTTCTTTGGCAACGTACAAAAACATAACACTCAAGTCTTGGAGTGAAACCAGGTGGGAGAGCCGGCTTAAGAGCATTGAGGCTGTGCGATACCAGAGCCACAACATCAGAGAGGCCCTGTTGGAAGTCAGAAACAATGCCACAGATGCCATATCCAGGACTGAAGCACAAGCACTTGCAGAGGAGGTAGGGTCTTATCGATTTCAGATTTGCACAGTAGTATGGTATGACATTCTTCATGCAGTTAACCATGTGAGCAAACTTCTGCAGTCTCCTACAATGCAGTTTGATGTGGCAGTCAACCTCCTCACAAAAACAAAAGACCCACTCACCAGCTACAGAAACACAGGTTTTGTTGCAGCACAAGTCGTAGCTAGGGACATATGTGAGGAAATGAATGTGGAGGCCGTGCTGAAGGAGAAGAGGCTCAGATCCACAAAAAAGCACTTTGTTTACGAAGCTCCTGACGAACCATTTACAGAAGCCTTAAAGAGGCTGGAAGTCAAATTTTTCAATGTGGTAGTAGATTGTGCCATCGGGTCAATAAATGAGAGATTCAAAACATTAGATGATGTGAGGGACATATTTGGGGTTCTCCTAAACTTCACCACAATGAACAAGGAAGACTTGTCCTGCAAGTGTGAAAAGCTCTAAGATACTGAGCTCTGGAGCTGACTCTGACAGTGATGGAAGAGAACTGGCCCTCAAAATTAAGAACTTGCCGACTTTACCTTCACACAACATGACTGCATTGGGGCTTCTCTCCTTCATTCATCAGAAGCAACTGGAGGAACTATACCCCAATCTCTGGGTTGCACTAAGAATTGCCTGCACTCTACCTGTGACAGTAGCGTCAGCCGAGAGGAGCTTCTCTAAGATGAAGCTAATCAAGAACTACCTCAGATCATCAATGGAGCAGGATCGCCTCAGTGGCCTTGGCATCATAAGCATCAACCAGGACGTTGGCAGGGAGATTTCATATGATGTTATTGATGATTTCGGCCAGAAAAAATCTAGGAGGCAAAAATTTTGAAGATACAAACTGTTCTGTATAACTGTTAGCTTTTGCACGATTGTATCGTAGAGTTAGTAATTGTTTGGTAGTTGATAATTGCATTTTTTTTTATACATAGTTCTGTCATTTATTCTAAATAATGTATAAGCTAATTTTCAAGAATTTCATGAAGAGTATTTTTTCTGTTTGTCTTCTGAAAGTACATATTTGTTGTTTTGGACATAAATATTTCATTAAAATTGTTTCATAATTGTTTTTTATTAACACAGCCATTTTTTGTATGCGTGTGTGCTGAGGTGATGTAGTAAGGCGTGAGTTGGTGGATGGAGGGGTGGGGCCTCAAATGGGTATACTGCTTAGGGCCCCATAATGGCTAGAAATGGCCCTGTAATGTAACCTATGTGCATTACCTTACATTTGTTCAAGTTGAATGGCATCTGCCAAGTACCAGACCATTCCCCAACCTATTAAGATTATTTTGCAGCGTTCTTACGCCTTCCTCATTACCTACGCTATTTTCTAATTTGGTATCGTCTGCAAATTTAATAATTATACTTAGGAGCCCAACGTCCATATCTTCAATATAAATTATAAAAAATAAAGGACCTAGAGAGAAACCCTGTAGAACCCTACTAGTAACGGATGCCCACTCCGAAGCAACTCCCTTTATTACCACTCTCTGCTTTCTATCTCTAAACCGATCTTCAATCCAGTTGGAAACGAGTCCGGTAATTCCTAGTCCTCTAACTTTAGTCATCAATCTCGCGTGAGTGACTTTGTTAAAGGCTTTTTGACAAAAAAGTCGAGATACACTACAATATATCTATTGCTCCAGTTGCGTCATATAAAGTATACATGTTATGGAAAAATTCTAACAGGTTTGTTAGACAAGATCCATGTCAAATGAATCCATGTTGAGAATACAAAATTAAATTGCTTAATTCGAGGTGATACACGATACGTTCCGTAATAATGGATTCCAACAGTTTGCGAACAATTGACGTTAAACTGGTCGGGCGGTAATTACCAGGATTTTGCCACTGACCCCTTTTAATGATTGGTGTTACATTTGCTAATTTTCAATCGGTTGGAAATTCAATTGATTGTTTGCATATGATTATTAAATCATCAACAATATAGTGGCTAACTTCTTTTAATACCCTTGGAAGAAATAAGTCAGAACCGAATAATTTGTACTTATTCATACCTCATCTCGTAAAACGTAGGGCTCCGTGGATTTGTACTTTAGTTAAGTCTTCTTCCGTTAAGTTTGTAACGAATAACTTGTTTAACGTATTAGCTACATCTATATCACTGAATTTCAGATGTCATTTATATCTTTTAGGGGACTTAAAGAATTTTTACTTGGCTTTCTGCTATTAACATGGGCAAAAAACTCTTTAGGGTTAACTTTACAGAGTGAGGCAATTCTAGCTTCTTCATCACGTTTAGCTGATTAAGGATTAAGGATTTAAACCTCCGACACAGGCTTATATAATTTTCTGAATAAGTCTGGTTGGAATGTGACCTAAGTAATTTGTAGGCTCTATTTCTTTCCGTAATAGCATTGCTAATTTCATTGTTGAACAATTTGGGTGTCTTGGTTGACAAAGAGAAAACTATTTTAGTGGGTACAAAAGTATCCTGTAATACCCTAAATTGACCCCTATATGCGCTCCAGGTGGCCTTGATATCCTCATGTATTAGAACTTCAAAAATGTCTAAAGTACTTCGAAAACTTTCAAAATTTGTTCTTGAGAAATCCAACGTCTTTTCTCGAGTACTAATTGGAACCCTCAGATCAAACGTAATCAAATTGTGGTCGCTGTTACTCAAAATTTCACCAATGGTCAGGTGAGAGACCAGGTCATCTTCGCTCGTGCATATGAAATCTAGTTTATTATTACCCCTACTAGGACCGTCAACCCCACTGACTTAATAAATTATCATCTGCAAATTAAAATCACCAAAAATTACACTAATCTTATCATTTATTAATCTGCTGAATTGATTATACAAGTTATATCTTTATTAACAGAGTAGTGAGGTGGCCTACTTCTATATAGAAATAGATGCACTATTTTATTGTTCAAATTTACTTCAATTTCCAACATTTCCTGAGCAGAAACAATAATACTATTTACCGGTTGCAGGAAGTCACGCGCATACAAAAATATTCCGTCACCTTCCCTTCCGTTCCAATTTCTGTGATACAGTTTGTAACCTACCATTTCAAATTCTCCTACAAAGTCCCTTGATTCAGAAGGAATCCAGGATTCAGTTATTTCTATGATATCAAAGTTCCCAGTTTTGACTTGCGCTATAAATTCCATTAGTTTGTTTCTAATTGAACTAACATTAAGTTTACGTTAGGGATACTTGTAGGTTATCTCCCCCCCTACCAATTTTGACAGAATATTTTCGTTAAAACTAACGAAAATATCATGACTTAACCTAACCAATTATCAAGGGCGTACAGTTGATCTATTAGTAAATAGTAAATACTATTCCAGAAACAAACAATGTTATAATTAATAATAGATCAACTGTACGCCCTTGATAATTGGTTAGGTTAAGTCGTGATATTTTCGTTAGTTTCAACGAAAATATTCTGTCAAAATTGGTGGGGGAGAGATAACCTACAAGTACCACGTTAGGTGCAAAATGAACTGAAGGGGTTGAGGTACAACCACTAGCATTCATTCTTGGGGGAATTCCTACAACCATTTCCATGTCAGTTTTTCTCATCGGTCTGCCCTCCTGTCCCTTTCTGAAAAATGTCACTGCTACCAACTAGGGGTTCTCAACCGGGATCCCGGGGCGATGGCCGATTTTTTCCCGGAGAACCGGGATAGTGAAAATCCATGAAAACGAGAAACCCTACTACCAACATGTACAATGATGGGGCAACTTTTACTCTTGACGTTAATGTTGTCTAATTCCCGATTTATTGTCTGACTTGTGGCACCTGGAAAAAATCGAAGTTTTCTCTTGGTCACGTGTTTTGCTCCGAAAAAGTCCACTGGATTTCTGACTAGGGAATTCCCAATTAAAATGGACCCCTTCTCTTCGTTAGCAAATAAGTCAAACCTATTTTTTTTCTTGTAATGGGTTCAGAATCCTTGTATTTCGGTTTTGAGGGTCCCTTATTTTTGACTACCTTCAATTCTTCCTCCCTTGTTCTACTTTTCAGACTACCCACTGTGGTTTCCAAACGGGCCATGCTCTGTTTTAAGCTTTCAACATTAGCATTTATATCCGGTGTTTGTTTTTCTCTCTGGCCTATTCCACTGGTTTGGATTTCCAGTGCTACTATCCGAGCTTCAAAATTTTTAAAAATTTCCTTTAGCTCTTTAACTTCCTTTTCATGGTTTTCTCTGTCTACAAAACAAATATACACTCAAAATTGTAATGTCGCTGAAATTACCTTCAGGAAAGTCAACATATCAATGCTGAACTTTACATTTAAAGCAATCGGCTTTCAGTTTACCTGCCCCTGTCATATTGGATTTTTATTGCAGTTACAATACTTAAGTAAAACGGAAGCAAAGCTGAAGAACTTATCTAGGTTACCGTTTTGCCACGCTGCCTGGAATACAATCTTCAAGGCTAAAGCAAAACGAGCCTTAAAGGAACCAGGTTGTACTTTGCTTTAACACTGTCTGCTGATCCTCGGAAGGAATTAGCACCTTGAATATATTCCTCAGACACGGCAAAAAATGCTTTATGACGCTACTTTTGTCACCTGAACTATAATTAAATATAAGAGCACCGAACACACAGAGACAGAGAGACAGAGAGAGAGAGAGAGACAGAGAGAGAGAGAGACACAGAGACAGAGAGAGACACAGACAGACAGACACAGAGATAGATGCAAAACGTAACAAAAAATCGAACCCAATAAAAAATAAAAGAATATAGAAATAAAGTTATTCTAAACCTTTATTAAGATTAACTCAAAAAGAGAAGTAAAATAGAAGGTTAATTAAAATTTTACAGAAAGCTGTCAAACTAAATGCTTTCCAAACAATTCTTTGAATCTTTGAACACGACCAACCAAATATCAGAAAACTATAATTCAAAACGGGTATTGATTAAAAAGTTTAACACAGCTGAATAACCAGTAAGCTAATGCCTATAATTCTATTATATTTCATGCATAAACATTTTTTCTCTCTCTCCATATATATATATATTTTTTTTTATCTATAACATTGGTTGGAAACAATTCATTTGATCTTGAGCTAAAAATCTATAGTTTTTCCTTACAAATTTGTATGCTCCTCCCACAATCCTTTAATTTTATTTCTCCGTTTATTGTATATATATATATATATATATATATATATATGAAAAATTATTTCACGAAAGTGACACGTGAAAAGTATTTATGATGAATAAAACCACGAAGGAAAAAAGAAACACAAAGGGGTGCTCAAGCGCTTTCGTCTAGTGTTCCTGAGGATGTCATTAGACGAAAGCGCTTGAGCACCCCTTTGTGTTTCTTTTTTCCTTCGTGGTTTTATTCATCATATATATATATATTATATATATATAATACCTTAACCTTACAACCTTACAAAGGTTCCACGTGATGATTTCTCATTTCGCGAAGGTCAAGCGTGTCGCCCCTCCTCTCGAGTTGGCCTGGTGAAGTAGTGAGTTGGATTCTTGCGCTCTCCACCTCACATAGCCAGGTACGCCCGGCTCATCGGGGATTGTTCTGAGCCAGGCGTCAAGTCTTCTTTTGAAGATTTCCACTGCAACTCCCTTCGTGTTTCTTAGGTCTTTGGGCAGCTGATTAAATAGTTTTGGTCCTCTCACTACAAAACTATTTTCTTTCAGGGTTAAGGATGTTCCCTGTCTCGCCTTCAATTTGGGAATACGACACAGTCTACCGTTTCTACCTTCCACCGTTGTTTGGGGAGTTATGGGATTCAGAGTAAGATTAGGGACTAGTTTCTCCATTATTTTCCAAGTGTAAATAATGGTGTATCTCTCTCTTCTCCTTTCCAGTGAATATAGGTTTAGTTCTCGTAACCTTTCCCAGTAATTTAGTTCTTTGCACCCATTGATCTTGGCTGTGAAACTTCTTTGAATCCCCTCCAGCTGTCTAATGTCTTCTTTTTTATATGGGGATGTTAGGACCGAGCAGTATTCCAGTTTGGGTATTATCAGGGTTTTCAGTAGGGGGATCATTACATTCCTATCCCTTCGTTTAAAAGTTCTCAATATCAGACCCGTTATTCTCTTTGCTCTGTTTACTGCTATCTTATTTTGTGTTTCAAATTTCGCATCATCTGTCATTACAACCCCTAAATCTTTTGCTCTGGAATTTCTCTGGACTTCCTGTCCATTTGGGGTATAATATTCCATGGACTTTAGGTCTTCTCTTTTTCCGTACCGTAATAGCTGAAATTTCTCGGTGTTAAACTTCATATTGTTGTCTTCCGTCCACTTGTAAATTTTGTTTATGTCGGTTTGTAGAGATCCTATGTCTTCTGGTTTTCGTATTTTTCTACTGATCTTTGTGTCATCTGCAAAGGATGTTACTGTGCTGTCTCTGGTAACGTCCTCATCTATGTCAGTTAGCATGATTATGAAGAGTAGTGGAGCTAATACCGTTCCTTGTGGTACTGAGCTGAGGACCTCTGATTCTAATGAAGATACTCCTTGTACTGTAACGACTTGCCTCCGCTCACTAAGGAAATTATATATCCATTTCCCTACTTTTCCTGTTATTCCCATATATTTCAGTTTATGTATTATGATTCCATGATCACACTTGTCGAACGCTTTAGCAAAGTCTGTGTATAGTACATCATAGTTTTCATTACTTTCAAGTGAATCAATAATGTTGTTGTAGTGTTCCATTAGTTGTGACAGGCATGATCTGCCTGACCGAAACCCGTGTTGGTTATCATTGAATTTTTTCTGAGTTTCCAAAAAGTCATAGATTTTCTGTCTAACAATTCTTTCAAATATTTTGGTGAGATGAGATGTAAGCGACACTGGCCTATAGTTTTTGGCCTCGGATCGATCTCCTCCTTTAATATTGGGACGATGTTCGCGCTCTTCAGGATGCCCGGTATTTCTCCCGTGTTTAATGATCGTCTCCATTTCCAGTATAGGGGCTCAGCGATTGCATTCTTGCAGTTTTTGATCAGTGTGGCATTCCATTTATCCGGTCCTGCCGCTGAGTGTGTTTTTAGTTTCCCTATGACTTGTGCAATATCCTCCGTCGTAAAGTCGAAATCCGTTATACTTTCCCCTTGTGGTTCTTCTTCAAAGAACGCGTTTCTATCGCATATCAGTTTGTCAGTTTTTGGGATACTGAAAGATGATTCATACTGAGCTTTTAATATTTCAGCTACTTCTGTTAGATCATCAGATAAATCACTGTTCTCATTTTTTAAAGGCCCGATAGTCGCATAGTTTTTCGACTTTCTTTTTGCGAAATTATAGAAGTACTTTGAGTTAGCCTTTATCGCTTCTATAGCGTCATCTTCTTCTTTTTCTGTATGCTTCTCGATTAGTTCCTGTATGACGACATCGATACTTTGCAGTTTATCATTTAATATTTTTCTGATGTTATCTTTACAATTACTTAATTTTGCAGTCACTCTTTTTCTCTTTCGGAACAATGCCCTCTTTTGTCTTTCGAACCTGCTTCTCTTTCCTCTTTGTTGTATCTTTGGGACGTGTTTTTCCACAATTTCTAACGTCTTCTCCTCTAACGTCATTAGCATCTCTTCCGTTGTCTTGGCCTCGAAAATGGTTTTCCAATCTATTACTTCCATGCTGGATGTCACCTCTTCCCAGTTTATAGCTTTGGAGTGAAAATTAAAAATTTCGAATTTGCTTCTTTCTGTTGTGCGTGTTCTTTCCTTTCCTGTTGCCTTTATATTAGTTGTTATTTCAATGATGTTGTGGTCTGATATCCTAGTTGGGGATATTTCCACATTATCAATTAAATTACTGTTTTGTGAATACAAAATCTAGGCAGTTGTTTTTTCTTGTGTGTTTCTGTTATTTCTTGCGTTAACATAAATTCATCAGCTAAAGCTAGTAGCATTTTTACCTGCTCCTGGTCTTCTCGTGTGCCCCCCTTGTCCTGGTGTATACATATATTTTTTCCTATCCTTTTATATTTCATGAATGGGAAATTAAAATCACCACAGAGAAAAATATTTGGGGTTGGAGAATGTAGATCTTTTACCAAGTTTCTTACCTCTGTAATGGAATCTGAAAATTTTGAGGTTGGCGTGTTTGGGGGTCTGTACATTACAATTAGTACCATATTTAATTTTTCAATTTTTGCTGCCACACATTCTACGTAGTTGTTTGAGGTACTTATAGCCATTTCTGCTATGTGCCTTTCGTGTGTGTAAATAGCACATCCTCCTTTACGTCTCACTGTTCTGTCGGCTCGGAGGATGTTATATTTGTCAATTTGTATTTCTTTTTTGTCAATACAGGACTCACAATTTTCACAGTTCGCCTGGCAGTCCTTTAGATGAGTTTCCGTGAGGCATGTAAAGTCTGCTCCGGCTTCTTGCATGAGTCCTTTCAGGTATAAAACTTTGTTTGTGGAGTGGTTTGATTTGAGGCCCTGTATGTTGGCTAGGATTATTTTTATTTTTTCTCTTTCTTTTTCGCATACAGGTGGTTCCGATTCGTTTTCCAATGGGGGTGCCGGTTTCGTTGCCTTATGGTCCTCCGAGAATTTACCTCTTTTTATCTTTGTCGGTACCTGTTGTCCCGATGACGCATGAAGTGCCTTTGGTCGTACCTTCTGGACGGCTCTCGGATTTCTATATTTATATTTGTCAGCTGGTTTTGTAATTGCTTGAGAGTATTTAACAGCTGAAATGTGTTGGCTGCGTCTAAAAAATTTCCATTCTTCTTTGATGTTCGTTTTTTCTGTTCCCTCGTTGCGTTCCTTTGAGGGTGGTGGTATCGGCATTTTTTTTCATATTTGCAACTCCCATACCTTTCATAAGTGTTGCAGATCGTAAGATGGTGGAACATGCATTTCTTATCAAACTTGCAGTATCCACTTGTGTAATGCATTTTGCATAATGTGGGATGTGCATATATGCATTGCCCATCCCGATATCTGCAGTTTCCTTTCGCGTAGTATTTGCATATGATATTTTCTACGCTTCTGCTTCTTTATTAAAAAAAAAAATATATATATATATATATATATTTTTTTTTTTTCTGTAACCTATATATAGGCTGTAACTCTTTATGTACTTCAATGTTCCTGAGGATGTCATTAGACGAAAGCGCTTGAGCACCATTCTGTGTTTCCTTTCCTTCGTGGTTTTATTCATCATAAATATTTTTCACGTGTTACTTTCGTGAAATAAATAAATAAATAAATATATATATCATTCATTCTATGAAAATGCGGTAACAAAATTATTCCTGTGGCCATTTGAACGTTCATGTATAGAGTGTATTACTTGCTCGTACATGATGCTCCCTGTCCCGTAGGGTGGAGTGAAAATATTAAACCGTCTTGCCTCACTCATGATTTGGTGTATTGGCCCTCTAGAAGTTTTAAAAAGATATTTTCTTTTTCGAACCCTCCACCCGTCGCAGTTTTGCCGAAAACAAAATGGCAGGAAGTCATATTTTGAAAGACCCTAGTATAATGAAAATGAAAAGGTTTATTGGCAGACTATAGTCCATATGACAAATATTATTAATGCAATGACAGTTCATATACTAAGGATAGAAATATATACAATTGATTAGAAATAATACTGCACTGTCGAAGTTAAGTGGAGCTACAGACAGACGTTTTCGTACCAAGAAGTCCATAGCTTAGAGGATAAATGGCACGACTCATGGATAGCTTGGATGATCGGGTTGGTTGATTTTTTAATTCTTTGCATTAGACTGTGTTGAGCACGTCTTGTTACCTTCGGGAAGCTCGGGACATTGCGGGTAGCAAACATTTGCGAAGCTGAGCATCTCGGGGGTAATTTATGTAAGAGTCTAAAAGACCTGCTGTACAGCAAATTTAGGGTTCTGCCAGAACCTTTTTTATAATTCACCCAGAGTTGCTGACCGTATATATTACTACAGAAAGTACGAAAGAGTGTCTTTAGCTTCACTTGTACAGAAACGAAAGTTCCTTATGATCATATTCGCTTTAGCACACAGGCTTCGAGAATGTTTTCTTATATCCGAGTCATCACTCAAGGAGCTGGTAATAGTTTGACCCAAATACTTAAACTCTTGTACTTCCTCAATTACTTCACCATTCATTTTAAACCTTATATCAGCTGGCTGATTACAGCTTTTAGGATGAAATTGCATAACCTTAGTTTTTGTAACATTAAAAAGAATATCATGTTTCTGCGAATACACTTCGCAGACATTTAGTAGCCGATCCAGACCTTTAACAGAGGGACTTATTAACACCATATCGTCGGCATAAACTAAGTTATTTATCCTTGTGTTATCTATACAACATCCTACTGTTGCCTCATTAAGTGAAGCAATTAATCCGTCAATATACACATTAAACAGCATAGGGGAGAGCAAGGAGCCTTGTCTCACCCCGCAAGAGGAGCCAAAACACTCGGATAGTACATTGCCCCACCTAAAGTGAAAGATTGGTGGGAATACCAAAATTTCAATAAATTTAATATGTACATGGGAACCTTCCTGTCTTCTAGTTTTGCAAATAAAATATTGTGGTTCACCCTATCATATGCCTTACTTATATCAAGGAAACAGCTATAAATGGTTGAATTTCTGTCAAGGTATTTAGATATTGTTTCTTTAAGTACATAGATACAGGTCAGTTGAGTGAGACCTTTTAAAGCCAAACTGATTAGGAGATGTCCATAGGAAGTCATTTAATCGGAGTAACAAGAGTTTTCTAGTAGTTTCGAGAAGCAGGAAGCGACAGCAATAGGCCTGTAATTATTGCTGGACAGAATGTCTCCGTACTTATTTTTGACCAGGGGCAAGATATATACCCTCATGAAATCTGCAGGGATATAGCTATGAGCAAGCATGGCTGATAGGAGCAATGATATATGCAGACATACTACGTCATTTGCATATTTTAAGTGCTCATTCGATAAGTCATCTACCCCTGACGCAGAACCAGTCTAACTCTTTAACCTCTTTACTTCAGAAAATGATATCAAAATATTTTCCCTCGTCCCTCCCACAATCGTTTCGCTGCAATCTATCTTAAGGTTATCCCTACTCACACTAAGAATGTTAGAGTAGTGGTTTTTCCACAGCTTTGCAATTTCTTCCTCCCCCCGACACCCCATCGATTGTCGGAGGGACATTTTTGACACCCGTTTGATTCTTAACAAATTTCCAAAATTTGTTATTATCGTTATTTATGCGAGCTTCACAGGCTTTTGATGCTCGAATAGACTCTTCTTCCTGTATAATATCTATCGGGTTTTTTATAGAAGATGTCGCGCTATATTGTGTCTTATTTGGTTATAACTATAAGTAAATATATTCACACAACACAAGCGATACTTACTAATCACCAACTACTTAAGAACACACAGACGCTTATTTAAACATCAGTCTCACTCGAGGTCAATGACATCTTGCATATGGCTGATAAGGGATGGGGGTAGGAGCCGCATGCTGCATATTGTAGCATGGGTGGCTACAAAGACTATTGAGTAAAATATGTTTACATTTTAGTTTTAGAGCTTATATATAATTTGTTTTAACTAATTCCGTGTTTTGTATTTTTTCAGATTTTCATAATGTGATATTTCTGTAGAAATTTAACCTCAGATTTAAATATGGCAAAATACCTACTAACTAGACAGTCGGTGAAGCAACATTTTCTGTTCGGAATTCCAAGTGAATTACCACATAATGTTTTGCCCTCTAATATGCAGGTTGGGAGATATTTTCTTCTACTGAAGGAAGGCTCATCTGCAAAATTGACAAATAATGATATTCTCGAAACGATAGCAGAAGCATTGGTCGAAGTGTGGAAACGTTCATCAATACCCTCAATGAGTAAAAAAGCCATAATTACCAAGTTGAAATGCTTTACCGACAAGGTTACGCATCTTAATCGATCCAAAAGCAGTGCGAAACTTATTGAATTGTTCAAAAAGTCATTGGTAGAACTCTGACATTTGTGCCTGTAAATGCAACTTCATTTCGCACCAAGATTTTGGCTGCCGAAAAAGCGGATGTAAAGAAAAACATATTATTTGCGTTTGTCCAAAAGAATCAAGAATTCCCAAAGAAGAACTGGAATTCCTTGAGGATCAGAGGACTGTGCGAAATATGGTGATTGGAGGTGTGGATGTTACCTTTTCAAGATCTATAGCAAAAAGAAATGCAAGAAAGTTGAAGGAGCAACAAGGAAGTAAGCGAAGAAAAATAATCATATGAAGAATTCGAAAAGGTGGTCATTGATGATGTGCTTTCACCTGATACTAATACTGATCTCTCTCGCACCGAAGAAAGTTCACCAACTGAGTCTGAATATGAATGCTCCAACATTCAAATGAGAGCCCTCTTTACACAATCTCGGCATGGAAGCCGACAGATTTGGTGTTTCAGATAGGGCTGCATCGGCCATTGCTTCAGCTACTTTGGTGGATTTGGGTATCATTACCGAAAAAGACACTGACTTTTTTATTGATCGAAATAAGGTGAGAAGAGAGAGACAGAAATTGAGAAAAACATTACAAGTTGAAGCTGCACAAAGTTATGGTGATGTTAAAGCTTTATATTTTGATGTGAGAAAGGACAAGACGTTGGTAAATACAAATAAAGATGGTAAATGGTACCAGGATATGATTGTTGAAGAACATTATGTACTATTGAGTGAGCCTGGTGGAGAATGCCTTAACCACTTTGAGCCCTAAATCTGGAAAAGCAAGTGATGTATCTGATTCGTTGTTCGCTTACTTGACTGAAGTGACACTAGACCAGAATCTCCAGGTGATAGGGTGCGACAGTACGAATGTCAACACTGGGTCTAAAGGTAGCATAATCCATTTCATCGAGCAGAAGCTGAACCGACCATTGCAATGGAGCATTTGTATGTTACATACAAATGAACTTTCTTTAAGGCATCTGTTTGAGCGATACGACGAGAAAACAACTGGGCCAAGATCATTTAGTTGATCTATTGGTAATGCTTGCCATGAGATGCCTGTGGTAAAGTTTTCCCCAATTACGGATGGGGCCGATAGCATCCCAGTTCTCACAGATGAGTCATAGAAGATTTAAGTAACGATCAACAATACATGTTCAGAATAATTGGGGCCATAAGAGAAGGATATTGACGGAAGCCTAGAAAAACTCAAGCCTCGTCCCCTTAACAACTCTAGATGGTTAACTCTAGCTAACAGACTATGTCGTTATTATGTCTCCCAAAAGAATCCCTCCAGAGAGTTACGTAGCCTTGTTCTGTTCACAGTAACAAACTGTGGTCCTAACTGGTTCAATATGAAATGTAAACCGTATCTGCCTGATGGACCCAAAGATATCTTTGATGCGATAAAAAGGTTCAACCTGTTACCCCAACATATACAAAAAAGTTGTCCAACTCATATATCACGGAATGCCTATTTTTCTCACTCAGAAAATATTATTCTATCAATGCTGTCAGATAGTGAGCAAAAGCTGCGCAAAGTTGCAATCGATCGAATAATACAGACAAGAAACTGTGAGGAAGCCAATACAAGGAAAATCAGAGAATTTAGAGTACCAGAATTGAACTTCAAAGCATCACATTGGACAGACATCATCTTCTGGGATAGGATTGATGTCAGTGAACCACCTCTCACTTCTAAATTGTGTGATGAAGAATTGCTTCAGTACGAAACAAAATGTTTCAAAGTTGAGCAATACCCCATTCACACACAGAACGTCGAAAGAGCCGTGAAGTTGGTTACAGATGCATCAGCATCAGTAATATCACAGGAATCAAGAGACGGATTTATTAGGTCAAGAATAAAAAGTCGTTCTCTGCTTCCCTCACTTGAAACCAAAAAGGATCTGATGCCTCTCCTGAAAAAAATATTATTTGAGATGAGCGGGTTTTATATCGCATTAAAATGTAATTGATTTACGGCATCCAACCAAGTGAGACCAGATACAATTTTATTTCAATACAATGTATGCGCAATGGTGCTTTATAAGTATAGTTTTGCATTATAAAGCGTTTTTCAATTATTTTTTCAATTATTTTTTTTGATAGAACACTTACTTTTTGTTATGAGCATATTTTTTTTATGGACAACCAGCTGATGGCCATTCTGCTTTTATGTAAAAATGCGAGAGATGGTTTGAGTTACAAACATTAAATGACTGAATACCAGGGGCGTACCCAGAAATTTGCCAAGGGGTGGGGGTGGGTGGGGGCGAACTTGGAACTAATCGTAGAAGTATAATTGAAATAGAGATAAATAATTTTTATGTACATTCATGATGAGCTTATCGTTCAGTTAGAGATGATTAACTAGTTACTGCTAAGACACAGTATAAATAAAAATATAAAAATTATATTATAAAAAATATAAAAATTATTATAAAAATCTGATTAGTAACATAATATTCAATGCAAACCGCAATTAGGATGCTCAGACTTGTATTAACAAGAATAAAAAAGTGCTAATTTCGAGATTAAGCATTTCCTTGGACTGTTACCTTTATAAAAGAAAATTATTCTCAGGGCCGGATTAAGAGTTTTCGGGATCCTAAACCATTTTAGATGTTTAGTAGTAGGGGAGGCAAGAGCCAGCGCCGAAGGCGCCGAAATTTTTTCACTGTCATTTTCATCCTGTTGTAACCTAGCAATTTTACTGGGAAAATAATTTATTAGCTTAAGGGGGGGCGATCGCCCCTGTCGCCCTTCCCTTCGGTACGCCTCTGCTGAATACATCATTTTTACGTTCTAATACACCAAAAAACAAGTGAGGCAAATAAATTTGAAATAAAAAGTTGTTTCACTCCGCCCTACTGTATAGTGTATACACAATAGGGTGGATCGATTTTACATTTTTTTCGATTTCCATATTCTAATAGAGACAAAACCTTGCGCATGCATGAGAAAATAGCCTCTGCAAAATCTTAGCTTAATAGGTAATCATCTTCTGCCCCCGGCAGAGCGATGAAAATCATATTTTAGTAGTCAAAAACGTATTTTTAAACCCTAGCCTAGAGTCATAAAATTTTGCGTGTGTGTTATTTCATGCCTAAGCAACGATATAAATGCTATGGGAAATATATAAATGCATTATTTAAGACAAAGAGCCGATCTGAAAATATGTATATTATACATATTTTCAGATCGGCTCTTTGTCTTAAATAATGCATTTATATATTTCCCATAGCATTTATATCGTTGCTTAGGCATGAAATAACACACACGCAAAATTTTATGACTCTAGGCTAGGGTTTAAAAATACGTTTTTGACTACTAAAATATGATTTTCATCGCTCTGCCGGGGGCAGAAGATGATTACCTATTAAGCTAAGATTTTGCAGAGGCTATTTTCTCATGCATGCGCAAGTTTTTGTCTCTATTAGAATATGGAAATCGAAAACAATGTAAAATCGATCCACCCTAATACACAAGGCCCAAGGCATGGATCCGATTAATCAGTTAATCATTGTTTGAATTTAATCATTAATTAATCCAAAAAATATTTTTAGAAAATTATGGGAAATGATTAATTTTCCTCATAATTTCAGCATCATTTTACCTTAAATTTTGTAATGTATCATTTGAATTTGGCACCTTTTTGCATGTATAAACTGTCTAATCCGCCCATGCCTGATTCCTTGAACAAAAGCAAACTAAATGTTTGAGCAAAATGTTTTTTCGGTCTTAGCTCACGCAACAGAAACAATAAAGCGCTTTCTTACTCTTTTCAGAAGTATTTATTTTTTAATCATTTTTGATCGGTTAATTATATTGATTAATTAGAAAATTTCATCATTCATCACTTTTTCCTAAAAATGATTAATTAACCATGCCCTAGACTATACACGTATATATTATGCTATGTTCACTAAATGTTCTTTTGAAAAAGAAAATTGATGAATGAATATGAAAAGAAAAACTTGAATTAATTTTGATCTTTCGCGTGTATCGAAATCGACGATTATATTTCTTAAATTTACTAATTAAAGGTATTTAATTGGATAAACGCGAAAGGATTTAAATGATTTAAAGCGGATAAATTACTCGCACTGGGTTTAATGAGGGATTAATTCCCTGTCAGTGCAAAAGAAACTGCGAGGATTAAAAAATATTGTTCGTTCCTGAATCTTCAATTAATTTTCAGTTAAGACGAAATGAAAGAGGATATATATATATATTAATATATATATATATATATTATATATACAGGCCCGTATCCATGGGGGTGGGCCAGAGGGGCACGTGCCCTCCCCGAAATTTCGCGAAAAAAATTTTTTTTGAAGGGTTTTAATTTTTTGCTTAATAATATAATTTTGTATAAGACGCTGCTGAACGTCAAAAGAAGAGCAGCGTAGTCAGCAAAAATTTAATATAAACAAGGGTATTTGAGTCTAGCAAAGCTAAAGTGACGTTGTTTGTGTGAGTTTATATGGTGTGTGTTGGTGGAATGCATAGCTACCGGTATAGCCGCTGGCTGTCAACACAGACCGGCATATTGTTGGTTATGTGGATTGTGCTTGTGCTAGTCTTAGTTCATATAGGTGTATTATTTTCTTGTTATTAACTTGAGTGTTCTCATCTTTTCAGAATTAATGAAGATTACTTCATTTTTTGTGCCGATTAACCGACAGAGAATTGATACTAGTGAAGGGCAAAGTTCCCAAAGTGAAAATATTGTCCTAACTGAATGTGATACTACAGAACAAATTACAAATTTACCAGTGAGCAATTTCAGAGACATTCATTTGAATTTATTTGAGCTTCATTTCATACATCATCTACTTGCAGTTAATGAATTTAAAGTAACGCGACCCTATGCACCCTCAATGCTCCTAAGAAGAGCTATACACACTATTATCTAAAGTTGGTGTGCCCCCCATCCGAAAAAAATCCTGGATACGGGCCTCATATATATATATATATATATATATATATATATATATATATATGATACACACAGACCATGCATGGAACAAGGAACTCTTCTGGAAAAATTAAATCCACTATACTCCGAATAAGTAATGGTGCCAGTTGAGGTTTAAGTTTTGGTATTTGGCTAAAAATACAATAGTTACTCATTTTCTTTGATGTATTCAATCCGACGCGAATGCAACGAGTCTTTTGCTTATATTGAAGTTCTGGATATAGTAGGCGAGGTGTAGCTGTAACCCCTAGATCCTGTCCCAAAGCTGGTTCCTATCTGCTTTGCAGATAGCTGGTGAGGAAAGCTATATTTCTGGGGCCTCTTTGCGAGTGACCCGTTGCCCACGTCGGGCTAACATCACGAAAAAGAAAAACTATAGTGGTTGTCATTTACCATTACTTATTCGGACTATAGTGGATTTAATTTTCTCGGAAGAGTTCCTTGTTCCATGCACGGTCTGTGTATCATGAAAGAGCCTCAGGGGACCATTCTGAGTTCAATCCTATATTTATATATGGGAAGAATTTCACACTTAAACTCGTGAAATGAATGAATGAATGATGCAAATTCACAAGGAAAAAAAAAAGTGATCCCAAGGCATTTCGTGTATTCAGCAATACACCTCGTCGTCATTCCCTGACGAGGTGTATTGCTGAATACACGAAAGACCTTGGAATCTTTTCTCCTTTTCCCTTGTGGGTTTTCAATATACAGGGTGTCCCATAAGTCGGGCATCATGGGAGAAATTCATATTTTTCTATTTCTACAAACCATAATTCATATTTTTCTCTTTCTACAGGCCATAATGTCTGTGAGCAAGGAATAACGAATCCAGATAATTCTACTCATAGGAAATCGGAGTCAAAGAGAGGCCGCTGCTGAATTTAACAGACTGCATCCAGACCGCGAGCCAATAACACAGAGTTGTGTTAGCAGACTTGTTGCAAAGTTTAAGGAAACAGGATCCATAGAAGATAAACCACGCAGTGGACCTTCAAGGAGGTCCACTGACGATGATACAGCGACTGCTATCCTGGCTCATTTTAACAGAAGTCCCAATAAGTCTATTCGGCGATTGTTCGCCGAGACAGGAGTGTCGAAAAGTAGCATCCATCGCATTCTTCAGGCTCACAAATGGCATCCATATAAACTTCAGATCCTACAGAAATTAAGCGAAGATGATCCCGATTTTTATCTCTGGGGCCACTTGAAAGCACTGGTATACGCAGAGAAAATTAGAAGTGTTGAACATTTGCGGCAGCGCATTATTGGGGCATGTAACACCATTACTCCTGACATCATTCACCGTGTGCTTGCTGACTGGGTATCACGTCTGAATTTGTGTATTGAAAACAATGGTGGACATATTGAGCACGTTCTGTAAATAAAAGCTTTTGGTTCTTTTCCATTTTATGGGAACCACCATTTTTTTAAATAAATATATTGTTCTGAAGCATTTTTTTTATGCTGATTCCAAATATATTATTCTTTTGCAGGAGAAATACAAAATAAGAAAGTTATAGTCATTAATATTTTATTATTTATACGATATTTCTTTATTTTCTCATATTGCATAGTTTAAGTTAGGTTAGGTTAGGTTAGTTAGGTTAGGTTAGGTTAGTTAGGTTAGTTTAGTTAGGTTAGGTTAGGTTAGTTAGGTTAGTTTAGTTAGGTTAGGTTAATTGTTTAAAACTTAATTACCTCTCTAAAGTAATTGTTATAATCCACGATTGTTCCATGGGAGATGCCGAATTCCTTTTCGCAAAATTTGATCGTTGTATACTCTTGAGACCAACAATACATTAATGAAATTATAGTTTCAAGAGGTAGTTTTGAATCCTCTAGCCAAGTATTCTTGCGTACAGACACCTTTTCTCGGCACGTTTGTTTTGAGCACCGCCATTCCATTGAGCATTATGTGGGAGATGAAACAAATGACTCCACAAATGTATCAATAATTTACTTAAACATCCAGGGCCTTTACCCAAACTCAAACCATACCAAAGTACCTTACCTAAAGAGCCTAGTGGAACACACTACTAGCACAGTTATAGCCCTCACAGAAACACACCTGAACCCCATGATCATGAGTAGTGAAATTGCAATCAAAGGGTACACCACCCATAGATGTGACAGAGAAGACCGTCTAAATGGTGGTGTCCTGATGTACATCCCTGAAAACATTCAAAGTGAACTGCTCATGGCATACTCAAATGGAGCCTGTGAACTCCTAATCATCATGCTCAGCATAAATAAAGAAGACATAATACTAGTGAATATCTATAGCCCCCCAGATAGCTCCCATCTAGAGCTCACTGAAGTTCTGGAAAAAATCAGGCAATGCCCAGCTATTGTAGACTCAACAAGAGACTTAATCATTACAGGAGACTTTAATCTCCCAAATTGCACCTGGAACCAATATGGTGGTATGAAATCAGGGACAAAAAGGTCCAAATCAAAACACCTGAATGAGTTTATGGAAAAACTGCTCCTAGTACAACATGTCCACTGCCCAACTAGAAAAAATAATATCCTAGATTTAGTGCTGACAAATAATGCAACTACAATTGACCACATTTTTATAACACCAACTATACACTCCGACCACAATGTCATGCACATATTCACAAACTTGTCCCTCCACAAATGTAAGCAAGACCCATGCCAAACGAACTTGCCATACTCTGACCTAAACCTGCACAAGTCAGACTGGACATCAATATAACTGTCTGGGAGAAATAAACTGGGAAGATGAATTAGAAAACCTAAAGCCAGAAGAATGCTGGAGTAGAATACAATACCTGCTGTCATCAGCATTATACAAACACACACCAAAGAAAAACGATAGTGCACAGAAGCACCGGACAAAAGAGCACAGATACAGAAGGACACTTATGAGGAAGAGAACAAAGCTATCTAAACAACTGACAAAGCAATTAAGTGATACAAGACATAGTAACATCCGGAATCAGATACTGATGTTAGAACTTAAAATAAAGGAGTCAACCATAAGAGAGAATATTGATAATGAACACAAAGCTATTGGCACTATAAAGGAAAATAGCAAATTCTTCTTTAGCTATGCTAAACGCAAAGCAGTTATCAAAACGAGCATTGGCCCATTGCTTGCTAAAGATGGACTAACTCTCACATCTAATACACAGGAAATGGCAAACATTTTACAATCTCAATATGCTTTAAGCTGGAGTACCCCTGTAGTAGCAAAGAAAATAAAAACTACAGCATTTTTGATAGAGAAGAAAATGACCAAGACAGACCATTATTGGAAGATATACAAATAACCACTAGAGATATACAACAGGCAATAACAGAGCTACCGGGGAGTTCAGCCCCTGGTCCAGATGGAATTGGAGCCAAGATTCTTAAGGAATGCAAACATACTTTATCTCTGCCTTTGAAAATCCTGTGGAGATCCTCACTAGACACCAGTAGAATACCACCAATCATGAAACAAGCAAATATTACCCCAATCTACAAAGGAGGCAAAAGAAAGGAAGCCAAGAACTATAGACCCATATCTTTGACTTCCCATATTATTAAAATATTTGAGAAAGTCCTGAAAAGGCACATTGTCAGTTTTATAGAAAATGAACATCTCTTAGAAGACTTTCAACATGGCTTCAGACACAAGAGATCCTGCCTTACTAAACTTATAGACCATTGCAATACAATCCTACAATACTTGGGAGAAAACCACAATGTTGATGTCATCTATCTAGACTTTGCAAAAGCTTTTGACAAGGTTGACCATGGTATATTATTCCATAAACTAAAAGAACTTGGTATTTGTGGAAAAGTAGGAAAATGGATCCATGCCTTTCTCGCTGACAGAAAACAAATAACAACTGTAAATGGAGCAAGATCTATAGAAAAAGAAGTGATTAGTGGAGTGCCGCAAGGCACAGTACTAGGACCAATTCTATTCATTATAATGCTAAACAATATAAACTGTAACCTAGGAAGCTCTCTCCTGTCATTCGCAGATGATACCAGAATACTAAGACCAATTACAGAAAAAGAAGACTGTGTAGAGCTACAAAAAGATCTACAAACTATATATGCATGGGCAGATGCAAACAATATGGCCTTCAATGAAGACAAATTTGAACTAATTAAGTATGGACCAAATAAATACCTGAAAGAACAATTCAACTACACTGGACCCACAGGAAAAGATATTGCACAAACTGATCATGTCAGGGATCTAGGGATTATATTATCTGAAGATGCAACATTCAACAGGCACATTGACAAAGTAACCTCATCATGCAAACAACTAATAGGATATATACTGAGGACATTCAGAACTAGGGACAGTATGACCATGCTTACCCTGTGGAAATCACTTGTCCTTCCACGCATTGACTACTGCTCTCAATTATGGTTTCCCCACAAACAGAATGAATTGCAAAAAATTGAGGGCCTACAAAGAACCTTTACCTCGTATATTAAACAACCTGATGGGCAACAGGTGAGTAAAAACAAATTAAACTACTGGGATAGGCTTAGAGGCCTCAACCTTTATTCCATAGAGAGAAGGTTTGAGAGATACATCCTAATCTGCACCTGGAAAATTCTAGAAGGGCTTTTAGTTGCCCCCAATACTGAACCAATTGTGCCCACCTTAACAAGAACTGGCAGAATGTGTAAAAAATATCACCTCCCACCAAACAGTCTGAGAAGGATTCAAACCCTTCAATATAATAGTATCTCTAGGCAGGGTTCTCGCCTGTTTAACTCCTTGCCTCAGTACCTTAGAGATATAAGTGCAGTCCCAGTAGATACTTTTAAAAAACACTTGGACATGTTTTTAGCCAACATACCCGACCAACCCACAGTGTCAGGGTATTCCTCTGCCAGACCAGCCCCCACAAATTCAATAGGGGACCAAATCGTAAGGCAGGAGCAAGAGAAAAGAAGGGTGGCGACCCCGTCGTGGCCCCGCCTCAGGAGGCGCTGAGTGGACTTCGTGGGAGCAGCGCACCCTTGAGGCAGAAGCGCTTTAAGGTAAATTTAAGGTAAATTAAGGTAAATTTACTGTCGCTTCTTTTGGTTATCGACATTTCGTGTTTTTTATTACATTGTTTGGTTTTAGGAATAACATCATTCTGTTGTAAAAACTTTAATGCATCTTCTTCACATGTAATATTTCTTGCTAGCCAAATTAAGTTATAATTTTCCATATTGTCAAGTCGAAGCAAATATTTTCATTCAAGGTAAATTAACAACTGATTTGAACTATTAGAAATAGGCTATTAGGCCCTAACTGAGCTTACGATGACGTTATCGTACAAATGACGTCATCGTGGCATATCATATAAATAATAAAACTTTATTGACTATAACTTTCTTATTTTTTATTTCTCCTGAAAAAGAATAATATATTTGGAATCAGCATAAAAAATGCTGTAAAACCATGTATTTATTTTTAAAAAAATGGTGGTTCCCATAAAATGGAAAAGATCCAAGCTTTTGTTTTGCCTTTTTTTATTATTTTTCCTATGATGCCGGACTTATGGGACACCCTGTATATATATCTAATCAGTTTGGTTTTAAAAAGGTCCCACTCAACTGACCTGTGTATCTATGTACTTAAAGAAACTATCTAAATTCACTGACAGTAATTCAACTATTTATAGCGGTTTCCTAGATATAAGTAAGGCATATGATAGAGTGAACCACAATATTTTATTTAAAAAACTAGAAGACAGGAAGGTTCCCATGTACATATTAAATTTATTAAAATTTTGGTATTCCCACCAGTCTTTTACCGTTAGGTGGGGCAATGTACTATCCGAATGTTTTGGCTCCTCTTGCGGGGTGAGACAAGGCTCCTTGCTCTCTCCTATGCTGTTTAATGTGTATATTGACGGATTAATTGCTTCACTTAAAAAGGCAATAGTGGGATGTTGTTAGATAACACAAGGATAAATAACACCAGTACACATTTGAAAACTTGTCGATCGATTTTTACAAACTAGTTGGTGATTCTATATAATTTGAGTGCGCTGATCTCAAAAATATAGTTAGTTTTTCCCTATCACGTATGGTTTTCTTACTACAGGGTGTCATAAATCCCCCATTTATCCCCAAATGTGAACCATCTTATCGAGACCAACATTGGATTGCACATGCTAAACCATAAATTTTGTTGTTATAGACTACAGTAACGCTTACATAATAATGTAGGGTAAATATATATAACAACTAGTCCCGTTCCCAGCAAAAAATACTCTCCGCTCCCATCGATGGGTGGTTAACATTTGGGGACAGATGAGGTATTACAACACCCCTTGTAGCACGAAATCTTTAGGTGATAGAGTAAAACCTAATTAAAGCAGAATTAAATAGCTCCTAGCTCTTGGACAAGCATATTGTTTGTTTATGAAAGAATAAAAAAATAACTGAAAGAAACAAAATATATTTACCTTCTTTACTTGCAAACATTTCAGGACTTATTCCAAAGACTTAAGACTACGAAGGTAGATCTGACTAATGACGACCAAACCGGTGCTTCTTTGATGTTTTCTTATGCTGTGCGTTAGGCTGATCTCATTGCAGACACCAGCAGTAATCCGCCATCATATTTGTATGCCATCTTCCTTGATATCTTCTTTCCATGGTTTTGATGTCCTGGTGAAATCGTTCCCCTTGCTCCTCACTGACATCTCCGAGATTTTCGGGAAAACGGTCAAGATGCGAAAATAAGAAGTGAACTTTCAGGCTCATGTTGCAGCCGAAGGCGCAAAACTTTTTAAGCATATTTTCCACCAGTCTTTCATAATTTTGGCTTTTGTAGTTTCCCAAGAAGTTTTCAACAACATCTTTGAAACCAAGCCATGCTTCTTTTTCTTTATTGATCATTGTGTTCAGGAAATGATCGTCTGTCAATAACTTTCTAATCTGAGGACCTATAAAAACACCTTTATTTTCTCGTAGCTAATCTTTGGATATTTTGAACAAATGTACTTGAAACACTCACCTTCTCTATTCAATGCTTTGACATACTGCTTCATCAAGCCTAACTTAATGTGCAAGGGTGGTAGGAGGATTTTATTTGGTTCAACTAGATGTTCATGTAAAATGTTCTTTGATCCTGGGGTAAGATTCTCTCTAGGAGGCCAAGTTTTCCTCTTCCAGTGCTGGTCACGTGCTCGACTATCCCATTCGCAGATGAAACATGGCATCTTAGTGTATCCTGATTGCTGCCCAAGTAACATGCAAAGGACTTCGAGACCCCCACACAATATCCATCTGTGATTTTGATACTGAATTTTTTCCAGAAGCAGTTTCATGTTATCATAGGTCTCTTTTAAATGAGTAGAATGGGCCACTGGGATTGGTGCACATTTGTTACCGTTGTGCAGTAACACTCCTTTTAGAAGAATCTATAAACAACCTCCAGTCACTGGCTTGGTATTCGATGCCTAGCTGGCACACTAATCCTGTGATGTCCTTGCAAAATACCAAGGGACCATCTTCTTCGAAAAAAGGCACGAAGTCTTTCTCACGATTTCTGTACCAAGAGAAGTATGTGTCGGATGCCAATAAATTGTTCTCCTGCAATCTACAGTAGACCCCAAAAGTTCTGCAGAGTCCTTAGGCAGATTCAAATCCCTGACTAAGTCATTTAGTTCGGCTTGGGTTAATGGTTTAGGAGGATCTCGGTCAGCTGTTGGCTGTTCATAAACATCATCTTTGTCTGGATTTGGAGCTGAATCAGAATCTGAATTGTATTGATCCAGACTCTCGGGTGGGCGGGGAATAGGAACTTCTGGACCATGGGGTACCGGCCTTATTGCAGATGGAAGACTTGGGTATTGAAGGCTCTCTTTATTTTTTGCATTATAACCTTTAACATTGCAAGAACAGAAGTAGCAGTCGTCGGTATGGTTTCTAGGCTCGCGCCATACCATAGGGATCCCAAATGGCAAACTTTTCTTTTTACCTTTGCTCCAATTCCTTAGTGCCGCAACACATGTAAGACAAACCTTGTGTGGAGCCCAACTTTTGTCTTGATCTCCTAATTTAATTCCAAAATAAGCATAAGCTCTCTTAATGAAGGTCGTTACATTTGTCCTTTGTTTTACAACAACATACCGACGTAATGTTAGAATTATCTCTCTGAAAAATATGAAAAAACGAAATTAATTAAAGATAAAAAAGTAAAAAATTACAAAACGCCCCAAAATTGTTTTGCTAATAACTTTAAAACTGTGGGTGATAGAAAAAAACTGGTAGCATTTTTGAATTCAGTGCAGCGAACTGCTTCAGAATCACAACTCAAAATAAAGAAATCTATTTTCATGCAGACCGGTGTAATTTAGTTTATGCCGATGATATGGTGTTAATAAGTCCTTCTGTTAAAGGTCTGGATCGGCTACTAAAAGTTTGTGAAGTGTATTCGCAGAAACATGATATTCTTTTTAATGTTACAAAAACTAAGATTATGCAATTTCATCCTGTACAACAGGTCTTTTAGACTCCTACATAAATTACCCCCAAGATGCTCAGCTTCGCAAATGTTTGCTACCCGCAATGTCCCAAGCTTCCCGGAGGTAACAAGACGTGCTCAATACAGTCTAATGCAAAGAATTAAAAAATCAACCAACCCGATTATCCAAGCTATCTATGAGTCCTGCCGTTTATCCTCTAAGTCTAAGCTATGGGATTCTTGGTACGAAAAAGTCTGTTTGAAGCTCCACTTAAGTTCGACATTACTGTATTATTTCTAATCAACTGTATATAATTCTATCCTTAGTATGCGAACTGTCATTGTATTAATAATATTTGTATTATGGACTATAGTCTGTCAATAAACCTTTTCATTTTCATTTCATTTATGAAAATTATTTCACAAAAGTAACACGTGAATAATATTTGTGATGAAAATAACCACGAAAGAAAAAGAAAACACGAAATAGTGCACAAGCGGTTTCGTCTAATGACATCCTCAGGACACTGAAATTAACTTTAGAACATTACTGTAGTATTTTCATATGAAAATATGAAAAACGTCATAATAAAGAATAGTCCTACCAATAATTCAGGCATTTTCTATAAAATTGCTTGAAAACAATGTTACTTCTTTTACAGTGGACAGACGGGAAAAGATTTGAACACGCGTATAAAACAACATCAATATTCCGTTAGAACGGGACAGTCGTCCAATGCCCTTTTTGTCCATTTGTTAGAGTTGTCCCATTGTGTTGATGAGAATAATGCTTCAGTTTTGTTTCACTCAAGCAACATTGTTAATAGAAATATTCTTGAGTCTGCCATTATTCAACTTAAACAATTTCAACCTTAGCCAGTGCCTTTTTTCGCTCGATCCTGTTATTTTTAATTCATTCAGAACAGATTTAAGCAAGAAGGGCAAGGCGCTAAAACTCTGATAGCTTTCCTACGTGACTTGTATGTTTCTCCTACAATATTTTCTGCACGAATCATATTTTTTTTCCTCTCTTTATGATCAATCTCAATCTTGTTATTAATTTCAGTATTCCTGAAGATGTCATTAGACGAAAGCACTCGAGCACTATTTCGTGTTTTCTTTCATCATATATGATGAAAATAATAACCACGAAGGAAAAGTAAAACAAATGAAATTAAAAATAACATGGAAAATAATAAGGAATTTGATCATCAGCATATTTCGTCTACATTTTTAACTAACTTTTCCTTTGCTATTTAGTGTTGCATGTTTTCATGTTGAATTTTATATATTTTATATTAATTTTATAAGATATAAAAAAAATGGATTCGTTTACCAAATCAAATTAAAATTCTCATTTCTGCTAATCTCAAAAATGTTTGTTTTCTTTGCTTTTTATTTTGACGACATAGAAGATATTTTCCTTCGGGTTTCAACGGATTGTTGGTCTGAGCCTTGACAAAGGAAACACCTCCTCGATATACATATTTTGCTTATATTTGTGAAAGATTCATTTTAAAAGAATATTTTTTATTTTATTTGATTAAGCGAAGATTGAACGATATAAATTCTGTTTCACTCTTCTTTCATAAACACACTTCATTTTATATATATATATATATATATATCGTAAAGAACGACGCTTGTATAGGAGAACATTCCGCGCAAGATGAGAAGAGAGAACGAACAAATGAAAAAATGAGGTAACCACTCGGGAATCGAACCCGGGATCTTCCGATTGCCGGTCAGATCCCGGGTTCGATTCCCGGGTGGTTACCTCATTTTTTCATTTGTTCGTTCTCTCTTCTCATCTTGCGCGGAATGTTCTCCTATACAACAACTTTGACACTTTCTTTCAGTCATTAAATAATCTTGTTCCCTCTATTAAATTTAAATATGAATGGGAGAACGACAAACAATTACCTTTTCTAGATGTTTTGGTCATTAACGAAAGCGGAAAGCCCAATTTCACGGTCTATAGAAAACCTACTCATTGTAATTCGTACATTCATTATTTTTCATATCATGATGAAGGGGTTAAAAGCTTAATTATTTCTTCCATGTTTCTAAGAGCACTCAGGATTTGTAGCCCACATTTGCTGGACCCGGAAAATTCAAAGATTTGGAACATTTTTAAGGATTTAAAATATCCCGAGTGGTTTATCAGAAAGGCGTATTTTAAAGCCAGAAAATCTTTTTATGCCCCTCGGGAACCTTCAGTTAACCAAAACAATATGTGAGTTTGCCTTACATTGCCGGCTTAGAAAGAGTTAAACCGTTGACGAAAGATTTTAAGTTTGCTTTGGCGTTCAAATATTCGTCTACCGTGAAAAGTAAATTGGTTAGGAATAACGTTGCAAAAGAGGAACAAGCCTGTGTCTACAGCATTCCCTGTAAAAGTTGTGATTTAGTATACGTGGGAGAAACTGGAAGAAATATTGAAACCCGTATTAAAGAACACAAATATGCCTTCAGAAGTTGTAATACTAATAATGCCATTTTTTATCACGCCAGCCAAAATAATCATGCTATAGATTGGGAATCAAGTAAGGTACTTTATAAATGTAATAATTATGTCAAAAGAAAAATAATAGAATCTGTGTGTATAGAAAAAGTAGATAATTTTAATTTGTGCGAAGGTACTTATAAGTTAGACCCTTTAATGAGATTCTTGGTAAAAAATCCCTTACGGAGTCGTGGGAACGTGTTCGAACCTAAGTGTGAATTTCTTAAATGTCTCTGGATTGGATTGTTTCCTTACTCGCTTTTAGTAAATGTAATAATGGAAGTAATAAATGTGGAAATAAATATAAATGCAACAGATGTAATAATAAAGGTAATATTATAAATTTAATAATTAGGGTAAAGGTAATAATAATAAATGTTAAAAAAAAATGTAAATGCAATAATAAATGCAGTAATTATGTCAAAATATTAGAATCTGTATGTATAGAACAAGAAGATAGTTTTAATTTGTGGGAATGTACTTATAAGCGGACCCTGTAATGAAATGCCCTTCCGGTGTCGGGAGAAAGGTATCTAACCTAGGTGCGAATTTCTCAATGGTCTCTGGATTGTTTCCTAATCGGCTTTTGTCATTCGTTTTTCGGTTTATAAGTTCTGTATAATAAACAACAATGTAATAACCAATGTAATAATAAATTTATAATTTCTGTAATAAATAATTATGCAATATTAAATGTAATAAATTTAATAATAAATGTAATAATTATGTAAAAAAAAAAAATAATAAAAAAAATAATGGACTCTGTATGTTTAGAACAGGAAGATAGTTTTAAATTTGCGCGAATGTACTTAATGAAAATGCCCTTCCGGTGTCGGGAGAATGGGATCTAACCTAGGTGCGAATTTCTTAACGGTCGGTCCCTGGACTGTTTTTCCCTCTTGTTTTGGTTCATTCGTGTTTCTGTATCCACCCGAGGAGGATGCCAGTGGGCGTCGAAACTGTTGTGGAAATAAACTCTGTCTATTAGAGTGGGTTTTTATTTTCATATTTTGACCTTCACGTAGGAAAAAGTGAAGTTTTTTGCATTTATCACGTTTAAGTGTTCAAATTTCCACTTTTTCGTTTTCTGGTTATGTTCAGAACAGCTGTGCAGGACATACACTGTAGTACAAATATAACAGACCGGTTTCTTACCAAACAAAACCACTGTAACAGCTATTATAGGCTACTAGAGTTTCACTGTGATAATTTTCTATGTTTCAGATACAAAGCTTAGTGAAGATTGTGGAGCCACCATGGCTAAGCAAGGACGAAAGACAGAAAAAGTTCTGGTTCAAAGCTGAGTGATCTGATGGGTCCAGGCAAGCAGTTATTTTCCACAGAAGTTCCAACCTGGAGAGCTGTGTTTCAGAGAGGAATCCTCCTCCAGGAAGAGAAGCTGCTTCTGGATGATATGAAGAGAGCTCAGTACCCTCTGCAAGATTTGACTAAGTACTTGGCATCACTGGTACTGGCACAGTGGTGCAAAAGCAATGCAAAGTTCACTCCTCCTGTGATCATTCAAGAAAGATCCATTGCCAGGAAGATTCTTGTCAGGTGGAATGAAATGATTGACCTTGTGAATGGAAGAGTGAAGGCTGCAAAGAGAGAGAAGAGAATATCTGAACGTGATACATTGTTTGACATAACAACCTGCAGACATGATATCACTCTCTGTGGAACTGAAGCATCTGGCTGCTCTGGCTGTGCTGCTAGAGTTCATGTCAACTGTGACTGCCCTCTGCCTCAGAAGATTCCAAAGCTAGAGCTAGAGTGGCTCCATTACCAGAGGATCAAAACCTCAAAAGTTTCTGGCTTCCGGATGGCATCTGTTGATGTGAAAGAAACAGTGAAGCAGGTGAAGGCTGCTAAGAGAAAGGAGGAAGAACAGAAGGCAGCTGAGAAGAGAAACAGAAAAGAGGAAGAAGAAAAGGAGCTACTGCTTAGAGCTGATGATGGTGATGATGAAGATGAGGTGACTTCCTTGCAAGAGTCTCCAGGCAGAGCAGCTCCTACTGCTGACACAGATTTTTCCAGTACTGCACCAGACACAAGATCCAGTATCAACACTGGCAAAGTCTCCACCTCTGCCAGGAGGAACTACATGGATATCTCAAGCACTGCTGCGGCTGAAGTCAGGCTGAAGGTGGCAAACACTCCTGCAGCAGCCATTGCAACTGGTTTCTTGCAAGATCTCATCAAAGCTGACCATCTATCTGCTGATAAGGCATATCTAGCTGTTGACAGGATGAAGATGTGGAGGGGCAAGGAGTCTGTAATAGGTGCCTCGGTGGAGGCCCTGGAGAAAAAGACAGAGGGAGAGGAGATCAATGGAATTTTCTTTGATGGAAACCAAGATAAGAAGACAAGGCTCATGAGGTACAATGAAGAAACTGGCCGCTTCCATCCTGATATTACAACTGAAGAGCACTATAGTGTTACCTGGGAACCTGAGGGGAAGTATCTCTTCCATTGTACACCAGAAGAACCTGAGAAACCTGCACTGAAGATAGCCCAGGCTCTGTTTGAGTGGATTAGTGCTCATGGTGCTAAAGATACTATTGTGGTCCTTGGTGGTGATTCCACCAACACAGGACCTGATGGAGGAGTCATCACTCACTTGGAGAGACTGCTAGGCCACAAGTGTCACTGGCTGATATGCCAGTTGCATATTAATGAACTCAGCCTCAGGCACATGATCATCAAGCTTGATGGTCCCTACACGCACAAGTCTGGGTTCAGTGGCCCAGTAGGAAAACTTTTGGAGAAGATCAATGACATACCTGTCAACTTTAGCTTCAAGGCTCTGCCAGGAGAAGATATAATTGAACTGCCAGAAGACATTGTACAGAACCTTAGCACTGACCAGAAGAACTGCTACCTACTGATCAAAGCTCTCAAGACAGGAGATTTGAGCAAGGAAGTTGCTGGTCTGAAGTGTGGCCCACTGAATCAGTCACGCTGGCTGACTACAGGTGAGGCTCTGTTGATGCTGTAGATGAGGCAGCATGGTCTGAAGGGGGAGGTGTTGAGGAAGCTGGAGGTGCTGCTGAAGTTCTGCCTGGACTTCTACTTCAAGATGTATTTTGAGATCAAGGTGAAGCACCACATGAGGTATGGACCTCATCATATTGTGACCGCTCTGGGACTGCTGAGAAGCCAGACCTCTGAAGTCAGGAACATAATCACTCATGTGATAGTTCGTGGAGCATATCATGCTCACAGTGAGAACCTCATTTCCTCTCTCCTGTGCAGTGAGGATGAGGAGGAGAGGGCATGCATGGGGGGTTGAGATGATCAAGAAGATCAGAGGTAAGTCTGAGTATGGAGACATGAGTCTGAGAACTCATAGAAACTCTAAACTGAATTTTGATGCCACTTCTCCAATTACTCTGATTAATTGGGATAAGGAGAAACTGTATGAACCACTCTTCACTTGTAAGATGTCAAGAGGAGAAGTTGAGGAGCTTCTCAGGTCTCCATTTGAAGTTGAGAACTTCTCAGTTCACACTCAAAGCTGTGAAAGAGCAGTCCAGGAAGTTTCAGCTGCAGCTCATGCAGTGTATGGGCAAGAGAGAAGAGATAGTTTTGTTCGTGCTAGGATCGATCACAGAGAATTGTTGCCAGTTTTCAAGTCAAAGCAAGACATTATGAACATGTTTTAGATCTCTATAAGACCTGCTAGACAAATCAAGATGCTTTCAGAAGAAAAAATCTCAAAACATTCGGTTGACCAGCATATTATTACAAACTGGGGGTGGAGGAGGGACTTATACAAATATTAAAGAAGAATTGCAACTGCAATAAAAAGGTTGAACGTCACAGCAGCTTGCGGAAAGGTGGGGGCAGCTGCCATCACACTCAGTGATGCCGAAAAGAAAATAAATAAAAATTGGTGGCGGCGTTTCTAAAAACAAAGAAAATGCAAGACCAAGAAAGAAGAGCAAAAAGATTCTGCCTGATGAAGAGAACAGCCGCGAAATGTGGTGTATAGGAAACTAAAAATCATACAGTTCCTTAGTTTTGTGCCATTTTGGGTGATTTTGGTTATTTTAGGGGTTATGAACCACTTTGGCTGATCTTAAATGGGTCCAAGCCTGCCCCTAGAAATGCTTAAGGGTGTATGTAAGCAATATGGAACATATGGAGGTCATTTAAGGCTACCAAGTCTGAAATTGGCCAAAAAATCCCATTTTTCGTCACAAAAATGCGATTTTGAACACTTAAATGCGATTTTTCGCAAAAGTTGCAGAAGACGAATCCCTCTTAAAATTCAAATTTACATAGGAATACATACTGCCAACCTTGAAATTCCAAGTTTTTAAATATTCGACCTGAGCATGATACATCCTACAGCACAGTAACATCCTTTGCCGATGACACAAAGATCAGTAGAAAAATAAGAAACGCAGAAGATATAGGATCCCTACAAACAGACATGAACAGAATCTATAAGTGGACGGAAGACAGCAACATGAAGTTTAACACTGAGAAATTTCAATTGTCACGGTACGGAAAAAGGGAGGACCTAAAATCCATGGAATGCTATACCCCAAATGGACAGGAAGTTCAGAGAAATTCTAAAGCAAAAGATTTAGGAGTTTTAATGACTGATGATGCGAAATTTGAAACAAAATAAGATAGCAGTAAACAGAGCAAAGAGAATAACTGGGCAGATATTGAGATCCTTTAAACGAAGGGATAGGAATATAATGATTCCTCTACTAAAAACACTGATCATACCCAAATTGGAATACTGCTCGGTCTTAATATGATCATATTAGATAGCTAGATAGCTAGAAGGGATTTAGAGAAGTTTCACAGCCAAGATTAATGGGTGCAAAGAACTAAATTACTGGGAAAGGAATTAACCCTATATTCACTGGAAAGGAGAAGAGGGAGATACACCATTATTTACATTTGGAAAATAATGGTGAAAATAGCCCCTAATCTTACTCTGAACCCTATAACTCCCCAAACAATAGTGGAAAGTAGAAAAGGGAGACTGTGTTGTGTTCTCAAATTAAAGGCTAGAGAGGGAACATCCTTAACCCTGAAAGAAAATACCCGTAGTTTTGTTGCGAGAGGACCAAGACTGTTTAATCAGCTGGCCAAAGAACTAAGGAACACGAATGGTGTTGCGGTGACATCTTCAAATGAAGATTAGACGCCTGGCTCAGAACAAACTCCGATGAGCTGGGCGTGCCTGGCTATGTGAGGTGGAGAGTACAAGAAACCCACTCTCTACTTCACCAGGCCAACTTGGAAGGAAGGGGCGACAAGTTTGACCTTCGTGAAATGATGACTCATTGCACGGAACATTTGAAAGGTTGAAAAGAAAGGTACTGTATATACTAGGGGTACTCAATATATTTTGTCCCACCCTTTTTTCTTAACTAAATAATAGGCCATGGGGCTGAAATGGCTTTTGGGCCGTAAGTTTGAACTTTCGGCGTTTCACATAACCGGATTTTTCCAGTTTGAACCTCTCCTCTTTGTATAAAACCGCTTTCAAACGCAGTTGTATAAAACCGATGGTTAACACAGTTTCGAAAATGGCGTCTGACAGTGATGTGCGTCTTAAACAGAGACCTGTTATGGAATTCTTAACCGCAGAGAAGGAAACAGCTGGAAATATTCACAAACGTTTACAGAACGTTTACGGAGATGCTGTTGTTGATCGAAGTACAGTTGGACGCTGGTCTAAACGAGTGAGAACATCGGAGAGAGGGAGAGCCAGCCTCGATGATGAGCCACTCAACGGTCGCTGTAACATCTCACACTGTGCAACGTGCTAACAGCATCATTCGATCAAATCGGCGCGTCACATACAAGGAACTATCACTGGAGCTAGGAATTAGTGAAGGAAGTGTGAATACGATAATTCAGCAATTGGAATACTTAAAAGTGTGTTCACGGTTTGTTCCTTGCCAACTGACTGAAGATCACAAAGCCCAAAGAAAAGAAATTGCTTCTGAGTCGTTGGTTCGATACGAGACAGAAGGGGATGATTTCCTTTCACGAAATGTGACTGAGGATGAGACTTGGGTACACCACTTTGAACCTGAAACAGAACGCCAATTCATGGAGTGGCATCACGCAGACTCCCCACGCAAGAAAAAGTTCAAAATGGCTCCCTCTGCAGGAAAGGTTATGGCCACCATCTTCTGGGACATGAAAGGGGTGATTCTGGTGGACATTATGAAGAAAGGACAAACGATCAACTCAGAGGTATATATTGCTACCCTCCAGAGACGTATAAAGCGAGTTCGACCGGAGAGAAAACTGGAAGACGTCCTTCTTTTGCACGATAACGCAAGACCACACAACAGTTTGCAAACAAGAGAGGCCATCACAAAAATGCGCTTGACTGTGTTATCCCACCCTCCATACAACCCGGATCTGGCACCTTGAGACTTCCATTTGTTTGGGCCAATGAAGGATGTTATTCGTTGAAGAAAGTTTCAGAGTGACGATGAGGTTGTTGAGGAGGTTAAGGAATAAAGGCCCTTGTTTCGAGGTGGAGGAAAGCCGTAGAAAAGGATGGAGACTATGTGGAAAAATAGAAACTTGTAAAAAAGGTATGTAACTACTTGTGTACAAAATTTCTGGAACTTACATGGTAACTTGGAAAGAAAAAAAAAGGTGTGGCAAAATATATTGAGTGCCCCTCGTATATACACTACGATGTCATATACATGGTTCTTACTAAGTTTTCGATAAATGTGATCACGGTATAATAACATAAAATGGAACATATGGGTATAATAGGCAAAGTGGCGAATTGGATCTACAACTTCCTCAGAGAGCGCCTACGGGTCGCCAAAATTCAAGGTATGTCATCATCAGAATCAGAATTACACAGAGCAGTGCCACAAAGTACAGTAGTGGCCTCACTCCTGTTCATTATCATGCTAAGAGCCAAAGGCAGCGGTGTAAATGGCATTAGTATAGCAACATCGTATGTAGACAATACAAATTCGGAAGAAATATCAGCGATGCAAATGAGGTGGAGGCCTTGTAGAGGGTCACAAGCAAAATATACAAATGGTCAGAAAAAACATTACATTTAACATTGAGAAATTTCACTTGAGATATAGTAGAAATGAAGAACTTTGTCAACATCTATCGCTGCGGCGTTGCCACGTGTCTGGAGTCGCCTGTGAGGCGAGGAACATTACATATGCGGGCAACTGTACATAAACACAAAATTGAGGTGAACGAACTTATAAAACTTTTATTTATAGAAATTTATTTGAGCAAATATGATTACATATATACAGCATGTGCTTACACACTGAATTGGAAATTCATATTTTAAATAAAGTTCCCAAGAAATCATTTATCACTATAATAGTCTATCATAATTATAAGATAGAAAAGGATAATATTAATTATTATAAGTTGCAAAATACACTACTTTGTCCCAATACTATGTGTTTCTATCCTGTGCTCTGAATAAAAGTGAATTTTCCATTTCAGTTCATTGAATAACCATTGACTTGTACCTTAAATTCCTAAATTTAGTGCACCAGAGACCATTTACAGGAATCTCTATTTAATTTTCTCCTTCAGCAGTGAAAGGGGGAACAGCCCACTTCCACATCTTCCTACAGCTCCGTGCTTCACACCTCGGTGCTTACACATTAAAAAGGGCTAGCTACGCTCCTGATATATATAGCTAACTATTTTTAGGCAATACAGATAGAAATGTGTGATACAAAAGCATTGAGGAATTAACCAAACTGATAAAATTTGTATATTATACTACATTTATATATCTGTATAGGTGCGGTCTCCTCATTTCTGTCAGTATGTAGATGTTAGAAATCGTAAAATAGTTTGGTGTGACTCCTGCTTTAAAGGATAGACTAGAGGATTTAGGACTGTTTTGAAAACAGTTGTAATAAACAGGCGTGGGCTCGCCCCAGTTTGTTGCACAAAGGGATCAGAATATGCAAAGAATGTAACTTTCAGGTTTGATTAAATAATCATTTCTGGAAGCGACCGTATAGTGAAAGATCTTTGTTGCATTAACAATTATTATTGAAGATATGTATTCAATTACTTTAGTGGTATTGCTCATTACACATGAAACACTGTGCGATATATTTAGCCAACAATCTTTGTTCAGCAATCATCATATATGGACGCAAGCAAATCACCATAATCCGTTATTTTCCAAAAGATGTTCTAATTGAACTATACAATATGCGTGAGGGATAGAAGGTGAACGTATATAAAAACAACTCGTTTCATCAGAATCTGAGAATAGAATTAGTGTCACAATGGTGGAATGGAAAAAATAACTTGTACGTCTGTTTGCTCGCACCTCTGTTGTTTAATGTGTGTAATATTGTTGAAATAACTGTTTCGAGACAAAAGTTGATTATTGTGTAGTATAGCTAATACAAGGTTAAATAGCAGAGTATGCCCTTGTAAAACTCAGTAGTCGTTTTCTATTAATTGGAAATATTAAGAATGTTTTTTTTCGGCACAAAACTACTTATCTGGTTACATATATATATATATATATATATATATTATATATATTATTATATGTCTCTGTGTGTGTGTGTGTGTGTGTGTGTGTGTGTGTGTGTGTGTAGAAGTGAACAATAAATCCATATTGTCATATATTCTTATATTCATATATATGTATATTCTTATATTCATTTTTACATATAGAAATAAAAATAAAATAGAAAAAATAAAAAAAATTTGATTTGCTTTCTATTTTATTTTTGCTGAATAATTGGCGAATTATTTCCTTTTAAATTACTTCATTTTTTTTAGATTTGTCTTAATAATGTAATCTTGTTAAATTCTGCAATGTTCATTTTCTGTATACATTCTCTCTTCGTGGTAAAAGATTAAGTGATGTCTTGCTTAACACTTAATTTTAAATTTTAAGCATTTAATTTGGGCTCATATGCATGTTTAATTTTAATGCATAATAAAATGCATATTTCAGTTTCCATTTTTAGTTAATTCAGCAGATCATGATAACATCAGATCTGTCAATATGTGGTTTAAAATAAAAACATGGCTTCATCTTCAAATATCTTGCTTATCTGTCTAAACATTGCTACAGCTAAAATATTTACCTTATCTTTAAATATTTTCCAAATAATTCAGCCTATTGAGAATAAAAAAGAATAAAAAACAAAACAAGTCAGCATTAAATAATAAGAATGCCATTAAAATTTATGAAAATAAAAGTAGAATTTCTCCAGGGATGATTCTGATTTCTGATTTCTGATTTTGATTTGTCTGATCTAACTTAGAGGCTGAGCATTACCTGTAATATTTTAGTAGTAAACTACAGTAAGAGAATATCTTTGTCTTCTCCTCCGACCACTATCAGAAGAAATCGGACGGTTGTGTAAGAGAAACTACTGAGATTCCCTATAGGGTACCAGCTACTCCACAGTAAAAATCCGTTGCTGCCACCTAACCAGAAGCCCCGCCAACTTCGAACCGCCCAAGGCTATAGACGGAGGGCTTAACACACACACACACACACACACACACACACATATATATATATATATACATTATAACTGCAAACACGCAGTATAATTAACGTAAAGAACGACGCTTTGTATAGGAGAATTATCCGCGCAAGATGAGAGCGAAAGAACGAAACAAATGAAAAAATGAGGTACCCACCCGGGAATCGAACCCGGGATCGTCCGATTGCCGGTCAGATATGATAACCACTACACCACAGGCCTCATCCAAACAAATGCCGTAATTCCTCTACATATGCGCAGAAACCAATGCCCCAAAGGGGCACCTCCCGCATGCCGTAACATTAAATACATTATAACTGCAAACACGCAGTATAATTAACGTAAAGAACGACGCTTTGTATAGGAGAATTACCCGCGCAAGATGAGAGCGAAAGAACGAAACAAATGAAAAAATGAGGTACCCACCCGGGAATCGAACCCGGGATCTTCCGATTGCCGGTCAGATATGATAACCACTACACCACAGGCCTCACCCACACAAATGCCGTAATTCCTCTACATACGCGCAGAAACCAATGCCCCAAAGGGGCACCTCCCGCATGCCGTAACATTATATACATTATAACTGCAAACACGCAGTATAATTAATGTAAAGAACGACGCTTTGTATAGGAGAATTATCCGCTCAAGATGAGAGCGAAAGAACGAAACAAATGAAAAAATGAGGTACCCACCCGGGAATCGAACCCGGGATCTTCCGATTGCCGGTCAGATATGATAACCACTACACCACAGGCATCACCCAAACAGGTGAGGCCTGTGTGTAGTGGTTATCATATCTGACCGGCAATCGGAAGATCCCGGGTTCGATTCCCGGGTGGGTACCTCATTTTTTCATTTGTTTCGTTCTTTCGCTCTCATCTTGCGCGGGTAATTCTCCTATACAAAGCGTCGTTCTTTACGTTAATTATACTGCGTGTTTGCAGTTATAATGTATATAATGTTACGGCATGCGGGAGGTGCCCCTTTGGGGCATTGGTTTCTGCGCGTATGTAGAGGAATTACGGCATTTGTTTGGGTGAGGCCTGTCGTGTAGTGGTTATCATATCTGACCGGCAATCGGAAGATCCCGGGTTCGATTTCCGGGTGGGTACCTCATTTTTTCATTTGTTTCGTTCTTTCGCTCTCATCTTGCGCGGGTAATTCTCCTATACAAAGCGTCGTTCTTTACGTTGATATATATATATATATATATATATATATTGTGTGTGTGTGTGTGTGTGTGTGTGTGTGTGTATCTACACGGTGTCCCATAAGTCCGGCATCATAGGAAAAATAATAAAAAAAAAAAAAGCTTTTATTTACAGAACGTGCTCAATATGTCCACCATTGTTTTCAATACACAAATTCAGACGTGATACCCAGTCAGCAAGCACACGGTGAATGATGTCAGGAGTAATGGTGTTACATGCCCCAATAATGCGCTGCCGCAAATGTTCAACACTCCTAATTTTCTCTGCATATACCAGCGCTTTCAAGTGGCCCCAGAGATAAAAATCTAGTGGCGTGAGATCCAGGCTTCTAGCTGGCCATTCCACAGGCCCTCGACGTCCTATCCAATGACCAGGGAATTGTTGGTATAGGTATTCCTTTACCTGGGTGCTGTAATGTGCAGGAGCGCCGTCTTGCTGGAACCATGTTGGGAAATTTCCTTCTTCGTTCAAGACACTGGGAAATGCTTCTTCCTTGAGCATACGTAGGTAGGTGCCTCCAGTGACATGTTCATCGGAAAAGAAGGGGCCTATGATGCGATCCTTCCAAATGTCACACCATACCATCACCCGAGATGCACCTTGTTCCTTTGAAGAGGTATACCAGTGAGGATTGTTTTGAGACCAGTAGCGGATGTTCTGTCGATTTACCTCACCATTTCCATAAAAAACAGCCTCGTCACTGAACAGAATGGTGGACGGGAAATTGGCATCCCGAGCATATGAATTATGGTTTGTAGAAATAGAAAAATATGAATTTCTCCTATGATGCCGGATTTATGGGACACCCTGTATATTATATATTGTTAATGGTATGATGATGTTGATAACCTTAATAGGACCATAGGATTTGAGCTAGAAGCATTAAATATCATAATGTTCACGTGATCGTTATTTTTCCTTATGACATGGACTTAACAGCCATAGTTCCCTACCTGAGTAAAAAGAAAATTATGATCGAAATAAAATAAAAACACATCTACTGAAACATGAAAAAATAACAACATCGGAAACAATAAAGTAGACACAATAGAAGCATGCCTACGTTAAAAGATTGAGCTGCCAACTGTTTTTTATTGCGAAGGAAATCAGATGTTTAATTTAAATATTCGTTTACTTATATAATAATAAAATAATAATAATAATGTTTAAGCGTATAGAAAACGGCTGTATGTTTGATTTAGTGTTAGCATTTCTTTAAATTTATCTGTATAGCTTCGAACAACAATTTATCTGGCTGAACAATATGACAGTGGAGGAAGAGTATAGATATTTGGACTTATGAAATCTAAATTTCAAATATGCGCGCTTTTAAAATGTCTGAAATATATATATATATATATATATAATATATATATATATATATTATATAATATATATATATATATTATATATATATATATATATATATATATATATATAGAGTTAGTTAGTTAGTTAGTTAGTTAGTTATGATAATAATGATAAATAATAATGATAATATTTGCTGATCATGATCTACAGATCTATAGAAGCTAAGGCTAACAAAGACCTTAAGATTCACTCTAAGGATAACCCGAAAGAAAGAAGAGAGTAGGGTGTTAAAAGAAGAGAATAGGGAGTTAAAAGAAGAGAATAAGGAGTTAAGTAAGTAGAAAAACCTATCATTCGTGGGTTAACATTCATTCAGAAAGAGAGAGAAAGATTCACCACTGCCGACAAGTCGGAAAAATAGTCGAAGAGAATAGGAAAGGGTGAAAGATGAAAAGAAGTAAAATAAGAACGCTTACAAACCATGCAAACATAGTCTTAACTCAAACACTGTCATACCATGCAAATTATAAACATGCAAGTAAAGAGAGGATAATCAAAGAACAAAATTAAAAAAGTATGAAGAATATAACAAAAAGTGTGTTAGTTTACGTTACGAGCTGCATCTAAGTTCGTGTTAGTCTTTTTTTTTTAATATAATTTTGTTGCTGGCATATCATACACTGGCATGTCACAAGTTGGCATTAATCGTCAACAGACTCAAACCTCGACCATTACCCCCAGAGCTCCTGTTGCTAATTGTTTTATTATTTTAAACAATAATATTTTTGAAATGCCTATCTAAACGGTTTTTAAACATATTAACGCTGGTAGAGTTCACGACGGACGCGGGAAGATTATTCCATTTATCAATTACTTTAAACGTAAAAGAGTTTTTAGCGATGTTAGTAATGAAACGTCTGCCACTTAATTTAAATCCGTTATTACGAGTATTGCTATTATCGAAAATGAACAGTTTGTCAAAATTTACGTTATCGATTTTATTAACGATTTTGAAAACTTCAACAAGCTTCCCCTTAATCTCCTAGTTTCGAGTGAATGCAAGTCTAACTCTTTAATCCCATCTTCGTAAGACTTGTTGTGTAGTGACGGAATTAGTTTCGTGGCGCGTCGCTGAACCGTTTCCAACATATCAATATCCTCACACAAAAATAGGCACGAAAACTGAACTGCATATTGTAGGTGAGGCCTAACGGGTTGAAGGCCTAACGGGTTGAAATATATATAAGGTACCCCTAAAATTAGATAAATGAAATTTAAATAAAATTCTTTAATATTTTCTGGATCTATTTCATAATATAAATATTAGAGCAAAACAAAATTTGTTTATAAGTTAACTGTATTTATTCTAATTTTATTTTGTGTGGTATCAATTAATATATTAAGACTAAGCGATAAATCTACACACAGTTGCATAAAATTATTTTTAAAGCCTTCTGCTGCATTTTTTGAGAACTTAAATGTCTTCGAATAGGCCAATTAGGTAGGTTGTCTATTATGGAATTTCATTTTAAGGTTTTTCCTATTTAAGCCAAAATAATCTTTAATATTCAGATTGCAAGGCTTGTTTGTCAAGATCATGTTGCCATGAGGCCACGGTCGACGTTAAAGAAATCTTTGCTATTTGTCAGACACTACAGTTCTTCTTATATACTGTACATAATATATACGTTGTTTCCATTTAGTAGTGTATATATATATATATATAGAGAGAGAGAGAGAGAGCAATCCCTCGCCAACCACGGGGGTTACGTTCCTGAAAACCCCCGTGGTTGGCAAAACCGCAGTTGGTAAAACTAAAGGCTTATGGGAAATAGGGGGTTAGGTTCCACGGCCGTGGTTGACACTCACTTTTTTCCTTAATTACGCATCCTATTCACTCAGTAAACATGAGAAATATGTGCCTGTACGAACAAAACAACATTAATATATATATTAACATTAACATGAACATTAACGAATAAAACAACATTAAATATTAATAGTGAATAAGAATACTTTTATTTAGCTTTAATAATGATCGGATGACCTTCACCTCACAATCAACATCAACTCGACGCTTAGAGGCCATAATTACACTTATAAATGCAAATATAAACGAAATAATAAATGATTGCTACTGTGCGGAACATGAAAAAACTGTGGTTAAGCAAAACTGTAGACCGCGGTAGCCAAAAAGGTATACAGAAAATTTTGCGTGGGTACTCGAAACCGCGGTTGCAAAACCCGCGGTTGGCAAGGGATTCATTGCTGTGTGTATATATAATATATATATATTAGTGGTGGACCGGATATCCGCATCATTTTTAACATCCGCATCCGCACTTCTGACTGCGGATGTTATGCGGATATTACTTCTAATAAATTATACAATTTACAATTAAATTAGCTTATAAAGTAGCTTATAAGGCCCAGTCATGCACATTTCACGTAAAGTATTAATTATTTATTAATGAGCAAACAAATATATAAACCTCAAAATATAAATACCTGGTACACAGAAAATTGAGAAAGTTATTATTTTTATCATAATGAAAATATTAATATTAATTTTAATTCTTATGCATTGCCCGCCATAATAGTAATATCACAAAATTTGAAAAATTATTTCATATATTCATAATTCTATATTATATTGATAGATTAACTAAATATCCGCATCCGCATCCGCGGATATTGAAATTAAAGATCCGCATCCGCAGATGTTGAAAAACTGACATCCGGTTCACCACTAATATATATATATATATATATATATATATATATATATATATATACAGCAGAAACCTGATGCATCAAAAATGCATCTTCTGCACGAGCGCTTCCAGAAAGATAAAACTAACGGGGACCGTGAATCCGGACACGGCGGAACGCGCCGGAACGCTGCGTAAAAAGAGCCATGAAATTTTCTTCCTCTTCCTACTCAACCTACACTTAGGTCAAACTATCACCGGCGTGGGGAATGTTTGTTTGGTTTTTTAAATTTCTCTCATGAAAGACCATGAAGTCTTCTAAAGGAAAGAGAGGACGAAATTCTCAAATTGATCCAGTGTGCTTTTTTTTCCCTCCCGAAGGAGAAGGGGGTCCCGCGAGGGGCCCACTCAAGGGGAAAACCAACAAATGCCCTTCATAATAGGCGATGAGGCCTCATAAACGGGGTGAAGAACTTTAGGAAGGGGGCCCTTTCATTACGGAGGCGAATGCCTCCAGGGGGCCTCTCCAGGGGCAAGTTTCAAAGCGCCCCAAATTCCTCTACCCAAATGCGGGGATACTACTGTGGTAAAGATGTAGTTGCGTAATCTAGAGTATAATTTGGTATTTAGATCTCCGTGTTTGATTTTCTCGTGCTGAAGCGATGTTGGGTTTGGGAACTAATATTTTTCTTTGGATGACTTCCGAAGCAGTATTATCGACAAATTGGTACACACAAGGGGTAATGTTTAGTTTGTAAATATCCTCTGGTTTTAGAATTTTAAAACCGTCGATCATTATGTCATTATGTCGGTACTTTCATTATGGTTGTTCGATTTATAAATTTTCTCCAATTCTTTTTTCCGATGAACACTAATGGCTGAATTAAATATTGCCTTCCACTTTCCTAGGCTCGTCATGATTAATTATTTAAAAATTTTGGTGCAGTAAATGAAAATCATATGATGACAAATAGCTCAGTTTTGTTACGGAGGTTTAGCGTTTTCCGCAACATTCAGTGTCACATATCTTTGATATTTATTAACCGAGAGACTTAAAAGTTGAAGATCACACTGATATTAATACTCTCTAGGAGAACTGTAATTTTTATTAATGTACATATGACAGTTTGGTAATTATTATAACTAGAAATCAACTTTTATGTCATTCACAGTATAGCAGTAGAAATTTTGCTGTTTTGAAACTCGTGTATTTCATTTTGTATTGAACACAGATGCCTCAAAACTAGTTTTTACATAGTATTTATTCGCCTTAGGGTGTGTAAATAAAATCTCGATTGTAGCTTTAGTAAGTATTTCAAATGAGTGAGTCTTGAGTATTAACATTTATGCTGACTCAAAGAAATGAGTAAAAACATCCGTTTTTTACTCATCCATATATCAAACGGTGAAAATACACCTCGGTTAGCGTCGCTGACTACGAAACCATCGGCCCCGGGTTCGAGACCCGACGGCAGTCGGCGCGCAGCAAAACCCAGCTGTTCATCCTTCCACACAATAAACAAAGTGGTAATAAAGAAAGTGGTTGGTAGATAAATGGGCACCCTAGGTGGCCTAGTGGTTAAGACGCTGGGCTGCTGATGGGGCGTGGTTCGGATTCCACGTTAAACTGTAGGTCTAAAGTGGAGTGAAAAGCTTGACCTTTGTCATAATGAACAATTCGGGCGGAAGCTAACCAAAGGTTATATATATATATATATATATATATGTAATCGATTTCTCTACATGAAACTAAAAAGTTCCCAATGAATACTCCGCAGTTAGCCTTTACAACGTTGAAAGTAAACATGCAAAAACATCATAAACAATCATGGAGTCTTCCAGTAATGTGAACTTAACTGGTTCTAGCAAAATAAAAGCTCAAAGCTTAAATTATATATTAGCCCTTTACTGACGGCTATGTGAACCAAAGATTGGATAGCTATAAAAAATTAATATATATGCTCATTTCGTTTGAGTATTTATGAGTCCATTCACATTTTAGCGATAAAATAAAATTTTAATTTTTTCAAATTTTTAATTTTTTTTTGTGTGAAAAGTCCTGCAGCATCTGAATTATATATTCCCAAAATGGAAACGATAGACAGTAAACGAGTAGTTACCTGATTCACTTTTCATCTGTTTCCGGTGAGAGATTAGAGTCATTTACAGATTATATGCCGCAGAATGGATGAAATTAGACTGCGAAGAACGAAACATAGTTGATACTGCAAAATGTTGACAGTTGATGGACGAGGAGTTTTCTCCTGCATTTTATAGAACTGTCGGTTACAATCCGTCCTGTTACCAACGGTTTATTAACAAGTGACATATCCAGCATACCAACAAATGGTATAAAAAGGCAGAAGATGAGGATAAAGATGAACCAGGACAGCAGACACTTGCTGGACAGGAGCATGAAGGTGATAATGTTTCTGTGGTATCTCGGAAGTTAAGATCACAAACCGGCTTTCTATCTACAAAAATACTTACACTCTTAATAGAAGTAGACGTTTCATTAGACGTTTCGTTCTCCCAATTTTGTAAATTTTTAAATGTCTAATGCACTAGACATTTTTACATTAGTTAAACATTTCGTTAGACATTTCAGTAGGTCAATTGAAATGTCTAAATTGTCCCAACTTTTTAAACGATTGAAAAGACTAATCTGAAATGGGTAATGATTTCTGAAGACGATGGCATATATAATGTCACTCGAAACCGACTGAGGAGATGAACAGAACATTTAAAACTCAATTACAAGTGTAGAGTTCTCAAAATTTAATTTCGTCAAGAAATAAGGACATACAATATTCTGCGTTTGTCTAAACTGATTGTAAATATTTTGTATTCTTAGTCTGCTCAACTGGTTTTGCGTAAGTAAAGTACATCATTCAAAGTGACTGCTTTGGGTGTCTGCCTGTAAAAGGTTTCTGTAAATTCTGCAGTATTTGACCATAAATAACACGGGTAAAACACCGCATTCAAATACGATTAATTTTCGTCTTTTTTTTATGAAGACTAGCTTATGTGCCCGTCCATGAGGGGCATGTTCTACCAGTAGACTATTGATAAAAATCCCCAAGACGACGTCAAAGTTGTCTACATACATGAAGGGTTTTAAATATTTTCGTGTCACGGAAAGGATTTGGTACGAAAAGCAATTGCTAATAAAGAAATAGAAGAAGGAGGCAAAATTGTTAAGTTTTCGCCATGATGATGCGAATAGTGTAGCAAAAGAGACTGAAAATCAAGCCTCCATATGTAACCTAGAAGGACATCGCTCATGAGGTGCGATGTAATTCCCTGACATTCTTGTAAGAGGTTGCTGAACAGTGTTGGTGTCAGAAAGAATACAGATATCTCTGTTAAGATACCAAGCAGTAAGCTAAACAAAAATGTCCACAGCGCATTGGTGTGGGTTCTGCATGGAAAGCAAATACTCATTCCAGTTTGCAGGATGGTCCGGTGGATAATCAGCAGAACTATATTGAGCCGCAACTAAAGATAAAGGAGACCCAGGAGTTGCCCAGGAGTTGTCTGACGTGATGCTTGAATTTCATATTCAACTATAGCTGTACGTAGAGTTGTATGGTTCACAGCAGAGCTTATGATTTCAGGACCAAACCCACCTCTAACTTCGGGGCACTTCCGAATTTGATCTGAAACTGCTCTGTAAAAAAAACGCACCATCACCTTCTGTAACCATTCGATAGGGCAAAAGATGCTGAAGTCGTATGGAGATGTGCACTAAATGATCGGCATAACGTTTCATGGATGACCCCAATTCCATACTGAAAAATTATTCTGGAAGGTGAAAAGATGAATGATTTAAGAGACGAAGAAGGTGCTTATTTAGGTATATGTGCCCAATTTAACAGCGTCCTTCACACTTAAATAGCTTATTCTGAATAAGTTTATAGAATTTGATCACTTCGCCAGTTGATTCTTTCAAATTGTTTTGATTCTTCATTTTTTCGCATGGAGTGATATTTTAGTATTTTAGCTATTAATATTTGTTTTTGTGAATTTTCATAGCTCTTATTGCTGTTTACATTTTTTCCTGTCATTAATTTTATTTTAGTTGTTATAACTAAATATTTGCATCACATACGCACACACACCTTTACAATTTTAATAGTATAGAGTATAGACGATAAATAGATCACAAATGAAACACCATACCCCTCTACTATATAAAGAAGCTTCAGATTTAATTCATTTCACAGAACTCTAGGATTTGGCTGGTACCTATAACAATCTATACTATTACAACTGTAAAGGCGTGTGTGTGTGTGTGTGTGTGTGTAGCGTATTTTTTTTTTATCGTTCACTTCGCTCTCTGGAGGAGGAATACTGTGGTTACATTATAGCAGCGACTTCTACTTCACAATGGAACCTATTGTTATATCGACACAGCCTCGACGAAGATGATGTCACATTGCGGGACTAACTCAAGGCATTCCCTCTGCCTTGAACGTCACACCTTGCGCCTCTTGCCTCAAAGTAAACCTCAGTGGCAAGTTAGATCTCATCATGTAATAACGGTTTAACAGGGCACATTGGCCTGGTGTCATTCACCTAACTTTATATAAAGACTAATTTCCTCGCGCGTTATTACAGTAATCAACTACTGTTCCCTTTTGTTATCAACCTCAATCAATATTTTAAGTATTTTCTTAGCAAGCAATTCATTAAGCGTTATAATGTCATTCACTGCACAACATTAATCAAACGTTAATGTCACTTATGTATCATTTATTTTGTTTAATAAAGGAAGAAAACTCACTATTAATTTCCTAATTAATAACATTATTTGATCTGGAAAGATCTGGTGACCCCTACCTAGCCTCAAGCAATCATCATCATGAACATAAACGACTTAACCTAATTATTATTATTATTATTATTATTATATTGCTAACGTGGCAACTATAAATTTCATGGATAAATTGGTCACCCTCAGAGTGACATTACATTCATTTAAATTTGCTTTCATTATAGTAGGCCTACAGCCTTTGGCCAACTATAAATATATAGTGTATATAATCCTTTTACACTGTTAATATCGGGTGTGTATAAAGTAACGCGGATCTTTTCAGTTTTATGAACTGTAAATGTTTTAAATAAAAATACATTTTTCTACTGTATTTTTTTCCGTTAATTTCAAAAATAACATCCGTTTTTTGGAGAAACGAAAAAAAATATAATAATTTGCGTTCAAAGTACTATTCAAAGCGTAGCGTACGCTATTTTGCAAAGATAAACTTGATATGAGTCATCCTACTGTGGTTGATTACAACAACTTTTTAAGAGAGGTAAGTTACTTAGATGAGAAACTAAACTAATCTTAACTAAACCTAACAACCAAAACTAACTTAACCTAACCTAACCTAACAACCAAAACTAACTTAACCTAACCTAACAACCAAACCTACCCTAACGTAATCTAAATAGCTTTCTTACATGTTCCAGAGTTTTTCTCCAAAAAGAGAATAGTAATTTAAAGGCAAATTTTTATAATTTTTTTCGTTTCTCCTAAAAAAAGAATGTTATTTTTGAAATCAGCGGATAAAACTACACTATAAAATGTATTTTTATTTAAAATTTTTACAATTCATAAAACTGAAAAGACCCCAGTTCAAATCAGATTTCTCTCTTCACTTGCGTTACTTTATACACACCCTGTATTTGTTTTTAGGAATTTTCATAGCTCGTATTGTTGTTTACATTCTTTTCCAGTCATTAGTTTTTTTTTGTTCTTATAACTAAATTTTTGCGTTACACACGCACGCCTTTACAGTTTTAATAGTATAATATAGATTATTTCTGTTTATCGTAAATGTGATTTTCCTTTTAAGTTAGTGTTAAGTGACGCAGTGTGTCATATCTCGTAGGGACAGTTGCAATGATTTATTATTGCACAAAAGAAATGAAATGTAAAACTAAACTGATGCAACGATTTAAATTTTACTTATCTTCTGTTATTCATCTACCTCAGCAACTCTGTAAAGTTTTTTCTCTTTGATACCCTTCAAAGAAAATTAAATTTTATTATGCATAACTCTTTTATGCTAATTACATGAAATATAATAATTAATAATTAATTTGTATAAGTATTAAAATTGTTATAATTAATAGAACTTTCTGTATTATTAATATAAAAGAGGGTACTTTCCTGTTATCCCGGACCCCAAGATATCCTCGCTTTTGCGGTCCTAAATTCTAACTAATAATGTAACAGTCCTAAATTATGTGGAACCAAATTTTATATATATACAGTATATTGATAATTGGTTAGGCTAAATTGTAATATTTTCGTTAGTTTTAACAAAAATATCACGACTAAACCTAACCAAATGTTGGGGTCTGGGATAACAGGAAAGTACCTAAAAGAGTTATGAACGAACGATCCCAAAAACTGCTTCTGATTCGCAGAAAACTTCGAACGTCAGTTGTAGTGAAAAGTTATTAATTGATCCAGGCAAGACACTAGCCAGCTAGCGTTTGAGCCTATAACTCTATGATGTTACAGCAAAGACAACTACACCGCTAACCCAGTGATTCTTAACCCCTGGTCGCCAAGTCATTTTGACTGGCTCATTAATAAGCTGTCACGTGTAGCTCTTTCATGTTTGTTCAGAAAGCATGTTTATTAAATTGTCATTCATCATTTACTTATGTTATCCCTAATCATTTTACCATTAATTATTTATTCATTTTATTATCTATTACGAGTGAACTGTTTGAGGCATGGGTCGCCGAGCTAGCCCCGCGACCAGAAATTGGGTCGCACCCTAAAAAGGTTAAGAACCACTGCGCTAACCAACTACATTTTGCTATGAAGGTTTTGATTTCTGTTCTGAGTTTTTTAGTAAATTTTGTTTTGTTTGCCAGCTGATGAATATAGAATTATTTATGTGATGTAATATATTATTTTACTATTTATGAATAGTCTTCTATGTTCATAGTGCTAGTTTAAAAAAAATTATATTTTACCAAAGGAAAGCACAGCTAGTGACTTAATCTAGTCTAGTCTAGGTAGTCCATAATTACTAACCTAACCTAACTAACTTAACCTAGCTTAACCTTAACCCTTGACCTAACCTAACCAAACGTCTAACATCGTATTACTACGCTATTATGAACTTTGTCATTGCAGTGCGTCTAGAGCAGTGTTTCTTAAACGGTGGGTCGCGAACCCTGGGGGTAGCGACCAGGTTTCCATGGGGGTCTCGAAATGTTTATGCCGAACCAACAGAAATGTGACTCGGAAAATTAAGTGCATTTCGAATACTATTAAGCCTTTATACTTCTGTTATATACTGCATTCTATTGCTTTTAAAAAAATAAGTAATAGATATATAAATATAGGAAAATAATAATATATAAATTAGCAATATTCCAAAATATTCGCCACTGTCCTTGAAGCTTAGTGTCGATTATTATAATAGGCCATACGCAAAGAATTTCTAGCGTCAATTTTCGCTCTAGCATTCGGGGGTTTAGAAATTTGTTGAATTTTTCAGAAAATTATCACATTAGCAATTTATGAATAAAATTCCACAAGCGAATTCACAGGAGTTATTTGAAAATTTGCCCCCTTGTTTGGTAATTGATTCTTACATTTTGGCCGAGCTAGTACGTTTTTATTAAACACATCTGCACCCAATATGTTCAAGCACCAGCAAAATTTCTTTGCCTCAATAATTTATGTAGATTAGGCAGATAAAAACATTAACAACTCACTATCTTTAATGTGGGTTTTGTCCATGTTTCAGATGAGCACATGCCTACCCCTCAAAGTTTACTGGAGTTTGTTGAACTGCTAATAAATAAATACAATAAATACTAAATAAAGCATTGAATAATTGAATTCTTACAACAAATAAAAATTATTTTTCCTGGCAGTGAATCGGTCTGAAATGTAAAGAATCATAGAGGATAACAGTGAGGATAGGCATGAAAAAAGCCCAGCAGATCAGATGGAATGACTCGGTTCTTACTGACCGGACTGTTATTCGTTTAGGTGAGTTTCATACCACTATGTCCTTCCTTAGCATAATTGGAAAAAGATTTAAAGAAGCTGACCTTGAGGATGTCTTAGTTGAAACAGGAGTCTACAGATCTACAGAAGCTAAGGCTAACAAAGACCCTAAGATCCACTCTAAGGTTAGCCCGAGGGAAAGGAAAGAGTAGGGGGGTTAAGAGAAGAGAAGAGAATAAGGGGTTAAGTAAGGAGCAACACGTATCATTCGTGGGTTAACATTCATTCAGAAAAAGAGAAAAAAAGACTCACCATCATCATCCGCCAGCGACTGCCGACAAGTCAGAAAAATAGTCGGAGAGAATAGGAGAGGGATGAAAGATGAAAAGAAGTGAAATAAGAACGCTTACAAACCATGCAAACACAGTCTTAACTCACAGTCATACCATGCAAACTACAAACATGCAAGAAGAGAGTTACAGACATGCAAAGTAAAAAAGTAGGTAAAGTTAAACAAAAAGTGGGTTACTTTACGCTACATCTACGTTCGTGTTAGTCTAATTTTTTTTTTCTTTTTTAATAATTTTGTTGCTGGCATCACACGCTGGCATGTCACAAGCTGGCATTCATCGTCAACAGACTCATCCTCGAGCACCACCACCAGAGCTCCTGTTGCTAACTGTTTTTTCTTATATTAAACAACGTTAATACCTTTAAAATGTCTCAAGACGGTTCTTAAACATATTAACGCTGGTAGAATGAACGACTGACGCGGGAAGATTATTCCATTTATCAATTACTTTAAACGTAAAGAAGTTTTTAGCGATATTAGTAATGAAACGTCTGCCACGCAACTTAAATCCGTTATTGCGAGTATTACTATTATCGAAAGTGAACAATTTGTCAAAATTTACGTTATCGATGTTATTAACGATTTTGAAAACTTCAATAAGCTCCCCCCTTAATCTTCTAGTTTCGAGTGAATACAGATCTAACTCTTTAATCCTATCTTCATAAGGCTTATTGCGCAATGACGGAATAAGTTTCGTGGCACGACGCTGAACCCTTTCTAACCTATCAATATCCTCACGCAAGTACGGGCACCAAAACTGAACGGCATATTCTAAATGATGCCTGACTAGGGACTTGTAAAGGGGCAATATAATATCCTTCGATTTAAATTCGAAATTTCGCGCTATGAAGCCTAACATCCTATTAGCTTTTGCGCAAGACTCCAGGCACTGGTTCCTAACCTTTAAATCCTTAGAAACGCGTACGCCTAAATCTACTTCCTCGTCAACCCTCGCTAACTCCCTATCATCCATCGTGTACGTGTAATTATTGTTGCGAGAACCTATATGCAAAACTTTACTTTTGTCTACGTTAAATTGCATCTGCCACTTATCTGTCCACTCCATAATCCTATTTACATCGTCTTGGATCCTATTTCTATCGTCCTCTAACAACCTTACCGCCTATTTTAGTATCGTCCGCGAATTTTGACACGTTACTAGTCAATCCTACATCTATGTCGTTAATGTAAATTACGAATAGCAATGGGCCTAACACTGAACCCTGTGGGACACCGCTACCTACATCTAACCACCCAGATTCACTCCCATTAACTACGACCCTCTGCCTCCTAGCACGAAGCCATTCTTCTAACCAGTTAGCTACCTGACCACGTATACCGTGCGCTTTAACCTTCGCAATTAGTCTCCTATGCGGAACTGTATCGAACGCCTTTTTAAAATCTAAATAAATAACGTCAGCCGCTCTATGCCTATCGTATTCGAGCACTATTTCGTTATAAAATTCTAACATTAGTTAAACAAGACCTATGGCGTCGAAACCCATGCTGACTACTATTAATCAAATCTCTACTTTCTAAGTGATCGATAATACGATCCCTAACTACGGATTCCAAAAGTTTACCGACAACTGACGTTAAGCTAATGGGCCTATAATTGCTAGCTACTGCGCGGTCGCCTTTTTTAAAAATAGGCGTGACGTTAGCTAATTTGAAGTCTCCAGGAATAATCCCCGTTTCGAGTGACTGATTAAAAATCTTCGTGAAGGGGACTACGATAAATTCTTTCAAATCTTTCAAATGTCTGGGATAAAAAGCGTCAGGGCCTGGAACCTTGCTAACTTTTAGCCTATCGATATAATGCGCAATCTCAGCCTCGTAAACAGTTATTTCATCCAAAATAGTCTCGCTACTAAATGGAACGATATCGTCCACGTCGGGGACATTAATAACCTCTTCTAAAAACTGTCGCAAAAAAGTTATTGAAAATACCCGCCATCGCCTGAGCGTCAGAAGGCAAAGCTCCATTAATATCCACTAGAGGGCCTATGTTATCTTTTACCGGCTTACGATTACACTGGTCAACACTCATTTTATTGCCAATCATAAGCCTACTTACAAATCGCATTGAAATTGTCTCAAATCATACAAAAGTAAACACTTGAAATACAATGGCATTTTATTCGGTCTCACCATCTAGAATGTTCCGGTAGTTTCCCATATGCACGCGTTATGGTTACGTTTCCTATTAATTGAGGGTATTCATTATCTCAAGAACTAGAGCCAAATCGGAAAAACTACTTTCATTTTGGAATTCAGCAACCCCAAAATACCCTAAATTCGTACAAATTTCCTTGGCAACGAAAAAAAAATGTTTTTTTGTTGACCTGTGTTATTTACGTATTCAAAAAACTTTTTTGGATTATGTTTACTATCCGCAGCTATAAGTATCTCTAAATTACGCTTGGCATTCCTAACTGATCTTTTAACCTGACGTCTAAGCTCGATATATCTATTAAAGTTAGCTGCCGTGCCATTGCGCTTACTAAGTCTATACGCTCTATTACGCTCGTTTATAAACTCTCCTATTTCCCTAGTCCAGCACTTCGGTCTACCACGATTTCTAGCGCGCTTGGGCCTACGAGGAATAAACTCCCTTTCAGTATTCCTAAAACTTTCTTTAAACGCCACCCAACGCAAATTTGTGTCATTACCCATAAATAAGTTATCGCAGTCCACTACTCTCATCCTATCAGCAAAACTATCAAAATTAGCACTACGAAAATCAGGGACTTCTATTACGTTACTATCCTTAGTGTTTTCTATCAATAACTTAAACCTAAGAATTTGATGATCACTACATCCTAAACTCTCGCCTACTTCTAAACCTTCGACTATATTCTCGCCGTTCGTCATCACCAAATCTAAAATATTGTCACTGCGCGTTGGTTCGGTAACTATCTGTCGTAAAAAGTTAACGTCGATAAATTCAACCAATCTCAAACCCTCCTCATTACCAGTAAAATTCTCGTAATTAATATTAGGGCAGTTAAAGTCTCCGACAATTATACTATTCCGATTGTCAATAAAATTACCAAGAAGTGAGTAAAATCTTGCATCTGTATCGAGGGGTTGAACGGGAGGTCTATAAACAACAAAATTAAAACTAATACTACGCGCCCTAACTTCAACACATATCGCATTAATTGCTGCCGGAAAATCTAACAACCTCGATAGCCCTAAGGGAATTACGAATGTACAGCAAAACGCCTCCACCAAACCTATGTAACCTATCATTAGTAGAGAGTTTAAAACCCGGTATATCAAGTTCCCCCCCCAAGTCCCGAGTCACGGTATTTAACCAATTTTCAGTGATAGCAACTATCATAGTTGCCGGAATAAATTATCGCCTTAAATTCATTTAATTTATTTCTAATACTACGCGCGTTACAATAAAAGACTGTTTAAGTTATTTTTTACCACGGGTCCGCGTTTTAAACTATTTATCACGTCGGGCCCGCGTTTCCCGGACCCACAACGTTTAAAGAAGGCTTCGACCTATACAGCTTTCGCACGTTTTCGTCTATTAACCTAACTAGCCTAGCATTACCTATTTCATTAAAATGCACCCCCATCTTTTATAAAAAGGCTAGGATCACTGAATTCGGACCACAGCTTTACGAAGGGTACATTTTTCTCAGCACAAATCTCTTCTAATTTGTTATTAAAAAATATTGTTTTTGACGTAATTCTAAGACCCAACCCGTGCCTAGGGGTAATACCTAGAACTAAAGACCTATCTGACCTCGCCTTCATGGACCTAATTAACACTCTATATCTCTCCAAAAGGGGTGCTACTGTAGTATGCGGTCTACCGTTAAGTTTCTACTGTAGTTTGCGGTCTACCGTTAAGTTTCTACTGTAGTTTGCGGTCTACCGTTAAGTTTCTACTGTAGTATGCGGTCTACCGTTAAGTTTCTACTGTAGTATGCGGTCTACCGTTAAGTTTCTACTGTAGTATGCGGTCTACCGTTAAGTTTCTACTGTAGTATGCGGTCTACCGTTAAGTTTCTACTGTAGTATGCGGTCTACCGTTAAGTTTCTACTGTAGTATGCGGTCTACCGTTAAGTTTCTACTGTAGTATGCGGTCTACCGTTAAGTTTCTACTGTAGTATGCGGTCTACCGTTAAGTTTCTACTGTAGTATGCGGTCTACCGTTAAGTTTCTACTGTAGTATGCGGTCTACCGTTAAGTTTCTACTGTAGTATGCGGTCTACCGTTAAGTTTCTACTGTAGTATGCGGTCTACCGTTAAGTTTCTACTGTAGTATGCGGTCTACCGTTAAGTTTCTACTGTAGTATGCGGTCTACCGTTAAGTTTCTACTGTAGTATGCGGTCTACCGTTAAGTTTCTACTGTAGTATGCGGTCTACCGTTAAGTTTCTACTGTAGTATGCTGTCTACCGTTCACAATATTTAAAAGGAATTGAAAATGAATTGAAAGGAATTATAATTTAATTTACACAATTAAGGAATTATTAAAGAAGTTAAACATACTACTACCGCATACTTAACGGTAGACCGCATACTACAGTACGCCCTTGATGATTGGTTAGGTTAAGTCGTAATATTTTTGTTAGTTTAATGGAAATATCACGACTTAACCTAACCAATCGTCAAGGGCGTACAATGAACCTAATAATAAAATAAGAAGATAAGAAGCTATAATTAAAAGGTAGACCGCCGAATCGTAGGTAGACCGCATACTACAGTAGCACCCCAAAAGGTCAGGCACTCTCGTATCGGGCCTATACGAGTCGTTGCCTCCTACCATCGTCACCAACATTGAGTGACGGGAGGCAACGTCAATCCTATCCACTTCGTCTCTAACTCTGTCAACCCTGGCCTCTGGGAGACAGACCCTCCTCCTCTTGGTTGGATGCCGTTTAACGAACTCTTTGTCCATGTGGCGCACTAAAGAGTCCCCGATTAAAATAGTCTCCCCCTCATTCACGTCCCTTTCCAAATGGGCGAAAGGGTTCGAAACCTCGATAGGGGGGGATTCCTATCACCTAACGTACGCGGCCTAGCTCCACCCTTAACCTCTCTAAATCCCTCGCTATCTACTACTATCGGACTAACCTTAACCTTCCCGACAAGCTACCTAAACTAAAAACTAGGTTACGCACCTCACCCTTCAAATTACTAACGTCTTCAACGTTAGTATTGGTTCGGCCTACGTCAACCGTAGCCCTACCCCTGCCCTCATCAAGCGTTGCAAGTCTTTCCGCTACCTCACGTACACTGCGTTTTATGTCAACTAATTCCTCCATGAACTCGCAAAAGAAACAAACTGATCTATCGGTAATCGCCATTGGACCGCCGTTATAATCCTTAAATTCCGAATACCACCGGTTTACCCCTACACCTAACACGACGCTTTCTGCGACGGCATCGCGCAGTTAAAAATTAGTTTAAACCGTCACAGGTATAAGTTAAATTAAGCCGGCACGCTATGAAAACCTAAATCGCTAAAAACCACTAATATTCAATTACTTAACTATAACAACGTAAATTTAAACGCAAGTATATAAAATTCAAAACTATCCAAAAGTAAAATTCTCAGCAATATATAAAAGTAGATGCAAAATCATAGAGCTCAGGAAATGCGTCCGTTCAGTACAGAGTCTGGCTGACGAATGAGTTGTAGCCGAAGGATCAGTTAATGGTGTCATTTCAGGTCACCGCTACAATCGTAGCATACAGACCCACAAATTGATGTATGAAGCATTACAGCGTATGCGCTTTAGGTCCTTCTTAGATTCTCTACCGGAGGACCAGAGGGCAAAATATGAAGATGAGGCTAATAAACTGCTAGAACATTACTTGAATGGATCTCTAATAGGTTATTTACAGTTTGATGCCTCAATGTCAATGCGTCATTATTACTCAGCATATATAGTGATTGAGAGTACACAAAATCCAACATTCAAGTTTTGGTCATCGTACATAGATATGGTGCAACTTGTACTAATTTTCCTGAGAGCTACTCGAGAATCTAATTGGAAGTTGCATCTAGCTGCTGTCAGAGGAATGATGCCGTGGTATTACTCGTATGATCATATAAACTATGTAACGGATCTTCCTGCATACTGGTTGGAAATGACAAATCTACCAACCATTCATCCTGGGTGTCACCGGGCTATAACGGAAACTGGTGAATGGACTGTTCAGCGACAGGACAAAAACTCGTTTTCCTCGATTGCCTGTGACCAAGCAATAGAGCAGACAATCAATCGTGACTCTAAGACCAAAGGTGGCATAAAAGGTATCACCCCTCAACAGAGGGGCTGTGCAAAGGTGGGTACTGGCACAGCCAGAGAAAGCTGCTATAACCAGGAAATGTGAAATGATGGCAGGTTTATCAGCCACCACGAGGTCATCAAAGGAATTTGACAATATCAAAAGAAAGAGGGAAGAGAATGCTGTAAAATTCATAAGTGTTATTAAGAACATGATCAACGCATTCGATGACCATGATGAGATAGTGTCTCTCAGTTCAGGTATAGTGGCAAAAGATGCTGTTAAGAATGATGTGTTAAATGCAGAAAGGAAGGGTGAAGTTTCTCTACAAGCCTATATGCAAGGGAGACTGATAGATTGTGAGAAGGACATGTTTTCACCAATTAAAAGTTTAAAACTGAAAACATTTCGTGATCAGATGAAGTAAAAAAGTCAACCGCATCAGGGAAAGAAATGATGCTAAGGGACGATAGGAGTTTGTTTGCCCGTCTTCTGGTCATTAGTCACAGTAGAGATATCAGTCTACGGGAAATTTTATCCTACTCGCTTGGAACAATCTCATTCGCATTGGACAATGTATATGGCACTTTGTCTAAAACTACTAAATCTACCCTCCTTCACCTTCTTGAAGGTCGTAGCTCGGAATGTTTAGTTTTGTCAGTACCTCCAGGTGGTGCATCACTGATTGATGGGATGGCAATCATTCAAGCATTAAAGCCTATTCCTGTTACATTTGGTGAGCTGGCTGATGAGGTTCTTGCTTATATTGTGACTGCAGCTAAGAAGTACTTTGTTACTTTGACTTTGTTACTGACACATAACCAGAAATCAGTATAAAAAATATCGAGAGAGGAAGACGTGCATCAGTGAATCCCAAGTCATCCAGATCTCTGGTAAAGACCAAAAAATTCCAAAACAGTGGAAGAATTTTCTTGTTGATGGATGGAAAAAAGAAGCTTTGGTTAGCTTTTTGTGGTTATGTTTGGAGACAGCTAGCTATACAGTAGTTTTATCAGTGAGACGATGATCATCTTTGTTGCATACGACAATGAGTGTCATGCCATTTATGTAGAGGATGATGTCAGTACCGCGCGTCCTATCTTTGAATTGTGCTCCGATTACGAGGAGGCCGACACAAAGTTACTCCTACATGCCAAGCATGCTTCTGATAATCATCAAAACATCATGATAAAGAGTCCTGATACAGATGTTGCCTCTCTTAGCCATTTCTCATATCCACTCAATCAAGTCATCAATCTACTTTTTGACTGGTATTAAAGACAAAACAAGGATCGTTAATCTTCAGGAAATCTCCCATACTTTGTCACCAAAACTCTGCAAAACTTTAATTGGTATTCATGTGTTCACAGGATGTGATTTTGTTTGCGCTTTCTATGGTAAAGGAAAGAAAAAGTCATTTACATTGGCGTCAGAGAGTGATGAGTTCATACAAGCCTTTTGTGACCTAGCTGATAGTTTTGAGTTAGTAGATAGCACGCTAAATGGTTTGGAGGAACATGTTTGCAGACTTTATGGGCAGGACGCTTTCATTGTTGATAATACCAGGTACGACATATTTTGCATTTCCCCAAAGTCACAGAACAGAGCTTGCCACCAACAAAAGATGCCCTCACTCAACACAGCCTGAGAGCCACCTACCAGGCAGCAGTGCACAGAAGGGTTCTCCACCAAATTATTTCTGCTCCTTCACCATCCGGAAAAGGATGGCAGCTATTGACGGTGAACTTAATATACCCTGGATGACAAAGGAAACCTGCTCCAGAAAGTGTCCTACTTCTAATTCACTGTGGTTGCAAATCTGGCCACTGTGACAAAACGGTGTTCATGTAAATTATCGAAATTAAACTGTACAGATCTGTCCCAATGTCAAAAATGTGGCGATCGTACCCAGGGGATTGAGCTCTTTGATCATGAGAATGACGACAGTGATGCAGACTAACAACTTTTATCTAATTAAATGGCTTTTGCATTTTATAAGTATAACTAAATATCTGGTATAATTAATCTAGACATTTATTTCTCGTTTATTTTGTAGTGTTTTTATGTTTGAACTGCTTACATAGGAATCGTGCAAACATTTTATGATTATATGAGATGTTAACGGACTATCCAGGGCTGCAAACTAATTTGAGCACGATGAGGCATTTTCGTTGTGGTTGAAACTAAAAAAATGCGTTCCACCTGTCTAAGTTGTTCTTATTTTCCATTTTATAACTTTAGTGAAAATAAATTTATATAAATTGTAAACGAGTTCATTCTTTTAATTGGAAATGTATGAAGAATAGTCTGTTTGGCTTGAATTAACTCTTTTGGTGTGTCACTAAACTTTTGACAAGAATTTTTCATTAACTGCTGGAAATTTTTTTTTTGTGGGAGACACTCAGGCCTAGATGTTCATAAAACTACAAAGAAAATGTATTCCCCAAAATGCTGGAACGAAAATTGATTTCTAGACACCTTTTAACCCCTGGCGTATGGCCTATATAGTCTGAATAAGTAATGGTAAACGACACATACTATACTTTTTCTTTTTCATGATGGAAGCCCAACGTAAGCAACGGGTCACTCGCAAAGAGGCCCCAAAATATAACTTCCCTCACCAGCTATCTGCTAAGCAGACAGGTTCCTCTACTCGATCTTGTCTGCTAGCGGATAGCTGGTGAGAGAAACTATATTTTGGGGCCTCTTTGCGTGTGACCCGTTGCCCACGTTGGGCTTCCATTATGAAAAAGAAAAACTATAGTATTTGTCGTTTACCATTACCGTACATATTCGGACTATAGTGGAATAGTGGATTTAATTTTCCCAGAAGATTTCCTTGTTCCATGCACGGTCTGTGTGTAATATATATATATACAGGGTGTCCCATAAGTCCGGCATCATAGGAAAAATAATTAAAAAAGGCAAAACAAAAGCTTTTATTTACAGAACGTGCTCAATATGTCCACCATTGTTTTAATGTTCCGTAGCCCATTCACAAAATTCCATCCGCCGGTCGGGATCATCTTTGCTTAATTTCTGTAGGATCTGAAGTTTATATGGATGCCATTTGTGAGCCTGAAGAATGCGATGGATGCTACTTTTCGACCCTCCTCTCTCGGCGGACAATCGCCGAATAGACTTATTGGGACTTCTGTTAAAATGAGCCAGGATAGCAGTCGCTGTACCATCGTCAGTGGACCTCCTTGAAGGTCCACTGCGTGGTTTATCTTCTATGGATCCTGTTTCCTTAAACTTTGCAACAAGTCTGCTAACACAACTCTGTGTTATTGGCTCGCGGTCTGGATGCAGTCTGTTAAATTCAGCAGCGGCCTCTCTTTGACTCTGATTTCCTATGAGTAGAATTATCTGGATTCGTTCTTCCTTGCTCACAGACATTATGGCCTGTAGAAAGAGAAAAATCTGAATTATGGTTTGTAGAAATAGAAAAATATGAATTTCTCCTATGATGCCGGACTTATGGGACACCCTGTATATATATATATATATATGTATATATATATATATATTTTTTTTTTTTAGTTCAGGAAGAACCGATTCGCCTCTATTTAAAGGGCATATCTCAGCGGAAAAACAAAGAAAAAGTGAGAGGAAAGACAGAGGAAAAAGAAAGGGTGGAGGGGACAGTCGAAGTGGAAAAAGACCAAGGATGACAAGGACTGCAGGGTCGAGCCCCATCATCCTTGGGTGCTAGGGCCGCGAGGGCGCACGTGAAACCTCCAGGAACAAGCACGTACAAACGAGCACAAAGAGCACTCAAGAGCACGAGCTTAGAACCTATATATATATATATATATATATATATATATATATATATATATATATATATATATATATATATATACACTGTATATATATATATATACACTGTATATATATATATATATATATATATATATATATATATATATATATATATATATATATATACACACATACTTTGTGTATATATGTGTGTATATATATATATATATATATATATATATATATATATATATATAATGGGAATGTCAAATACAAAGACATTTCAAGACTATTTTGACAGTGTTTCCTTTAGTAATCCAAAATTTTCGTCGAAAATTTTTTTTACAACTATTTTTATTTTTTTACCATTGGATCAATTCATTTTTTTCTTTTTACTTTCGCTTAGAAAAGTACGCTCTAAAAAATTGTCTGCTGCCTCTTTAGAGCGCAAAGTGAAAGATTTGTTTTTAATCCATGGAAGTGTATTTTTTGTGTTTTCGTTTAGTTTCAGAGGACACCGTTGCGTCAAAAAAAGAAACGCTTCATCTACTCTTTATCTTCTTCGACCCAGTATCAATGTACTCGTCAAATACTTTCTATATTCACAAAGTACGTTTAATCCTGTTTATAGTCTTCGTTCCAAAGTAGACACAACTGAGATTTACAGAATAATTTTTATGCAGTGATGCGCAAAACAGTGTATTATTATTCAAATATTTTTCTCTCTATCTACCTATCTATCTATCTATCTACAGTATCTATCTTTTTTATGCAGGAAGGAGGGACCAAGAACCCGCAAAAACGCTCACAAAAGCAAAAGCGCCCGCAAAAGCGCCCCCCCCCCTATAGAAAAAGAAGAGAGCTAAAATCAAGGCCGGGGGGGTTTTGAGATGCCTAGACACTCTGCGTTTGAAAAATGAGAAGTTATAGCCATATATCTAACCATATATATATATATGTGTGTGTGTGTGTGTGTGTGTGTGTGTGAGAGGAGAGAGAGAGAGAGAGAGAGAGAGAGAGAGAGAGAGAGAGAGAGAGAGAGAGAGAGAGAGAGAGATTTAATTAAATCTCAACGTAAAATTAAAACAAGAGCCCGTGGAATGTCAGCTGTTACACATACACAAACAGAATGGAATCGAACAACAGAAAGGTATTTGTGGCTCACCGTCAGGTATCGAAGCCAGATCCAGCACCCACAGCGGGGCATCGATTCCTCGTGGATGCCGATGATGGAATGAAACGCCCCTCTCGAGGAAAGGCCGGATTCTAGTTGAATTAATAATCGTCAATGCTAAATCCACCATAGAGCGAAGGGTGTATCCAAATGTCGTTTTTAATGCATAGATTGTGAGACTCGTTTTCGTTCTGTTTTCCACTTGCAGAATATTCTTCCCGAATGTTGTATTTATCGAAGTCTCTGTTCGCTGTGAAAGACTGGTAAAATCATTTCGATACCTCCTCCTTGAAAGGGCCGAATCTCGCAAGGTAAAAATTCCTTCGCCACGCTTAAAGATGCTCACTTCAGCATCCCGTAAAACTGAATAATTTCCCACGAGTACATGTGCTACTAGTAACTTTTCAGCAACTTCTTTTAGTACTGACGGCGCGATGACAGCAATAAAGTTTATGACTATTTTCTTCCAAATTGATGCGCCAGACGAAAGAGTCCAAACTGTCACCATCAATATGATGGCAGAGGTTATGATCACCATAACTATTCGACAAGATATTGCATCGGGCTTTGGTTTCGTCGTTATCTTTCACTGCAGCCTGCTTTAATCATGCTATAAATATACACGCGCATTTTTTTATTTGTTTCACACTTAAAGATAAATGTTACGAATGATGAAACGTCCGTTGGCGGAACTGTTCCAAAGTATTTGCAAGTTCTCCTTCAATGTGAGTGAAAAGGATATTGTCATTCTCATTCTCTTTACTATCGTACTTGAAAAAAATGTTTTTTGCACTCGTTGTATCCACCCTCATTCACATTTTCACATTTCTTTAACAACTTTATAGTTATTACGTACACATTAAGTATTAAAGACGCGCGATAGCGTTTTTCCTTGCACAGATTACGGAACATAAGCATTTTAGAAATTTGTTCACGTAAATAATATTATAATGGCGTACAATATAAAAAAACCACAAATACATAGAGTAAAACGAAATTATTGTCGTTAGTGGTCATTTTTATATATATAAATAAAACTTTTCACTTTTTAAACATCAAATTACTGGAATGAAAGGACCATTCACTTTATATTGTATAGGAAAAAATTGATAGTAGTTTTGAAAGAGAATTCCACGGAACCTTTATAAAACAATCCTTATCGTTTCTTTGTGAGAGAAGCACGACAGACAAATATTTCTTTGACAATTTCGTTATACGTTTAACGTTTTTTCGTTTCGTATAACGTCTTTTTTTACGTGTTTTTGACTTTGGAAGAAATAACAAAAGTATCGGTAAAAACGCGGCAACCGCTAAACAAATGTTTCTCTTATATTACCTCTCTCTTCTTTTTAGGCAATATTTTTTGGAACTTTTTGTTTTAGTTTCTCCTAAATTTCATCTTCATTTTCGTTGATAAATTGTGTGAAAAAAAGGTATTCAGAAGGCTTTTCTGTCTCAATAAATTAAAAAATGGAAATAATTTATCACAATTCGTTTTACAAAATAAAAATTATATATACCCTATATAATGTCTTTAAGAGCTGTAAACAAGGCCACGTAAAGAATTTTTAACCGCAAAGAATAATGGGAATTACGTGTATGGCCTTCTGTAGCACAGAAACCAAATACAATACCATGTTAAAATTAAAGAAGACCTTGGTTTACCAATCAATGAAAACTATTACACCGAATCCATATAAGAAGCGAGCTATCACTGATATACAGAAGTTTTAAGAACTTTTACGTCTAAAATAACAGCGATTCGTCACAACTAAAATCTACTCGACTATTCTTGAGGGTAAAGACGACGTGATCGATACGTGATAAGTACCCGTGGAAAATACTATAGAAGAAATCTTTTCCATACCGAGACTCAAGGCGAGGTTGAGCGACGTCGGGTCTGTACAGTAGTTAGATGGAGGACGGATCTCTGCATTCAGATAATGTAGTGATGATCTTTAGATGGTTCGGATCCCACGTAAAGCTGTAAATTCCCTTGGACACACCACCTTTGCCGTTGCAAAGAAAGTTAAACAACTCAGTTATTATTATTATAATTATTATTGAACATTAAAGGTGTAAAATTAATTATTAAGTGAAGAATTAGGAAATGTAAACTGTTCATCCTAATACATATATTAAGAAAGTCCATTTAATATATTGCTAATAGAAATCCCTCACGAGTAGGGAAATAAAATCGTGTATGCTTATATAATTTCGTATTTCGTAGGTGATCTTATTTGACATCCGGGTCTTACGAAGTTTATTTAGTTGGTTCGTTTACGATCTGTGCCGATACTTAAGGTTTTTCTCTCTTTATGCGTAGGAGCTGATGAAGGCGAGAGAGCGAGAGAGTTTCTCGCTCTCTCGCCTTCATCAGCTCCTACGCATAAAGAGAGAAAAACCTTAAGTATCGGCACAGATCGTAAACGAACCAACTAAATAAACTTCGTAAGACCCGGATGTCAAATAAGATCACCTACGAAATACGAAATTATATAAGCATACACGATTTTATTTCCCTATTTTAAACTTATAGAGAGACCATTTTTTTTTAAACTTTCTTTTCTTTACAGACGAAGAAAATGACATTTGCAAACACGATTTTAAAATTGAGGGAACCCAAACTTTAGCAAAAGATAAACTTTGTATAAAATGACTAAATTAGGAAACGAAATCCAAAAAAATGGTGGGGAAAAAATCTAAACTCACAAAAATTGCAGAAAAGGAAAAAAAAGAAGGAAAAATTAAAATTATTTCCAAAGTGAAAAAACGTGGAAATGAAAAGAGGTCGAAAGTTCGATCTAAAAAGAAAAGTTTTGTTTTTGAACGGAAGGTAAAAAAATAAATAAATAAAAGTATACGCACGGTACACGAAACAAGGTCAAATTGTCAGTCGTAAATAAAAGAAAGAAAGTAACGTTGTCGGTCATTTTAAAAAATCAAAACTATTTTATACGCAATTTTCATCGCAAAAATCGGTAATTTTATTAAAGAAATCAATAGAATCTTAATTATATTTCATAAAAATAAATTAATTAATAAAATTAAAACTTTTTACTGCTTTTAAACGCTCGAATTAAAATTTTACATTTTAAAACATTATGATGAAGTCATTCCCAATAATATATTTGCAAATACATTTTTAATATATATATATATATATATATGTGGGGGTGGGGTGTAAAACAGATATTAATTAATATCTGAAAGTGCCGCAACGACAGTTAATGAAAACGAATTCGAAACATATTAGAAGCATTCTTCAAATATTTAATACTGGTATTCACTTTTTAATCTGTTATTTCTTTTCCACTTCTCTACATATTCTTTCAATATACTTTTTTCTATAATATATATATATATATATATATATATATATATATATATATATATATATGATGAATTGTAAATAGTATCCCACCACTGTTACACGTAATTTGAGCTGCACGACTAAACACGAGAAATTCACGTCACTGAAGCAGGAAACTTTTTCAATAATTTTTCACATGAAAAAAAATTAATAATTAAATAAATAAATAAGCAAATGAATAAATGAATTACGGTAAATAAACACTTAAAAAAATAAGAAGAATTCTATAATCATTAAAAGGACTCCAAAAACTGGAAACGTAGAATATGACTGGCAAATGACGATGTAATTAATGTACGATAAAAGGGGAAACGAATATAAATATATTTTCACGAGTTTTAAGTCGTTTTTTTTACAAATTCGAAATGATGAAAACAGGATGATTGAAATCAAGAGATCAAAGTTGATCCAAAGTAACTTGAAAGAGAGAATGGGAGATGATAAAAGGGGAAAACAGGATGGAGAGAGAGAGAGAGAGAGAGAGAGAGAGAGAGAGGAAAGACGGATGGATGTTAGGAGCAACAGGAGAGGTTCCTGGAAAGGTGCTCAGCCTCAGTAAAGTTCCTAGTGACTGAGTCTCGGCGAAAGCCACGCCTTAAAGAGGAAGGAGGCAGAAGGCGCTCTGATGCCGGGTCGCTCTCGCACAAACCGCGGACCAGTAAACTTCCCTTCACTTGCTCCTTTTCCGCATCGGTTACGTAGTGACGTCACACGAAACACAAACGTACCAACACTACTACTACTGTTATTATCATTACTACATAAGTGGACGTAATACGAAAATACTACTACTACTACTACTGCTACTACTACTACAACAAGAAATACTAATAATACTACTAATAATAATAATGCTACTATAACCTTTTACCCAGCAAAAGTTAAAATGAAAGAGTACAGTACTTTTTCCGTACTTATATCAAATATATTCGCAAACTCTGAAAATCAAATTTAAATGATTTGTCGAAAACTTTATATCAACAGCTCCAGCGTGAAAAAAAAAGCTGTATTTTCTACATACCCAATTATGCTTACAGTGCATTGAAAATTAAATAGCACACATTTTATGTCGCATCGCGCCAATAAACAACCATCTGATTTCCATTGTAGCTTCGACATACAGGCCGTCGCCTTTCAATTGTTATTCCATGCAGAGGAAGCACGAAGAACAGTACTCTTTAAAGGGGAGAGACTAATAACGAAACCTATAGCCTCTCTCTCTCTCTCTCTCTCTCTCTCTCCTCTTTAGCATAGAAGAGTTTCAGTATAAATCATTGTTGAATGGATAACGTTTAATGCGCCAAAATAACAAAATGACACGAAAAACTCCGTACAGTACCCACTACTTATACTCTTTCTAATATGTTATTGCATTTCACACATACGCGCGCGCGCGCGCGCGCACACACACACACACACACGTGTATATATACGCCTAGGTGGTGTAGTAGTTAGCATCGCTGACTACGAATCCATCGGCCCAAGGATCGAGACCTGCTGACGGCAGGAGGCGCGCAGCAAACCCCAGCTGTTCATCTTTCCATACACTAAAGAAATTGGTTGGTAGATAAATGGGTACCATGGGTAGCCTAGTGGTTAAGACGCTGGGCTGCTGGTGGGGTGTGGTTCGGATTCCACCTTAAACTGTACTGTAGGTCTAAGGTGGAGTGACAAGCTTGACCTTCGTCGGAATAAATAATTCGGGCGGAAGCAAAACCAAGGTTATGCAGTATATATACTGTAAGTATAAAAATCATTCACTATTTTTTTAAGATAGAGAGCGTGTTTCCTGATCAAAATATAATTTTTGAACATTAAAAAATTGAAGTTACTGTATAGGGCGATCAGGTCCTAATAATAGGAAAAGTTTTACGTTTGCATTTTAAAAAGAAATTTTCCATTTATATATATATATATATATATATATATTAGTGATGTAACGGTTGGCCGCAACCGCACATATTCTCAGCTCCGCAACCGCAACTGCTTTATCAGTGCGGTAATTGCGGTTGTTTGAGGATATCTTCTTACTAGGGCAACCAAATGCTATAAATGCTAGTGTAATGGCTATAAATGCTATAAACGTCGCCAAATGCTGTTCCTGTCATGTCTCATGCCTTCACTCAAGGGTGCAAAAAAGTAAAAGTTTGCTACGCCCTAATTGCGACATGTCTAGAATTGCTACTTGGACTGGATAGATAGATGAATTATATAATAACTTACATTTATCAAGGTTAGGTGGCTAGAAAATCATTATTTTAATTATATTTAATAAAGCAATGATGATGTATAATTACTGTTGATAAAAAAAGATAAAATACACTCAATTTATTTTTATGATATTAGAAATTAGGCAACCTTTACTACCAAGTTACAAACTAAACTAAAGCACCAGCTCAGTATCCGTTCAGACACGAGTGAGGGTGGTTGTGTTGAGCTAGCTCTCCGTCGCTTTGTAACGTTACGTGCTTCAACCCATTAGTAAAGTGTTAGACTGTGGTGCAACCATCATGGAGCGATCTACGAGTGCAGTGTGGAAGTACTTTTCGAGAGTGTCAAACAATGTAGGGAAGTGTGTCATATGTAATAAGAACTATTCACGAGAGGGAAGGAGTACCACTAACTTAAAAAGCCATATGCGTTCAATGCACACGAAGGAATATAATGAAGTGATACAGTATCTAGTGAAAATGAAGCCAATGAACAGTCAAAGAAGAAAAAGGAATCAAAAGTGTCTCTTACACCCCGACAGGAAATGAAGTGTGCAGTGAAAGAAAAGAATCAGACGATTGAAAGTTGCTTCGAAAAAGTCAAAATTTGGGATGCGAATCATTCCAAATCAAAATCACTGGACTATCGCATAGCCGAAATGATAACAATGGATGACTTGCCATTTAGCCACGTTGAGGACTTAGGTTTCATGAGAATCATGGCTGAAACAGCTCCACAGTATAAAGTGAAACAGCGTCAGTTCAACACTGATCTTGTGTGCAACGATATCTATGACTTTGTTTAAAAAAAAGTGTTCAAAATTCTTGAGCCTCTAAAAGATTCGAAAGTATCATTGACAACGGATGCATGGTCAGACACGTCTGCTGGAGTGTCTTTACTCTCTTTGACATGCTATGTAGTAAATCAAGACTTCAAGCGAACCAATTTGGTGCTCAGCGTAATGCCACTTGAAGATCGCCACACTGGAGAATACTTGTCAGAAAAATTTGAGCAGATGCTTCAGAAGTGGGATATTGCCCATTCATTCATCCATTGTGTAATGCGCGACTCAGGAGCAAACATGATAAAAGCCTTGTTTCTCACTGGCGTCCATAATATCGATTGTACTGTTCATAAACTGCAACTTGTAATCAAAAGTGGATTATCCTCATAAAATCTCTCAGTGACTTGTTAGCTAAGCTTCGATCCATCGCTACTCATTTCAACCATTCTACGATGGCGCAGGATGAGTTAAAAAAATTCAGAAACGCTTAAATCAACCTGAACTTACAGTCATTCATGATGTCGACACACGGTGGAACAGCACTTATCACATGATGCAGAGAACACTGAAGTTGAAGGAACCACTGAGTATATATAGCGCTGCTAACTCCAAAATGCAACAACTCACTAACGTCGATTTCACTCTCTTGTCAAACTGTGTGGCTGTGCTGGGACCATTCGATGATATCACAAAAAGATTGAGTAGTTCCACCTCTTCCATATCTGAGGTCATTCCCCTCGTCGTTTCCATGAAAAATGTGCTGCAACCTCGAAGTGGTGATTCTGAAGCTGATCGTGGAATGAAAACATTGAAGGAGATAACGCGCACAGAGCTAGCAAGGAGATTTGATGGCCTAGAAGCAAATGACATGTATTCTTTGGCTACCTATTTGGATCCAAGGTACAAAGCAAAAGTTTTTTCCGCTTCACATGTCACAAAAGGTGTTCAGGAAAAATTGGGATATCTTTGTGATGAAATGGACAAGACTCAAACATTATCGGATTCGGTGACAGCCAGTGAACCACCGGCAAAGAACCCACTGACTGATTTAGGTTAGGCATCAGCTTCTCCGAATAAATCAATAACAATAATGGACTCAATGAATGCTCTATTGGCTTCCAGTAGTGGTGACGAGACCGAAACTGAGTCAAGAAGAGACTCGCAAAAAATGATCGAGAAATATCACAAAGAGAAAAAAGAAAAAAGGATTGGACAAGATGATGCTTTGGCCTGGTGGGGGTCAAATCAAAAGAAATACAAATATTTGAGCAAACTGGCTCGGACATACCTTGGATGTCCTCCCTCAAGTGTTCCTAGTGAATAATTATTTAGTGGAGTAGGGATCATCTACGATGAAAAAAGGAATAGGTTGAACGGGGACAAAGCTGAAAAACTTTTATTTTTGAAATACAGTCTCCCAGCAATTCAATTTAAATATAAGGATTAAATAGTGTGTGTGTGTGTGTGTGTGTGTATTATAATTATATACACCACTTTCGAATAGGCGGTGGTTGGGGAAAGTGGTTGGTGGGATGTAAAACGTTTTGGGTCCTCGTCCCGCATCCTGGAAACACTTTTTACAGTTTAGATTATAGTCATTATATTGAAGACTGTGAAAAGGGTGGCTAAAACTCGATATTTTATTGTGTTGTTTATTCTTAGGTAATATTATGATGTTATAGGGTACATAACCACAACCGCAACCGCGCGGAGCTCTATTTGTAAGCTCCTGCAACCGCAACCGCAGAGCTATGAAAAATGACAACCGCTACATCACTAATATATATATATATATATATATATATATATGTTACACACAGACAGTACATGGAACAAGGAATTCTTCTGGGAAAATTAAATCCACTATAGTTCGAATAAGTAATGACAAATACTATAGTTTTTCTTTTTCATGATGTTAGCCGGACGTGGGCAACGGGTCATTAACAAAGAGACCCCAAAATATAGCTTCCCTCACCAGCTATGTGCCAAGCAGATATATTAAACGCTAGATCCTGTCCCAAAGCTGGATCCTATCTGCTTAGCAGATAGTTGGTGAGGGAAACTATATTTTGGGGCCTCTTTGCGAGTGACCCGTTGCCCACGTCGGGCTAACATCATGAAAAAGAAAAACTATAGCGTTTGTCATTTACTTATTCGAACTATAGTGGATTTAATTTTCCCAAAAGCGTTCCTTGATCCATGCACGGTCTGTGTGTAACATAAAAGATCTCAGGGAACCATATATATATATATATATATATGTAGGGTGCGGCATAATTCGGTTTACCGAGAATAATGAAATCACACTGTGAAGGATAATATTTATTATTTATGGAAGAATTTGTTTAAATTGTCCTCCATCATGTTGAATACGCACGTTGCATCTTTGAACCACTGAACAACAAACAGCACGGCACAGTTCTTTATTATTATTCAACGTTTCGAACTCTTGGCATATCAAAGTCTTCGTGTGATCGAAGTCCCGAGGTTTCTGGCCTAGACGCGTTGTTTGGTGTCAAATTTTATGTTCATCATGTAAGAACAAAAAAAAAATTAACACTGCACAGATTGCAATTTCAACAGTACTAAACAGCAAGCTAGTCAACTTATCATTGCACCCAGCGTACTAAAATCAATGTTGCCGAGTCAGTGTTGCCATATCAGTGTTGCCGAATCAGTGCAGCCAAATTTAAAAATAATTTTTCTCGGTATATTACTCTTCACAAGGTGATTTCATTATTCTCGATAAACCTTTCCTGCAGAGGGAGCCATTTTGAACTTTTTCTTGCGTTGGGAGTCTGCGTGATGCCACTCCATGGATTGGCGTTCTGTTTCAGGTTCAAAGTGGTGTAACCAAGTCTCATCCCCAGTCACAATTCGTGAAAGGAAATCATCCCCTTCTCTCTCGTATTGAATCAACGACTCAGAAGCAATTTCTTTTCTTTGGGCTTTGTGATCTTCAGTCAGTTGGCGAGGAACAAACAGTGAACACGCTTTTAAGTATCCCAGTTGCTGAATTATTGTATTCACACTTCCTTCACTAATTCCTAGCTCCAGTGATAGTTCCTTGTATGTGACGCGCCGATTTGATCAAATGATGCTGTTAGCACGTTGCAAAGTGTGAGATGTCACAGCCGATGCCGTGCAACCGCTGCGTGGCTCATCATCGAGGCTGGCTCTCCCTCTCTCCGATGATCTCACACGTTTAGACCAGCGTCCAACTGTGCTTCGATCAACAACAGCATCTCCATAAACGTTTTGTAAACGTTTGTGAATATTTCCAGCTGTTTTCTTCTCTGCGGTTAAGAACTCGATAACAGCTCTCTGTTTACGATGCACGCACATCACTGTCAGACGCCATTTTCGAAACTGCGTTAACCAACGGTTTTGTACTAGGGCGTTTAAAAGCGCTTTTATACAAGGAGGATAGGTTCAAACTGGAAAAATCCGGTTATGTGAAGCGCAGAAAGTTCAAACTTACGGCCCAAAATACATTTCAGCCCCATGGCCTATTATTTAGCTAAGAAAAAAGGGTGTGGCAAAATATTTTGAGTGCCCCTAGTATATATATTTATTTCTTAAAAAGTACACTATGTGAGAAGTTTCATTTTATCAGCTTAACAAAATATTAAAATATCAAGCACGTGCTACCACTGCTACCCCTAGCACATCCCCCCCCCCCTTTTTTACCCTCATATTTGCATATATTTAAATGGGAACAATTTTTATTTCTTAAAAAGTACACTATGTGAGAAGGTTTTTTTTTTTTATTACTTTAACAAAATATTAAAAAATCAAGCATGTTCTACCCTACTACCCCTATCACATGCCCCTCCTCCCTTTTTTACCTTCATATTTGCATATGTTTAATGTTGGTATATGTTACATGGTAAGTTGTTTGTTTAATGCTTGATATTTTTATGTTTCAGATAAATAGAAATAATTTTCCAGATAAATAGAAATATCAGGTTGTAACATAAATTCTGCTCGATTAGAAAACGGACGATAGATAATAGAATAACCTCAAGATAATGTGAAATAGTTTTAGAAATGTTGCAAAATACACGCGGCGACAGGTTCGCACAAGCTTTATCACGATACAGAATGATACAGAATGACTTAGGCTAGTGTAGGATTAGGCTAATGAATATTTTCTCTGGTGTTTTTCATACAGTTACAACGCCACCCCTACGATATTACAGTAATTGAAAAAACATGGAGCCCACGAAAGAGCATATTCGACATGTGATGCGGTATGAGTTCTATAAAGGATCTAACGCTAGTGAATCTGAAAAAACATTTAAAGAGTTTATGGAAATGATGTTGTGAGCGAATGGATGTGTAGGAAATGGTTTGAGAAGTTCAGAAATGGAGACTTCAGTCTGAAAGATTATCAACGAACAGGACGACCAAATGAGTTAGATGAAGAGTTGCTGAAAGCAACAGTGGAGGAAAACCAGCGGTAACTGTAAGAGAACTTGGCCTGCAACTCGGCGTTAGCCATATGACCATTCATCGTCATTCGAAGCTGTTAGGAAAAGTAGTGAAGTTTGGAAAATGGGTTCCGCATGATTTGTCACAAGCGAATCTTCAACATCGAATCGATATTTGCACATCATTGCAGTCTCGGAAACTGCAGGTAAGGGTGTGCGATTCGGATATTTTTATTTCGATTCGATTCGACTGCGACTGTGCACTGCATTCACCTATACTCTACAATTTACATGCACCAGCACCAACAGAACACCATACATGCACCAGCAACAACATACTGAAAAGCGTAATAAACAACTGAACCCAAAGAACTGGTCCAAATTTGTCACACCGCAAGGCGCGAGCACGTGATTCTGTGACATCACAAAATCAAAAGCTGACTATGCGCACTGAGCGCACTCAGATCTTTATAAAAGTGTAATCTCTCAAATATCCAACTATTTTATAACGTTATTATATTATTATATATATATATATATATATATATATATATATATATATTTTTTTTTTCAATTGTTATTCCACGGTTTCGACATTCCATGGTTTTGGGGTAGAGCCAGTTTATCGTCTCGACAGGTTACAGTTAGCGAATCGAAGAATTGAAATTTTTTAGCTTTAAGTCGGGTCGGGTTTCGATTCTTTTACTGAATCGACCCGAATCGACATTTTCGATTAATCGCACAGGCCTAACTGCAGGCACCGTTTTTGAAACGGATCGTCACTGGGGATGAAAAATGGGTCCTGTATAACAAAATTAAGCGTAGACATCAGTGGTTTGGCCATGAAACAAAGCCTGAACCTCAGCCAAGGAATGGACCCCATCCAAATAAAATTTTGCTATGCGTTTGGTGGGATATGCAAGGAAATATTCATTTTGAGCTTCTGCCAGATAACCAAACAATCACAGCTGAAGTCTACTGCCACCAACTCCAATGACTGAAGATGGCATTACAAGAAAAATGTCCTGCATTAATTAATCGCAGAGGTGTTTTATTCCACCAGGATAACGCGCGCCCTCACACTGCTCGAATCACCACTGCCCAATTGGAGCCATTTGGTTGGGAAAAAATGCCTCATCCATCTTATTCTCCGGACATCGCACCTTCAGACTACCATTTATTCAGAAGTCTGCAACACCACCTAGATGGACAAAAGTTGCAATCCACGGAAGCTATCGAAAATGAAGTGATCACTTTTTTTTTAACTCGAAACCAAGGGATTTCTTCGAATGTGGCATAAAAAAACTTTTCTACTGGTGGGAGGAGGTTATAGAAAAAGAAGGGAATTATATTGATGATTAATTTGTCATTATGTCATTTAATTTTTGTTGTGAATAAACTAAAAATTCGAGCAAAACTGTCCTTATAAGTCCTTTAATTTTTGTTCTGAATGAACTAAAAAATCAAGCAGAGTATATGTTACAACTTCATAATTTGCATTTTCTTTAATTATAATTTGAATTATCATGAATTATAAATTACATATAATTTGATTTTACTTCTGAATATAAACTCTGACTACTAGAAGCAAGTCCTCAAATGCAGCCTTTGGATATCTTACGGAATTCCCAGCAGCCATGACTCCTTCAAAAGCAGATGTTGTGAGACACTACCTTTTTGTGCACCGTCGTGAAGAAGCAAAATCAAAAGGATCAGCAACTGCTAATGAGTGTTACAGGTTTGTTGTAAAAGATATTGAAGACACTTGGATGAAATTTTCTTTTCCTACGACTAACACCAAGGGTCCTTCGATTATATATTTCAACGCCAAATCCCGATAAAATCCTTCAAGATATAGTCAAGATTATTATGCAGTTCTATGCTCCAGGGTGGTTTTGGATAAAATCTCATCCTAATGCAACTGATGGTGCATATAACTTTTGGCATTTAATGTGCTTGCTTCGAAATTTAGATGAACAACATAGATCAATCATAGAACCAGTATTAAAGAATAACGCCTACTTTGCCCACCCAGAAAATATACTCATATCAATTGTAACTGACAAGACACTAGAAATTAGGGAGCAAGCTATTCAGAAAATCACCCTTCGAAGAACAGGATTTTCAGGTACCAGAAACTTTGAGTTGCCTCGAACCCTCAATTTCCAATCTACTGACTACACCGAGATGATCGATTGGCAAAAAGAGATCATTATTCCTCCACCGCTGCTAAACAATTTTAGCGACGATGAGCTACTACAGGCTCGATGTAAGCCGCTGGAAATAGCTTCTTTTCCATGCCACAGTCAATGTGAAAAGGGCAGTGAACCTAGTAACAAAGGCATGTCAGGAAAGAATAGGATATGACAACCGTCAAAAGTTTATTTTAAACTCATTAGAATCAAGGCGAAAAATGCCCAAGTTTGAATGGAAGGCCCAATGGAATGAGTAAGAAACATATGAAATAAAATTTCCTAATGATATTGAAAATTTCTTCCCTTTTGATGTGATAAGGAACAATGAAAAAGTTAATTGAATTTTAGCACATTTATTATGCCTCTAATTTTTTCTTCTGAGTATATTGTTGCACTTAATTAATTTTCCTAATACTGTACATTAATAAAATATTATACGTTAATAAAGATTTATGTCATTAAAAAACCTGAATGTAGAGCAAGTCTCGTATAAATGGAATATTCTTCAATATAGGTCAAAAAGTGAAAAATTGTGCCAGGGTAGGAGGCTTTAAACAGCGAAAATAATTTATGAGGGGGTTCCTGTGTTCCATTCAAACCCCTCACAATATGTACCTTTTCAATATAAAATTTCGACCGAGCCTTCAAAGGAACACGACAGTTGAGCAGTGTAAACCAGCAACAAACAGGGCTACCAATTTTTTAAATGTAACCTACACAATTCAACGACTAAATACCATCCAATAAATACAAAGACAACTGATAAATACGGGGATCCGAGAACCGGACAGAATAAATACAGAAGGAAATTACATTCGATATCGGGACAACAAGTATCGAAACAGGTAAAGAAAGGAAAATTCTCGGAGGATCACAAGGCAACGAAACATGCACCACCATTGGAAAATGAATCTGAACTACATAAAGGGAAAATTGAAAACGGAAAAATAAAAAATAATCCTAGCCAACATTCAGGGCCTTAAACCAAACCATTCCCTGGACAAAGTCACATACCTGAAAGGACTCATGCAAGAAACAAGAACAGACTTTACATACCTCATGGAAACCCATCTTTTAAGGGACTGCCAGGCGAACTGTGAAAACTATGAGCTTTGTATTGACAAAAAAGAAATACAAATTAACAACTACTGTATAACATACTTCGAGCCGACGGAACAGTAGGACGTAAAGGAGGATGTGCTGTATACACACGAAAAACCTAGCAAAAATGATAATAAATACTTCAAACAACAACAACATAGACTAATAGCAACAAAAGTTGAACAAAAATTAAGGATCACCTGAAGATCAGGGCCCCCAGCCTTCTCTAGTTAGCCTTATAAGGCTAACTAACGAAAATATCACGACCTAACCTAACCAATCGTTTGGTCAACTTTACGCCCTTGACGATTGGTTAGGTTAGGTCGTGATTTTTTCGTTAGTTAGCCTTATAAAGCTACCTAAAGAAGGCTGGGCGCCCTGATCGTCAGGTGATCCAAAATTAATTATGATACTAATTATAATATATAGACCCCCGAACACACTAACTACAAAATTCTCAAATACCATTGCAGAGGTCAAGAACTGTGTGAAAGATCTACACTCCCCAACCCCAAATATTATTCTCTGTTAAACAATAGGATATTTATATTATTGATGTGTCATCGTGCTGGTGTTGGTCCCTATAGTACATATTTATGTTTATTTACTTTGAAAATTTGTACCTTTATTATGATTGTCGCTAAAGTCCATATTATACGATGACATACACGCATATATATACTATATATATATATATATATATATATCGTAAAGAACGACGCTTGTATAGGAGAACATTCCGCGCAAGATGAGAAGAGAGAACGAACAAATGAAAAAATGAGGTAACCACCCGGGAATCGAACCCGGGATCTTCCGATTGCCGGTCAGATATGATAACCACTACACCATGGTCCTCACTCGATCAGAAGTCGTAATTCCTCTACATACGCGCAGAAACCAATGCCCCGAGGGGGGCATCTCCCGCATGCCGTATCTATATATACATTTCAACTGCAAAGAACACGCAGTATAAATAACGTAAAGAACGACGCTTGTATAGGAGAACATTCCGCGCAAGATATATATATATATATATATATATATATATATATATATATATATATATATATTATTATTATTATTATTTCTAATTTTTAGAATGGTTGTCCCTAAAGTCTGTAGAATGACGCCACACGCATGTGCTGTATATATATTCATTTTCCCCTTATCTTCATTCATCAGAACCGAAACCACTCCACAATCATTCAACATTTTACCTTACACACACACATATATATATATATATATATATATATGATGAAAATAACCACGAAGGAAAAAGGAAACAGAATGATGCTCAAGCGCTTTCGTCTAATGACATCCTCAGGAACACTGAAATAAATAACAAGTTCGAGACTATATATAGATCACCAAAAAAATAGAAAAATAAAAATTGCAGGAGGAGCATACAAATTTATAAGGAAAAGCGGACCTAGTATGTTTCATGGACTGCTCTCGATTTTCCTACGAAATTGCAAACAAGGGCAGTCGATGACCCTGATTTTGTTTCTGCAATCGGTTTTCTTGAGAAACCTAACCTAACCTAACCTAACCTAACCTAACCTAACCTAATCGAGTTTCTTATACTATTTTATACCAACTTGACTCGTACCTTTGTGAATTTGTATGGCGTAAGCGCCACACCAGCTCGGACTTATTCAAAAGATGTTGGAGTGTATTGTGTCGTTTCAGTAAATAAATTTATTCACTATCCAATGACATTTTTCTTTATCATTTCTCAAGAAAACCGATTGCAGAAACAAAATCAGGGTCATCGACTGCCCTTGTTTGCAATTTCGTAGGAAAATCGAGAGCAGTCCATGAAACATACTACTCCCGGAAAAGCTACCAGAGTTTTAGCACTTTGCCCCTCTTGTCTAAATCCATTCTGAACGAATTCAAAACAACAGGATCAAGTGAAAAAAGGCTTTGCCTAATGTTGAAATTATTTGTAAGTTGAACAATGGCAGACTCAAGAATATTTCTATTAACAATGTTGCTTGAGTGAAGCAAAATTGAAGCATTATTCCAATCAATAAAGTGGGGTAACTCTGACAAATGGACGAAAAGGGCATTGGACGACTGTCCCGTTCTAACCGAATATTGATGCTGTTTTACATGCGTGTGCAAATCTTTTCCCGTGGCATATATTCTACAGGTGAGTGATCATTATTTAGTAATTGTGAGCGAAGCTTATCCGCTATTGAAGTAAAATGCATATTTAAAGAGTCTGCAATAGAAGTATCATCAGTAATTTCTTTATTATTGACATTTAATTTCTCTATTGAATTTTTCTTAATTTGTTTTCCGAGAAGACTGTTTATAGTTGTCCAAGTGTTTTTCATGTCTCCTTTATGTTTGGAAAATTGATTGTTATAATAGTTATATTTTGCAATTTTGATTATTTTAGCTAATTTGTTTCTGTATTGACTATGTTGTACTTTAGGAATTTTTCTTTGTAATTGCAATTTGAATAATTTATGTCTGTTCTTTGTTGAAGTGATAATTCATGGAGTGATCCATGGATTTGCAACACTTTTGGGCGAAACTGTTTTTCTCCTTAAGGAAAGCAAATATTAAAAATATTGAATAAGGTGTCATAGAAGAACTGAAACATATGATTTGGGACATTCATAGGTTCGTCACAGTCGAGTATTTTCAACATCCCCAATAAATTTTCTTTTGTTAACCTCTGAGAATATTTTGTAATTAATAGTTGTTTTATCCGCAACCTAAACAATGTTATTGAATATAGCGTAAGTATGAAAATGATCACTGATGTTTGTGGTTATAATTCCAGAATTTACGAGGGCATTGCTATTTATAAATATATTATCAATCATAGATTCTGTTATTCGATTACCATAGTTGCAGACTCGAGTGGGTTTGGTGATAGTATGACTAAGATAGAAAGAATTCATTAACTTTAAAAATTTATGAGGGACTGCTTCAGATTGCAAATTGATGTTGAAGTCACCCGCAACTATGGTTTCGATTTATGGAAGTTGCATAACATGTTATCTAAGTGAATTAAAAAGCTATTGATATTAGTATTAGGTGGTCTCAAAATTGCATGGACAGAATACCCATTCCTTTTGTCTTTTATATTAACAATCAGGTTTTCATTGTCACTATTACATACAGAAAATACTTCGTTAGAGTCGTAAGTTTGATGCACATACACAGAGATACCCCCACCAATCTGACCATCTCTTACAGTATGATAAGCAACGTAATTATCTATATTATACAGGTTTTTATACTACTATTTAACCAGGTTTCCGTGAGAATTATAACACTAAATTTGACCGTAGGAGTTTTCAAAAGAGCCAATAAGTAGTTACAGTTCCTAGGTAAGCTTCGAATGTTTAGATTTAGCACTGAAAGATTTTTATAAATATCTTTTTGTAATACAAAGGCATTAAACTCATCCATCGATGAGACCATGCAATTGCCTACACCAGATTCTTGTTCGAGATTCTCTAAACTGGATATAGATTTTTTTTTAATGAATTGAAATGATTAATATCGGCACATATATCATGAAAGTCTTTATCGATGAAAGCCATTTTAACAATAGTTCTCAAACAATTTCACTAAACACAGAATATGGGAATAAGGAGTTACCGCCCAGTTGAGACGAGAATGGGAAAGTCGACTGAGGAGATTGTATGCGGAGTTATTCGCAGGACTCCTGTGTGTGGAGTTATTAGCAGGACTCCTGTGTGTGGAGTTATTCGCAGGACTCCTGTGTGTGGAGTTATTTGCAGGACTCCTGTGTGTGGAGTTATTCGAAGGCCTCCTGTGTGCCGACTGTTGGCTGGCTTTTTCGTAGTTCTCATAGCTTCGAATGCTTTTTCACTAACAAGGTGAACTCCTTTGACCGAAGTATTCCGCGTTGGAGGAGTCTCTCTTTCTTTAATAATTAACTTCGCTCCAAGAAAGTAGGCAACTTTCCCGAGTCTCCTCGTTTCTATGAGTTTAGAGAGCTTTTCTTTACGAATTTTACGTGTTTCCTCACATACGTCGTCATTGACAAAGATTTTTGATCTTTTCAGCTTTCTTCTGTTTTTTAGTATTAAATCTCTGTGAGTTTCATCCTCACATATTACTTTTATAGCTGAAGTGGGCGTCTTAGATTCAGTCGTGTCTTAACTGTAGAATTTGCCTTTTGTAGTGGAATTTGTTTTTTAATCTAAAGGCACTTTTGATCTTGATATTCCCTAAATTCAGTCTATCTTTTATTATGTCCTCCACCTTTTTCTTAGTTTCACCGTTCGTTTCTCTATTCATTTCAGATACCCCCATTAATTATGATTAAGTTATTGGCACGTGAATTATCGTCTAAGCTGTTTAATTTATTCCTAATTGAATCGTGGTCGGTTTTTTCATCTCCATACTACGATTATTTTTAGTAAGCGAGTTTAGGCTAGAGTTAAGATCCTTTATCTCATCGTGTGCACTAAATGTAATCTTGTATCTAATTGATTTCACTTTCATTATCAGGTTAAGTCGACGGGGTTCTGCAAGAAATGTAGGGACAGTTTAAAGTGCCGCGGCTAGAAAAAAATTGGAAGCCACTGATTTAGAGGGCTTAAAAAAAAAGAATAAAGCATGAAGCAAATGCCATAAGGTGCCAGGAACTTGACGATGTTTTCACACTTTTCAAAGAAGATTTCAACATTGTATGGATAATGATGGAAGACACGTTGAAATTTGATATCGTAAACATTTTAATCCTCTTGTTTACTGTTTTAATAAAGCTTAAATACAGTGTCTTGTAACGCATAGGTGTGTTTGACAGAAAAATCGTGTAAACAAACCATCAAATAAATAGATATGACAAAAATGCAAATCGTTTCGACAATACAGTAGGAATGAAGTACGCAGTATGAATAAACAAAGTAGTATTTTCTAAATGACAAGCGTTATGTAAATAACAATTCCGATTACATGCTTGACAATAATCAAAACACTTTGTTGTTTAAAAGTGTTACATTATTTATTAAATACAACTATAATAACTAGTGGTGTACCGATTAATCGGCATCGGCAGAATCGGCCTTGTTTTTGCATCGGCATCGGCCAAATTTCCCCATTCTCTCACCGATTCTTTGAAATTTTTAAATTTTCATGACAAAACAAAATCTATATTTATAGAACAAGACATGCAAAAAATATATTTTACCTTCCCGAAAAAGGCAAAGCTTAATAAGCTAAGTTGCCCATAAATTTACATTTTCTCTAACTAGCTAATCTCTAAATATTATAAACTATTGTAATCTCCTAGCTAAATTAACAATAATTCTATATGTAAGTTGTACTTTATAATTTATATATTAAACCATCTTATTATGTTGACTTTATTTTAAGTATTTGAATAATTTTATAAACTCAAATTCTATATCCATTTTTTATTCAAATTGCCCACGAGGGACTTGAAATTTTAATGAAAAATTGTTTACATTGTTCGAGAAAGAAAATACCTTCAACATAAGGAAAACCAATTACTTTAAATATTGGTATTCAATTTATGAAACTAAAATAAAATTATTTTATAATTTTACTGAGTAATAAAGCTATTTAACATCATATATGAGTAACAGTATATGATTAACAAATTCGGTGCTGTATATTGTGGAGTGATCTAAGGAAAAGCATTTTAATAAATTTGAAATGTAAAAATATGAAAATCGAAAGTTTTCAGATTAGATTAGTAAAATTTATGAAGGGAATTGATTTTTTAAAGTATAGGCAAAGAATCTGCATCGGCATCGGTATCGGCAGTTTTACATGGAATCGACAGCAGATAAATTTTGGAATCGGTACATCATCTACATCAACCAACCATGCTCCGCAACGTAGACCAATACAAAGCGAATGAGTGTGACGCGTTTTCTTTGGATTACAGATATGTGCCTCGGTGGTGTAGCGGTTAGCGTCGCTGACTACGAATCCATCGGCCCCAGGATCGAGACCCGGTGATGGCAGGCGGCACGCAGCGAAACCCAGCTGTTCATCCTTCCACACAAAAAAGAAATTGGTTGGTAGATAAATGGGTACCATGGGTAGCCTAGTGGTTAAAACGCTGGGTTGCTGTGGGGCGTGGTTCGGATTCCACGTTAAACTATAGGTCTAAGGTGGAGTGACAAGCTTGGCTTTCGTCAGAATGAACAATTCGGGCGGAAGCACAACCAAGGTTAACCAAGATTATATATATATATATATATATATGCGCAGTAAAAGAACCGAGATTACGATATCTGATCGACTTTACGTTCTGTCGACATGTATATTGTGAGTTAGGTTAATGTTCTTTTGGACCTATATCTATCGGATCGACAAGACCATACCATCGATACTCTCAAAACACTAACGCCCTAATCGAGGTTACGCTCGATCAGATTAGGGCGTTAGTTTTTTGAGAGTATCGATGGTATGGTCTTGTCGATCTGATATATATAGGTCCAAAAGAACAACATTAGGCGATGTCAAACCGAAGACATCAACGCGCTGGTGACCAAACCTCCTCAAATCTCCGTGCAGCGGGCAGTCTACGGTTGGCCAGACTGGCAGTCGACGGTCTGTTGCGTGGCACGGTCAGAGTGCCGATCGGCTCCCGGGGTCGGACCTATACCAGAGTGCTATTTTTTCATTTACGGGGAGCAATTGCATGCCGGACGTGCTACCCGGACTACTCTTACTCTCCGGCGATATTAAGACTAATTCAGGCCCCACTACAACTTACACATGTCACCATCCACAAAGACATAGACACAATAGGACCATAAGACACATACAGAAGCATAATATTAATATATTACAGTACAACGTAGATGACCTCACAAGCAAAATTATGCAGCTTAGGGAATTCGTACACAAACAAAACAATTCACATAGCACTTATACAAGAAACAAAACTAAAATGCACACACAAAACACCCACCATCCCTGACTTCACGGCGATCCGTCAAGATCGTACTGAGGGTCACGAGGGTGGACGCATCACTTACATACGTAAAAGCATTAGCTACACTGATGCCACCCAAAACATTACAAACACAATCTAAGCAGATAACACGATAGAAATATAGGCAATTAACATTAAAATACTCGCAAAACACACCACACTCATCAACATTTAAGGGGTCTCAAAAAACCTTAGCCCCCCCATTTGCAGCTTACATGTTTACTTATATCGAAATAGTTTTTAGTGATTATAAAAATATATAAAATTCTTTATTTATTGCAGGTATTAAATTTACTCTAGCTGATAAAGTGATAATATAATGGCTTCTCAATTAATTGGTAATTCGGAGAGGCAACGTGTGATAGATCGCATACGAGCAATAACATTTCGGGAAGCTCGTGGTGCTGAAGCCACCTTTATAACACGTTCATGGGTTGCCAAAAAGTTGCGAAGTGAGGACTTCGTCAAAAGAAATTGGAATAAAACTTTGGATGAATGTGTAATGGATACAACCAAATCTGGGCGCCCAAATTTGCCACTCTCTCAGGAAACAAAGGACATCATTGAAAGCGGTACGCGTAAGCGGAAAAACAGCTGTGCTAAACTTTCTAGCGAGATCGAAGTGTTGAGAGAAAAGATCGTTAGTGGTGAGATCATTCGACTGTACCGTCATAGGCAAGGTTTAAAGCCTTGGCATGAACTTCGAAAGCCAAGAAAAACTCAACTTAACATCGATGACAGAATGTGGTTTGCCCATTATCTTGAAGATTGGGATGTGGATGATTTTATGCATTTAGCTGTCTCCGATGAATTTTTTGTTTACGTAACACGTCGGCCTAACTACCAAAATGATCGAGTGTGGGCCACAACACCAGATGAAATCGATGACAATGAACATTATCGCGAATTATTAAAAAGTCCAGACTGTGTTGGTGTGTTTGTTTTGTTCACTGCAAAGAAGCTCATGTGGGTGCTGAAGCCAAATGGTCAGAGTTGGGATGGACAGTATTTTCGTGATATTATTCTATCCCAGCATGTCATTCCTTTTCTAAGAAACCCAAACAGTGTTATGGATGTCGATCAGGTCACAATTCTGCACGATAAGGCCCCCTGCTTTAAGGCATTAGCCACTCAACAGTTGTTGCGGAACCATGAGATCGATTTCTTTGGAACTGAAGAATGGCCAGGAAATTCTCCTGACCTGAACGTCTGTGAACACAGTGGATCAGTTATAAAGGACAAGGTTGAATGTCTCTTGTTTGAAGAACCTGCAGCAAATCGATTTTCGAAGGATACAATGACGCAACACATTGAAACTGTTTTAGCAAATTTGCGTAACGATCAAGATCTATTCACGTCACTTTTGGCAAGCTACCCAAAGCAATTCAGGCTGTCTTGGAAGCCAATGGCGGGAACACCAAGTTTTAATTGTTTCTCATTAAATGCAGGATTAAATTCTCTTTTGTAAGGTATGTTTAGTTTTACTGTACCTCTAATGGTTTAGGCCATGGGCGGGGGAGCTAAGGTTTATTGGAGCCCCGTACATCCCACCAGATAGTTCACCTCAGGTGCCAGCCAATTACAATCCACAGTTACACAATCTGGCCTCTCTCACTAATGTCATCTTAGGAGGAGACTTCAGTGCTAAAGACACTAGTTGGTACCTGCATAACCAAAACAACACCAGAGGCGCCAACATAGCCACAGCCACACTAAACAACCTCTTCATTCTTAACAACACTAAAGAACATATACACATACCACATCAAGCAGGATACTCAAACTCCTCCCCAGACATGACGTTTTGTTCCCCCTCACTAGCAACACATACACACTGGAGAACAGAAAAACAACTGTCATCAACCACCTGCCCATCATCATGACAACACATTCTACACTCTGCCCCAACAGCCTTAGGCACACTTACAGAAATTACAAGAAAACTGACTGGGAGCAGTTCAAAATACAGACTGAAGAACAATTCACCACATTAAACAGCACACCCATCATAAACAGCACTCAAGACATTCAACCAGATCATCAATAATGCAAACAAATACATACCCAAGGACAACATTAGGAAATACAACCCAAATTACACTAGAGAAATAGCCCACCTCATAAGGCAACGTAACAACTTCAAACATAACACACAAACACCACACACAGAAGCCATAAAACAGCAGATACAACAGCTCAACACAGAAATAAACAACAAACTTAAAGAAAAACAAACAGAAGCATTTAGGAAATTCATAACAACACTAAACCACTCCACAGATACATCCAGGCTATACAAGACTATAAACAGCATTACCCACTCTAACAGCGGCATTCACACCTCACACGCGGCTATCTGTCGCAGCCAAAATAATATCTCAAAATATACACAACAAGCTAACATTTTAGTTAATCATTACGCATAGATAAGTCACCTAAACAGAGACAACAACCAGAAACACGCAGACAGAAAAACAGCCAGACACAAGAAAACCTACAGACTCGACACGACCGTTACACACTTCAATACAGACCAGACCACCAAGATCATCAAAAACATTAAGAATTCGAAGGCTACTGGACCAGAAAACATATCTAACATACACCTTAAACACTTGGGCCTACAGGGAATACTAGCTCTCACAAACATCAGCACATATTCATACCAACACTGTATTATTCCTAACATATGGAAACAAAGTAAAATTATTACACTACTCAAACCAAACAAAAATCCAACAGAACTACCTTCCTATAGACCCATTACTTTACTATGCATACCTTCCAAAGTAACAGAAATACTAATCTTACAAATCACCAACCCACACATACCACTATCGCCTACTCAACATGGATTCAGACCTCACCACTCAACCATGACATTACTAACTAACCTCACGCAGCACATCATCGATGGCATCAACTCCAGACGACCAGCTCACCGTACACTAATAGCAACAATAGACATTAGTAAAGCATTTGATGCTATCCCACACTTCCCTCTCATAAACAAAATACTCAACACAAAAATGCACAATAACACCAAAAGGTGGCTGAGCAACTATCTCTCAGGAAGATACTCACATGTCACATTTAATGGCAAGTCATCCAAAAACAAGCTTTTTCCGAACGGGGTCCCTCAAGGCTCTGTTCTCTCACCAACACTGTTCAGCTTATACATGCATGACAGTCCAACATTCATAGATAACAAGCTTACTTTATCATCATATGCAGATGACATCACTCTAACATCCACCCACGACAACATCGACACCACTACAAATAACCTACAAACATACATAAACAGTATACAAGACTGGCTCACACACAATAGACTGAAAGTAGCGCCCACAAAATCAACCATCACCTTGCTTACAAGCAATACAAAAGAACACCAGATAACTCCACAGCTTACACTAAACAACACCAACATTCCACACACTCACAGGACAAAAATACTTGGGGTCACATACATCACATCATTATCTTTTACAAACCACATTCAGGACATTAAAAACAAATGTACGTCAAGACTTAACGCGCTTAGGGTACTAACAGGCACAAACTTTGGACACCAGCAGGAAACAACATCACTCATATACAAACAATATATTCGCTCAGTTATGGACTATGCTAGTCCATGCTAGGCACCCATTATCTCAAACACACACATAAACACCTTACAGACAATACAAAACAACGTACTTCGTATCATTACAGGATGTACTCAAACAACACCAATAGAACACCTGCACACAGAAACAAAAATATTGAAAATTAGGGAACATTTAAACATGAGGGGAACACAATTCATGGCATCAGCGACAATTAACCCACAACACCCTTGCCACTACATGTACAATCGTGCACCAACACCTCGCACCATTAAGGGAACACCAGGGAGGCATTATAACCAAATACTCCATTCCAAACCACGCCCCACAGACATTACACAGTACAGAAAACACATACACACACACCTAACCCACAAAGCACTGACACGACTCGGTCCGAATGCGGTCCTAGGTGCGAAGCCGCCACCCATTGACAGGTCAGAGACCAGCCTGAGCAGACCGGATCGAGTTAACTTAGCACGATTCAGCAGTGGGCATCACCCCCAACTTACAGACATATAAACACAGACTAGACAACTCCACAGACGACACCTGCCACCTGTGCCAGGACACACCACAAACAATTGAACACATTATGGCAGACTGTACCGCTCTAGCACAACATACAACACAACACAACATCACTAGTGCGCTGAACCTCTGGTCCACTCCGGAGGGGGCAATCGGTTACCTGCGTGCCGCCGGCTTGCTCGATCAGGGTGGGCTGATCGGCTAACAACAACAACAACAACAACAGTAGTATTTCAAATTACATCCAAACGGAACGTATTGAAGAAATGCCTTATAACGTTAAGCAAACCTCTCTCTCTCTCTCTCTCTCTCTATATATATATAATATATATATATATATATATATAAACTGCCTGTTTACGGTTCTTAAATGTTTACGTAACGTAACGATTGTATATGGAAAGCGTTAAAAAGTGTTGATGGAATTCATGGAAATTATTAACATTTCATAATTTCAAGTTTGTCAAATGATAATGAAAAGCGGCGGATATCGCGTAAAATGTCAATATTTAAAATGGTATTTTGTCCATTGCAAAACATTGCATTTTAATATTTAATATTTCTAGTTTTATTCATATTGAAAACTGTAACAGGACTTCATGGTCACCTTATAATATATATATATATATATATATATATATATATATATATATATATATATACACACACACGGGCTCCAATAAACCTTAGCCCCCCCCCCCCCCCCCATGGCCTAAACCATTAGAGGTACAGTAAAACTAAACATACCTTACAAAAGAGAATTTAATCCTGCATTTAATGAGAAACAATTAAAACTTGGTGTTCCCGCCATTGGCTTCCAAGACAGCCTGAATTCGCTTTTTGTAGCTTGCCAAAAGTGACGTGAATAGATCTTGATCGTTACGCAAATTTGCTAAAACAGTTTCAATGTGTTGCGTCATTGTATCCTTCGAAAATCGATTTGCTGCAGGTTCTTCAAACAAGAGACATTCAACCTTGTCCTTTATAACTGATCCAATGTGTTCACAGACGTTCAGGTCAGGAGAATTTCCTGGCCATTCTTCATTTCCAAAGAAATCGATCTCATGTTTCCGCAACAACTGTTGAGTGGCTAATGCCTTAAAGCAGGGGGCCTTATCGTGCAGAAGTGTGACCTGATCGACATCCATAGCACTGTTTGGGTTTCTTAGAAAAGGAATGACATGCTGGGATAGAATAATATCACGAAAATACTGTCCATCCCAACTCTGACCATTTGGCTTCAGCACCCACATGAGCTTCTTTGCAGTGAACAAAACAAACACACCAACACAGTCTGGACTTTTTAATAATTCGCGATAATGTTCATTGTCATCGATTTCATCTGGTGTTGTGGCCCACACTCGATCATTTTGGTAGTTCGGCCGACGTGTTACGTAAACAAAAAATTCATCGGAGACAGCTAAATGCATAAAATCATCCACATCCCAATCTTCAAGATAATGGGCAAACCACATTCTGTCATCGATGTTAAGTTGAGTTTTTCTTGGCTTTCGAAGTTCATGCCAAAGCTTTAAACCTTGCCTATGACGGTATAGTCGAATGATCTCACCACTAACGATCTTTCCTCTCAACATTTCGCTCTCTCTAGAAAGTTTAGCACAGCTGTTTTTCCGCTTACGCGTACCGCTTTCAATGATGTCCTTTGTTTCCTGAGAGAGTGGCAAATTTGGGCGCCCAGATTTGGTTGTAGCCATTTCACATTCATCCAAAGTTTTATTCCAATTTCTTTTGACGAAGTCCTCACTTCTTCGCAACTTTTTGGCAACCCATGAACGTGTTATAAAGGTGGCTCCAGCATGACGAGCTTCCCGAAATGTTATTGCTCGTATGCGATCTATCACACGTTGCCTCTCCGAATCACCAATTAATTGAGAAGCCATTATATTATCACTTTATCAGCTAGAGGAATTTTAATACCTGCAATAAACAAAGAATTTTATATATTTTTATAATCACTAAAAACTATTTCGATATAAGTAAACATGTAAGCTGCAAATGGGGGGGGGCTAAGGTTTTTTGGAACCCCCTACATATGAACCAATTTGATAACACTTGTGTATATACTGTATATATATATATATATATATATATATTATATATATGAAAATTATTTCACGAAAGTAACACGTGAAATTATTTTGTGTTTTCTTTCCTTCGTGGTTTTATTCATCATATATATATATATATATACTCGGTGGTGTAGTGGTTAGCGTCGCTGACTACGAATCCATCGGACCCAGGATCGAGACCAGCTGATGGCAGCCGGCGCGCAGCAAAACCCAACTGTTCATCCTTCTACACAATAAAGAAAGTGGTTGGTAGGTAAATGGGTACCCTGAGTGGCCTAGTGGTTAAGACGGTGGGCTGCTGGTGTGGCGTGGTTCGGAGTCCATGTTAAACTGTAGGTCTAAAGTGAAGTGAAAAGCTTAACCTTCGTCAGAATGAACAATTCGGGCGGAAGCAAACCAAAGGTTTACCAAAGGGTGTTATCAAATTATGTTTCATAAATTAGCATACATATTCAGAACGTGAAAGTGAACAAAAAGTTTCTATGAATATAAATCCGCAATCACTTCGTCTCCGAGATACACTTCTTTTTTGCCGAGGACGATCCATTTAAAATGAGTCATTAAAGTTTATCTAAGTCGTAGTTGTCTGGTTGTTTCATGTGTCACTCTCGTGCAATGTTACGGATCGTTATGGAGCAGTATTCTCGTGTATGGAGCAGTATTCTCTTGTTAGGAGAGATGTAAGGCAACGCAGGTGCTGCCCAACGCCTGTATGCTGAAAGGTATCCTAATAGGCGATTACCATCGAGGCCTACATTTCTTTCAAGTGACGGTTGACTTTTTCTTGCGGGGTTATTTAAAAAATCTTGTTTATGCGAGAGAAGTTAATAACATCGATGAATTGTGACAACGTGTTCAAGATTGTTCGGAAACAATACGCAACCATGTTGATGGTTCCGAACGTACGCGGAAAAATTTTCAACGACGCATTGAAGCATGTACTCCGATGGAAGGAAACCATTTTGAGCATTTGCTGTAAATAAACTTTGATAAACTTTAATGACTTTCATTTCAATTGGATTGTCCTCGGCAAAAACGCAATGTATCTCGGAAACGAAATGATAGCGGATTTACGAGTATGTTCATGGGAACTTTTTTGTTCACTTTGACGTCCTGAATATGTATACTAATTTATGAAACATAATTTGATAACACCCTGTATATACGGGGTTATGTTAAGTTGATTAGGTTATTTAGATTAAATTTAATTATGAAAATATCAGTTTCATACGGTAGCCAAACGTGTGGGGGGGGGGAGCGCGCTCGCGCACAAGCACTTTTTAAAAATGCATCCCTTTAGTGTCGTTAAAGATCAAGTTTGTGTAAATAATTATGTAAACGTTTTCAAAAAATTTTAAAAATTTTAAAAAACTTTTTGCTAAAATTAAATGAAGTGTGTTTTTCAAGGAAGAAGCAAGGTCAATTCTCTTATTATACTTTCATTATATAAAGAACTTTCCAATTAACATTAGAAGCACGTTTTTATTTTAATTTATTTATTTACTTTTAGTATTGACATTAAAGGGGAAAGGAAGTTCCTTCTCCTCGTCTTCTTCTTCGGTTGGCAGTCTTAAATTTCTTGATTTTTGACAGTGCGAAGTATTTTAAAAGTATTTCTAGTATCTCAACATACTTTTAGTATTACTCTTTCAGCAGAGGGAGAGGAGTTGTTCGTGTTTTGTACGTCTGGAGTGAAAATATTAACTAGGATGCCAAAACATTTTTGGCCCATATACTGTATTATCTAGAAATGACTGCAAATATTTGCCTTTGAAATCTCGAAAGCTAATAAAATATAATAGGCATAGATGCAAAGTTATTTTATGGTGCAAGATGATACATATGTCAATTATTTGCTGAAAAAACATTAACTGTGATCATGCAGTGATGTATTATATTTCCTAGTGTATATTCGCACGATTTGGAAATTGTTTGTACTCGTAGTTTGTGTAATTTATTTGCAGTGATAAAGCGATCATGCACAGTGTCCTCGCATATCATGCTATTCATGGAGTATTTTAAATTTTAAAAAAATATGACGTGCTGAATATCCCTTGTCATGATTGATAGTCTATATAGTCCAGTCAATCTAGGCTATATTTTTGGTCAACCTGGAAGTAATTGTAACAGAAATGGTTTCATCGTTTTTGACATCCCCAAATATTCAAAAAACTTACCACCATTGGGTGAGGCAATTTTTCAGAAAAATGGAATTTGCATTAACCCCTCACACCCCCAGGTTGGTAGGTCAAAATGACACCATCTTGTACTTTTCGTCCACAGCTAACCTTTAACATTAATATTTTTTCTTCAAATTTTCAGTAATCCTTCCTAGAGGGTTAGCAAATATTTTTAGTTGATAAAAAATTACTCAGTCCATAGGGGACGCTCCCATCTCATGCTAAAAGACGAAAAACGGAACATCGCGCAGCGTATCGACCGCGATTGTAGGCGTTATTGACCATTGCTCAAGTACTCAAGTAAAATTGACCATTGGACATCATAATCGTAGAGGCTTTGATTAGGTCTTTCAAATGAACCCCAACACCACTAGTCTATCCTTCATAGTTTCGAAGATAATATATATTTTCATATTAACGACGTTCACTTGTTTTGATTTCGTTTTTTGGACATAACTCTTGGATAAACTGAGATATTGATCTGAAATTTAGTTTATAGAAAAAATAGCATGCTATGTCAACTCAAATCAATACATAACGATTTCACAGGGATAGGCATTTTGATATAGCCTATGCGTGATGGTGAGTTAGTAAAAATCTGGGTCTGTATTATTTTCGTCACTGTTCTCTGCATTCTCTATGTCTAAAGGGTGCTGACAGTTCAGACAAGAAACGCCTTGGCATGGCATTCGCCACACAAGGCTGAGCATTTCAGTCCATTCTTGAAACACGTACATCTCGCGTTCTGACACGCTACCTTGCAGTTACATCTGAAAAGTTTTAGTAAGCTTTCTGGTGCTGGAGCTTTCGAGGTATAAACTGGTAGCAGTTTTCCTCTTTTCACAGTCCAACCCCATTCTTCTGGATCAAGATCTTCCAGTCCTCTCCAAATTTGCACTTGGAGGTAAACACGTAATGAATGGAATGATGCAGCTGCGGATGTTGAAGGCAAGCTCTCGGGAGACACAACTTTCATACTTGCAGCAACTTTCTGGTAGAATCTTGCGACACGAAGCTTATCAAGCGAGCTTTCTTTTTTTTCTGGCATAAACAATAAGCAACAACTTTTCTCTAGCAGTAATAACTTCTTCTCTTGTTGATGTTGAGTTGTTGAAACTTGGCTTAAGCATTGAAAGCTTTCGTCTTTCTTAAACTTTTGCAGGGCCACATCTTTACCAATGGAGAACAATCTGGACGTTGTATCACACCCAAGTAAGGCGTGAATAAGCAAGATTGCTTCGCAAATCTTCAATCCTAATTTCGATTTAGCGTACTTGATGTCCCACAGTTTGGTTTTCGCTTTCGATCGAGTTTTTTGCTCTGATGTGAAAAATATTCTGTGACCATCTACATCAGCATGATAGAGCAGGAGAATGAGTAGATCGGTATCTTCTGCAATAACAACTGTTGGTTTACTTCTGGCAGGTTCAATTGCTGTCTGTACAATCAAAAGGTCTGCATCACCAGATGATTGGATTGCTTTCATGTTTTCTTCGTTCATTTTAGTCGCCAACATTACTAGAAATCTCTGCTTGTTGTCGAGGTTAGTAAGAAACTCGTCTTTCTTCATATTTAGCTTCATTTCTCCTGTTAAACGTACAGGTATGCCCTGCTTGCCTTTGGTTCTGCGAATGTGGGTTGTATCTTTGGTACAAGGCTTCCCGTCATACCCATCAAATACAACGACTGTTTCCTCTCCGTAATGCTTGAGGACGTATTCTACATAAGTTTTGCAAATCTCGTTGTATGTTCTTCCTTTTGTCCATTGTACTCTGTGGAGTAAGGATCCTCCATCGAGGACATATGAAATATCTTTAGGAAGTGAAGCATCTGATTCATTAGGCGCAGTTGAAGACCAGATACAATTTGCTAGCTGTGGTTTATTTGTTTCCCTTAACAAACCGTCTTCATCTATCTTAATAGTTGATCTTGCTTTCATTGTTATGGCCACGTCTTTCTTCTTGAACGTATAATCTGCAACTGGTTTTCCGGACATTGAAGCAAGAATGTTGCTTCCAATAACCTTGGCATTGTCTACATTGACAGTTGAAATAGCAATTTCTCCTGTGTCAATGCTCATGAGTTCCTTTTGGTTGTCGAAGGGGTTTCTTGCCACAGCATACGCCAAGATTTTCAATGAATCTTTGAAATCTCTTTCAAGTCGTGCCTGTCTTGTTTCTTTATGCTGCTCACTACCTTCATACGTTACATCTGTAACTTTCTGCATCGCACGGTTTATTTCTGCACAGGCTGGTGTCGACAGTAGCCAAACTGATCTTTGTACCTCAGTCATTCCTCGTCCGTGAGTTAGTCCACCTGTTGTTTACAAACTCCTCATAAGAACTTGTTCTATAACCAGATCTGTTGAGAGTCCAGCCCAAAATCTATTACTTCTGCGAACAACATGATAGCCTTCTCTAAACTTTGCGTAAACATTTGGATGTGTCTCTTTTAGATTTAACATTTTTTGAAGATAGATGCGTGTTGACTTAGCATACGCAAAATGTTCAGACGCTGCGAGAAAATGGTAGCATGCTATACTCTGCCAGTAAATGAAGAAGGAAGTTTCCTGTTCTTTCGGCTTTTATGAATGTGCATAGTATTTCGACCATTTCTATGTATTGGAACCACAGTTTTGCAATTCTCGAGGAATCTAAGCTATGTTTGTAGTTCTCCAGTTTCTCAATCATCTTTTTGAAGACCTCCTCCTTTTCTACATCTTCCGCACTTATTTCTCCTGAGATTGATTTATCAAGTAAATCTGAGATCTGTATTAAATCGAAGTTATCAGCAAAATTGAAAACATCTTCTGACTGAGTGTATTCTTCACCATTGTCCAACTTAATAGGGCACTCGTATATTTCGGACATCATTATTGCATGAAAGGCACCTACAACTAGTAGATGACCACGAACGGCTCGAGATATTGCTTTCCCACTTAGCATGTGGGGCACCGTGTTTTCAGCATAGACAGTTTCATTGTCTGCAGTCCGGAAGAAGTCATGAGATGCCCAATAGATCCAAAGAAACTCATGGCAGTGTGAAGCCCAAGTCGCAACACTATTTCTTTCAAAGGGCTTGCATCATCCACACTTTCTTGGATTTCAGTTCCCTTCCAGTACAGTGGCTGATCAAATGTTAGTACCGGTGACATGTTGTAGCGCTTTGCTTGCTCAGACACAAAATGCATGGTTGACAAAATGCACGCTTCGTCGCTGGATTGCATATCGATCATCGGCATGAATATAACGGAAGCCTGTCCAGGGTGCTCTCCTTTATGCACCATTTGCATAAAGCCATTCCACAGTGGTCGTTCAGGTTTCAGCATCCAGACACAATTCCATAAAATGTTGAAGCAACTTGTTGGATCATCGGCATGAAATTGAAATTGATGCAAATCTTTATATGTTAAGGCGCAAAAAGATTTTCTGCGCGAGCGAAATATGTGAGTTTCGATGCTGCAAATGTCCACGATCTCCTTTGATGTGACATCTATTCTTGGCACTAATTTCGTGGAAGCTACCTTGGGAGTAACTGTAACAATTACCGTATACCCATACCGTGGAATGTATTTAGACCATCGATTGTTCTAATATTGTGATCAACATTGTCACCAACATGTTGTATGAAAGATTCATTGTCAATTCCTTCAATTTCTGTCCCCTGATGATACACCGCACTTCTTTCAAACTTCTGAACCTCTGAGTAGGAAGAGCAAAATCCGTGACTGTGTAAAGAGTCAATCAAAAACCTTGATCCAAATTGTCTATGCATTTGCACTCCCAAGCCAATTTGAAGTGGGGCAATTATTGCTTTTGGTCTGACTGCTTGCATTATTGCCTGCCCAATAGAGGCAATTCGTAGGTCGCTGCTTTTGGCAACAAACATCTTTTCAAGCAGTAATCGTAAAGATTTGGGAAGAAATTCTTTGCAACGAGCACGAGATTCTATGTCTTGGGTGGATGGATACATTGTTGAAGAACTATCGCATTCTTTAATTTCACTTTTTAGCAGCTTTGCCGCAGTTTCAATAATGCGATTTTTTCAGTTTCTACGTCATCTGATTTCTTGCTTTTATGGAAATCATAGAGAATATTTTTGGTTTTTGATCTGAATGTGACAACATTATGTTTCCCATTAATCTCCGTGACAACAATTTCATCTTTAAAATGCTCCATCAAACGACTTTTGGAAGTATATGCATGACTTGATGAATCTTTCAGATGATCCTGCATTATTGACAAAAGATCATTGATTGTGGTTTGTTCATCATCATTTTCTCGCAAATAATTCGCCATAAAAGCAAAGGCAGACTCTTGAGATTCATCATAAGGCCGGCCCCTTTTTAAACTTTGACTCGTTTGTGTGTTACTATCGTATAGTTTTGGAATACCTTTTCCAATATGAAAGTTAGTACTACATGCTTGATGATACACCGCATCTTCTGAATGTAAATCATTTACAAAAGCTATACGCCCTTTTACATCAACTGCCCAGCCATCCTTGCGCTGTTCAATCTTTTAGAATACTGATATCAAACTCACGATTCTTGCACATCACTTGAAAATCTTTATTGTCCCGTTTATCTCTTTCGGTGATGCGATTTTTGCAGAACAAACAATCCAATTTGTAATTAAAGTCGTGATCAGATCTTAAACTAAGTTTAAATGCAGTGGCATCAGAAGATGTGGATGCTTTCTTTTTATTGTAAGATGCAATGTTCTTCTTATTAATACATGGATCTCTACATGATCTGTGTAGTTTGTCTCCAGCTGTGACAAAGATGTCATCGTCTCTTTCTCTGCTAGCATTGCAAACACCCAAGGCACCTTTTTATGTTAGTGTCACATAAGAATCACGGTCATCTATGACTTCTTTACATATTGCACAGGTTTCGAAACGTTCAGAATCCATTTTGACCTGAAACAAAATAATATAATTAATTAATTTTATTGCAAAATTACAGTGTTAATTTTGTTTTAGAAACTGATTGGACCTGGAAGTAATTGCATTTTTAAGCGCCACGTTTAGGATTCAGGCGTATTAAGAAACTCGGATCATATATGATTTCGCATAGCGGCCATCCTGAAAATCCAAGATGGCCGCCATGGTGGGCCTACCGCCCACCTGACAATATCCTAACCGCTATAATCATATTCCCTGACCCTGAAAATGTATGTTTAGACACAAAAATTGTGAACCTACATATATTAGAAACGAAGATATAAGTAAATGCAGGTTTTTCACACGTCGGCCATCTTGAAAATTCATGATGGCCGCCATAATTGACAAACTAAGCATCAGACTATTCTAATCCATTTTAATGGTTTCGTTGACCATTAAAACCTACAGAATGATATATTACAATAAGAAATTGATTGAATAGTAAAAATTCGGTGCCACTTTATTGTTACCGATGGTAGCGGCGGCCATCTTGGATTTATGGAAATTGACCTGGCCCGTTTGTGGTAAGTTTTTAATATATCATTTATGTTGAGGTAAGGGTGCGAAAACAGTTAAAACCATTTCTGTTACAATTACTTTCAGGTCCAATCACAGATTGACTGGACTAATAGTTTGATATACTTTTAACCTTGACTTCATGCAGAAAGACAGAAAGACAGTATTGTGTTCGTTTTTCATATATATATATATATATATATATATATATATATATATATATATATATATATTTGGGTGGCCCTTAGCTATAAGGGTAAAAATCTGTATAGTATTTGTTATTTATTATTACTTATTCGGACTATAGTGGATTTAATTATCCTAGAAGAGTTCCTTGTTCCATGCACGGTCTGTGTGTATCATATATATATGTAAATAATAGACATTATATTTTTAAAGTGAAACAAACATATTTCTAATGTCAGTTTTACATATTTCAGGAAAGAAAATACCCTGATGGCTCAGTATACCAAACAAGAGAAGGTGTAACTGGTATTGCTACATGTTTCCGGAAAAAGCCAGAGGAAGGCATGTTCGTAAAATAACTGACATTCCTCCCTCTGGCTTTTTCCGGAAACATGTAGCAATACCAGTTCCACCATCTCTTGATTGGGATACTGAGCCATCAGGGTATTTTCTTTCCTGAAATATGTAAAACTGACATTAGAAATATGTTTGTTTCACTTTAAAAATATAATGTCTATTTTCCTTATGAGTCCAGACTTCTGGGACACCCTATATATATATATATATATATATATATAATATATATATATATATATATATATATATATATATATATATATATATATATATATATATATATATATATATATATACAGGGCGTCCCAAAAAAATGTATACACACTTTAACAGCTGATAGCTCAATTGATGTTTCTTTCTTTCCAAGTTAAACCCATTAGAATTAATAATGGCAGTCAGACTAAGCTTTGAACAAAGGAAATTCATTCTAAAATGCTACTGGAAGTGTGAAAACGCAGTTGAAGTGCAAAGACAGTTTAGGAGGGAGTTTCAAACAGATCCACCAACGCGACTTACCATCACTCGAATTAGAGATAAGTTTGAAGCCGATGGAACTGTTCAGAATGTCCACAAGAAGCGTTCCGGAAGACCACGGACATCGACAAGCCCCACAAAGCAAGAAAGAGTACTGGAAACGTATCACCAAAGTCCAAGAAAATCTGTGCGGCAAGCGAGTCGTGAGGTAGGAATTTCAGAATCGTCTGTCCAACGCATTTTGAAGCGCTGTCAATGGAAAAGTTACATTCCAAGATTAGTCCATGCTATTAATGAAGATGATCCGGACCGAAGAGTGGAGTATTGCGAGTGGTACTTGGCACGATGTGGATGTGGATTGGACGAAGGGGTTTCGTAGAATACCCTCCGCGTTCACCAGACCTCACACCACTAGACTTTTTTTATGGGGATACTTAAAAGACAAAGTCTACGCTATAAAACCTGCAACAGTCGCTGAATTGAGAGCAGCCATTGAACGAGAATGCACACAAATACCAAACGAAATGTTTCGTGATGTTTGCGATTCCATTGCTTCGCGTTATCAGCAGTGCCTGGACCAGAACGGACGTCAGTTTGAAAACAGGCGTTGACAAAACAATTAAATAATGTCTGTAGATTCTATTACATTTTGAAAATGAAATGTATTTTAATAAACACTGCCTTTATAATTATTTAAAGTGTGTATACATTTTTTTGGGACGCCCTGTATATATATATATCAGGGATCTACAGATCTACAGAAACTAAGGCTAACAAAGACCCTAAGATCCACTTAAGGTTAGCCCGAGAGAAAGAAGAGACTAGGGGGTTAAAAGGAGAGAATAGAGAGTTAAAAGAAGAGAATAAGGGGTTAAGTAAGTAGCAAAACCTATCATTCGTGGGTTAACATTCATTCAGAAAAAGAGAGAGAATGATTCACCATCATCATCCTCTGGCCACTGCCAACAAGTCGGAAAAATAGTCGAAGAGAATAGGAAAGGGGTGAAAGATGAAAAGAAGTAAAATAAGAACGCTTACAAACCATGCAAACATAGTCTTAACTCAAACACTGTCATACCATACAAACTATAAACATGCAAGTAAAGAGAGGATAAGAAAAGAACAAAAAAAAGTATGAAGAGTATAACAAAAGGTGGGTTAGTTTAGGCTACGAGCTACGGCTAAGCTCTTGTTAGTCTAATATTTTTTTTTAATAATATAAATTTAACGCTGGCATATCACACGCTGGCATGTCACAAGCTGGCATCAATCGTCAACAGACTCAAACCTCTACTGTCACCGCTATAGCTCCTATTGCTAATTGTTTTATTATTTTAAACGACGTTAATATTTTTAAAATGCCTATCTAAACGATTTTTAAACATATTAACGCTGGTAGAATTCACGACGGACGCGGGAAGATTATTCCATTTATCAATTACTTTAAACGTAAAAACGTTTTTAGCGATGTTAGTAATGAAATGTCTACCACGTAATTTAAATCCGTTATTACAAGTATTGCTATTATCGAAAATGAACAATTTGTCAAAATTTACGTTCTCGACTTTATTAACGATTTTGAAAACTTCAATAAGCTCTCCCCTTAATCTCCTAGTCTCGAGTGAATGCAAGTCTAACTCTTTAATCCTATCTTAGTAAGACTTGTGGCGTAGTGACGGAATTAGTTTCGTGGCTCGTCGCTGAACCCTTTCCAACCTACTAATATCCTTACGCAAATACGGGCACCAAAACTGAACGGCATATTCTAAATGAGGCCTGACTAGGAACTTGTAAAGGGGCAATATAATTTTCTTCAATTTAAATTCGAAATTACGCGCTATGAAGCCTAACATCCTATTAGTTTTGCGCAAGACTCCAGGCATTGGTTCCTAACTTTTAAATCCTTAGATACACGTACGCCTAAATCTACTTCCTCGTCAACGCTCGCTAACTGTCTATCATCCATCGTGTACGTGTAATTGTTGTTACAAGAACCTATATGCAAAACTTTACATTTGTCTACGTTAAATTGCATTTGCCACTTATCCATCCACTCCATAATCCTATTTACATCGTCTTGGAGCCTTTTTCTATCGTCTACGTTAAGAACTTTACCGCCTACTTTAGTATCGTCCGCGAATGGGCCTATCACTGAACCCTGAGGGACCCCGCTACCTACATCTACATCCAGCCACTCCAATTCCCTACCATTAACAACGATCCTCTGTTTCCTGGCCGGAAGCCATTCCTCTAACCAGTTAGCTACCTGACCGCGTATACCGTGCGGTTTAATTTTCTCAATTAGTCTTCTATGCGGAACTGTATCGAACGCTTTTTTAAAGTCTAAATAAATAACGTCAGCCGCTCTCTCTATGCCTCTCGTTTTCGCGCACTGTTTCGTTATAAAACTAACAAATTAGTCAAACAAGATTTATGGCGTCGAAACCCATGCTGACTACTATTAATCAAATCGCGACTTTCTAAGTGATCGACGATGCGATCCCTAACTACGGATTCCAAAAGTTTACCGACAATTGACGTTAAGCTAATAGGCCTATAATTGCTAGCTACTGTGCGGTCGTCTTTTCAAAAATGGGCGTAACGTTAGCTAATTTGAAGTCTTCAGAAATAATCCCCGCTTCCAATGACTTATTAAAATTTTTTGTTAATGGGCCTACGATAACGTCTTTCGAATCTTTCAAATGTCTAGGGTAAAGCGCGTCAGGGGTTGGAGCCTTGCTAACTTTTAGCTTATCGATATAATGCGCAATCTCGCCCTCGTAAACAGTTATTTCATTCAAAATAGTCTCGCTACTAAATGGAACGATATCGTCCACATTATTTACGTCTTCTACGATAAAAACTGTCGCCAACATGTTGTTAAAAATATCCGCCATCGCCTGAGCGCCCACTAGAGGGCCTATTCATGATTATTGACGTAGTAAAAAAACTATTATGTTTACTATCCGCAGCTACAAGTATCTCAAAATTTCGCTTAGCATGCCTAACAAATCTTTTAACCTGACGTCTAAGCTCGATATATCTATTAAAGTTAGCTACCGTGCCATTGCGCTTATTAAGTCTATACGCTCTGTTACGCTCGTTTATAAACTCACCTATTTCCCTAGTCCACGACTTGGGCCTACCATGATTTCTAGCGCGCTTGGGCCTACGAGGAATAAACTCCCTTTCACTATTCAAAAAACTTTCTTTAAATGCCTCCCAATGAAGATTTGCGTCATTACCCATAAATTATCCCAGTCCACTACTCTCATCCTATCCGGAAAACTATCAAAATTAGCCCTACGAAAATCAGGGACCTCTATTACGTTACTATCCTTAGTGTTTTCTATCAATAGCTTAAACCTTATAATTTGGTGATCACTCCATCCCAAACTCTCACCTACTTCCAAACGTTCGACTATATTTTCGTCGTTCGTCATCACCACGTCTAAAATAGTCACCGGGTGTTGGTTCGGTAACCATCTGTCGTAAAAAATTATCTTCCATGAACTCAATTAGTCTCAAACCCTCATCATTACCAGTAAAAATCTCGTAATTAATGTTAGGGCAGTTAAAGTCTCCGACAACTATACTATCCCGATTATTAATAAAGTTACCAAGAAGTGTGTAAAATCTAGTATCGGTATCGAGGGGTTGAACAGGAGGTCTATAAACAACAACGAAATTGAAGCACGTAAATCTTGCAAATCTGTAACCCTCGTTTGATAGACGTTTCATTTGATAAAGCCACATGCAAAGAAATCCAAGGGCGTTAGGTCAGGAGATCGAGCCACCCAGGGCCTGTTTCCTCCACGTCCGATCCACCGATTTGGAAACGTTCATTAAGTACTCCCGAACAATGTTTGCGTAATGACAAGGTGCCCCATCTTGTTGAAAGACGAGTGTTTAAAATGCCATCTGAATGAAGCTGGGACATTTACGAGCTCGTATCGTAACAGCAGTTACAAAAATAACCCCTGTCATGCTCAAAAATATGTTCCGCAATGCTGCTGACAGATTCGAACTCTTTAGAGATACTGATGGTGCTCATGTAGAATCATATGCTTAAGTATTCATTAAATGTATGCCTTCTATTATACTGTTATTAAATTTTACCCTTTTTGCTATGTTTTCACTGAAATAGATAGAGATATATATATATATATATATATATATATATATATATATATATAATATATATTATATATTAATGGAGTAGATGTTATCCCACAAAGAAAAAAAGAAAAAAAGAAAAAAAAAGAATAAAAGGCTAAATTTTTACTCCTTGGGGTCCTGTATATATAGTTTTTTTTCCAATTAATGCCATATAAATTCAAATATTCACTTTGTAACCCTCTCAACGAATTCCTTTTTGACAGATTAGCGCAATACACAAATCAGGGCGACTTACTGACGGGGAAAATTGTCTCGCCTAAGCCTAGCACATGAAAGATAAATAACCTTTATCCCTGATATTATCTAACGGGTGTTCCTAAAAACAATCCCCAAAATTTATTTCTAACGAAATGAGCCACCTGTTCTGAATTAGTGAACACCTGGATAGCTGAAGCGTTACGATAAGAAACCGGGCGTACCCAAAATATGGACGCAGGCATTAATATTTTTATAATATAATTTAATTGTTGAAGCAGATTTTTTCATTTTCATATAAAAGTGATTCTTACATATATAAAGTGGTGAATTATGAAAAAGGTGCAAATGCTGCTATAGGGACGTAGGCATGTATTGGCCTAAAGTAATAATAGCAATAATAATAATAATAATAATGCCAAATTAAAATAGTACTAAAAATTAAATTAAATTAATTATGTTCAGTGTCCACCTGTCAAATTTTAAAAATATTAATTTTTGCACGCTGATTCCGAAAATATTCATTTTTCGCCATCACGTACAGATTTTTCACAAACTGTCATATTTCATATTACATATGTAAGTAATTTTCATTAAATTTGTATTTAAAACTACAGCGTATAAATGCCTATGAATGCCTGGTTTCACCAAGAAATCAAAGAAATGGAGAAGAGATATCAAGGAAGGTGAGGCATCAGCATGATGGCTGATTATTGCTGGATGTTGAAACAGGATACTCCAGAATTATTACATAAAAGAAAAGGAACAACGCGTACATTCAAGTTTAAAAAGCATAGATCTCACAAGAAAACTCAGGACAAATAAAGATGAATATGTAATTGACGTTAATAGTCTTCTTTCTTTTTAAAGTTGTTTGCATTTGTAATTAGTATAACAAAACGAAATAGGTACCTAGTGTAAATTGAAATAAATATTTATTTATGTTGCTGTTTTTACCCTTCCAGTTTGCAGAAAATCCTTACGGGTACTTGTAGGTTATCTCCCCCCTACCAATTTTGACAGAATATTTTCGTTAAAACTAACGAAAATATCACGACTTAACCTAACCAATTATCAAGGGCGTAGAGTTTATCTATTATTAATTATAACATTGTTTGTTTCTGGAATAGTATTTACTACTAGCAAAAGATCGGCGCTACGCGCCGATTTTGCTAGATCTGCGGTGCTTAGACCTTCGACCCAAACCGAATTGTGGGCCTACGGCGTATTTTATTTTGAACATCAATAGCCCTTTATCTGGATATCGTTCCCGTTCCTCTCACCTTGGGCCTCAGTAATTGGGGTGCCCGTGGCCCTCCAATTACTGGCGAACCAATTATTCGGTCAATAAAAATACAGAAAGAACGCAACCATGAAAATCTAAAACTTCACAAATCTTGATACGATGAACTCGGATGTGAAGCTCAAGATTTTCATGACTGCGTTCTTTTCTATAGTTTTATTGACCAAATAATTGAACCGACAGTAATTGGGGGGTCGCAGGCCCCTAATTACTGGGGGTTCAATTATTTGGTCAATAAAACTATCGTCATGAAAATCTTAAGATTCACAAATATTGACACAATGTGAAGCTCAAGATTTTCATTGCTGCGTTCTTTTCTATAGTTTTATCGCGGTGTTGTGGGCCCTCGGGCCCAGTAATTGATGGTGGAGGGGGGGGGGTCACACATATATTTTCGTTCATTAGTCATTACTCATCACCCCCATCCACCATACGAAGTTTGGTCGAAATCGGTTCAGAAACGTAAAAGTTTTTTCTGCGGACAGACAGGCAGATACATTTTTGCTAAATTATAATAGTAATGATGCCCGATTAGGTTAATTAAATGGCCGGTTAGGTCAACTGAATGCCCGATTAGATTAATTGAATGCCCGGGTACGTTAATTGAATGCCCGGTTAGGTTAATTGTACACCCTTGACGATTGGTTAGGTTAAGTCATGATATTTTAGTTAAAGCCAACGAAAATATCACGACTTAACCTAACCAATCGTCAAGGGCGTACATATGACCTAACCTGGCATTCAATGAACCTAACCGGGTATTCAATAATAGCGGAGCGACCCGGCGTTGCCAGGGTGGATGTTGAACGCTATATATATATATTATATATAGATATATGCCCGGTTAGGTAAATTGAATGCCCGGTTAGGTTAATTGAATGCCCAGTTAGGTCAACTGAATGCCCTATTAGGTTAATTAAATGGCCGGTTCGGTCAACTGAATGCCCGATTAGATTAATTGAATGCCCGGGTACGTTAATTGAATGCCCGGTTAGGTTAATTGTACACCCTTGACGATTGGTTAGGTTAAGTCATGATATTTTCGTTAAAGCCAACGAAAATATCACGACTTAACCTAACCGATCGTCAAGGGCGTACAGATGACCTAACCTGGCACTCAATGAACCTAACCGGGTATTCAATAATTTTACCATAGGTTTCGTAATGATCTTGATGACGTCATTTAATGTTTTAAAATTAATTATTTAATTGCTATTTTCTTACAGCGACAGGCATAATGATATTAGGATACCTAATAGAAATTTTGTAATATTTTAAAGTGGGGAAAATAAATAATTTCCTAAAAATGATCTTCAACTATAAAAGCGCATCTAATCAGATAACTTAATTAACGTATTTCTATGACAACTAAAAAATAGAATGATAAATCAATATCCTATCAAATTGTTTGTGTATACGTAAAATTATTTGTACAAAAGCCACAGCAATAAAACGCACAAAAGTCACGGTAAATAATTTCGAGTATGGCTCGTTTAACTTTAAACTCGTGTTTATTTAAATTGCCCGTTTTAATTATGTAATTTTTTGTATTGAATCGAAAAAGAAATCTTTTGTGAATCGAAAAATGTTAAAATTATAACAAATATCAAAATATTTTGTATAAAAATCATTGAATTTTAAAAATATCAAAATATTTTGTATAAAAATCATTGAATTTTAAAAATATCAAAATATTTTGTATAAAAATCATTGAATTTTAAAAATGCATGTTTGTTTTTAGTTTTTTGCAAAAAGTTCTTTATGAATTTTAAAAATATATACTTTTTTTAAATTGAATCGATAAATAAATCTTTTGTGAATCGAATGATATTAAATGTTTAGTAAATATTGACTTATTTTGTACCAAAATTATGATTAAAAATGAAAAATTAAAAAAAATGCGTGTACAGGCATGGGAAGAACTGAACCCCTAAAAGGGGGGGGAAGGAATTATATTAGGGAATTTGTTTTTAGCATGGGCACTGCACAATAAAAAGACGCATCGAATGGTGAAAACTGCATTGTTCTACACCAATTGTAACGACCTGTAGGTGTGCGCAAAAAAAATGTTACATATATATATATATATATATATATATATATATTATATATATATATATATATATATATATATATATATAAGGCTTCATTTCTGAAATAGTATATTAGATTTACTAATAGATCAACTGTACGCCCTTGATAACACTAGGCAACAAATTTCAACTTTTTTTTGTTACAGACACGTGAACTACTGATTCCTACTAAAGCGCTGATGCTGATTTCAGATCTGATATCAAAATTTCTCTATCACGTCCAGATTTGTGTAACCGAAAACCCCTATTTTTCATTTTTTTTCTCACCCGCTTCTATTACGAAAGCCGTCTAAGCTACTTTTCCATGCCACGTTTTATGTTAAGCATACTTAAATAATTAGTGAACAGGGATGTCTTTCCTCCATTATTCTGGCTTAAGACAGACAGCGGAATTCCGCTGGCGGAGTTACCACCCCTGCGCCCAACCATCCACCCAAAGCGCGTTAGTATTTTGTTGTTACTACTGAAAGGCAAATTCCTGTTCTTAAGTGAACTTTGGTGTGTCCTCTTCCTTTGTCGCTTGTAGGATGACGAGCTCTCCTTCTGCAGGAACCAACAATAATCTCCCATCATATTTGGGTTGAAATTACCTTGGTATCTGTTTTCCATAACTGAGATCTGTTGGTGGAAGCGCTCACCATGCTCGTCACTTACAGCCCCAAGGTTGGCCGGGAAGAAGTCAAGATGAGAATGTAAAAAATGAATTTTCAAAGACATTCTGCATCCCATTATTTCATAAGATTTAAGCATGTTTTCTACGAGTTTACGTTGGTTTTCAGCTTTGTGGTTTCCAAGAAAATTTTTGACAACTTCAACGAAAGATGTCCATGCTCCTAGTTCATTCTCATTTAGGTTAGATGGAAACGATGAGTCGTGGATGACACTGCGGATCTGTGGTCCAGTGAAAACTCCAGCTTCTAGCTTAGCATCTGTCAATATTCCTTTGAATTTATCCTTTAAATATTGGAAACCACTACCTTGATGATCCATACCCTTCACGAAATTTTTCATAAGGCCAAGTTTAATGTGAAGTGGTGGAAGATGTACTTTCTGAGGGTCAATAAGTGCTGGGTGTTTCACATTGTATTTACCAACAACATGTTCAGTTCTAGATGGCCAATCATGTTTTTTGTAGTGGTTCTTGTCATCTCTGCTGTTCCATAGCCACAAAAAGCACATATGCTTTGTGTAGCCCAACTGTAACCCAAGAAGTAATGATACAACTTTAAGGTCGCCACAAATATTCCATGTGTGGTCCTTATATTTGATGAGTCTTAGCAGCAGTTTCATCGATTCATAAGTCTCATTAAGGCCAGTGGCATGTGCCCAGGTATTGAGGTTTTTCATTGCCGTTGTGCAGTAATACAGCTTTAAGGCTAGCTTTACTAGAGTCAATGAACAGTCTCCATTCTTTTGGATCATAGCGACAGCCAATCCCTTGCATCAGACCACTGATATCGTGGCAGAAACAAACGTTTTCTTCCTGTAAGTAAAATGATGAAAACTGCAAATGGCGATGGCGGAAATGGGAAACTTTGGTGTTTGGTTGGAGAAGATTAATTCTTGAAGTCTTGAACCAAGCAACTCTGCCTTTTCTTTTGGTATTCCAAATCGCGCACTAAGTCATTTAACTCCGCTTGACTTAACAAATGTGGGGAAATATTTGCATCTGGAACATATATGCCATCTTTCCCTGTTTCTATATCACTAGCAGAATCTTCAGATGAACTGCTGTCTGTTATCGTTGCTGGTGGAACTGGTGGTGGATTTGTTTCATCATGTGGTACTGGTTTCATTGCTGATTCGCAGTTTGGGTACGTGATCTTTGATTTGTTTTTCTTTGTGAAACCAGCAATCTTTGTCAAAAAAATAACAATCATTGAAGTGATTTTTCGGCTCACGCCAAACCATGGGACTGAGAACGGCATAGCTTTTCTTTTACCATTCATCCAAGCTATTAACATTGCATTGCACTGTGCACAGCAAATATGTGGTGCCCATCCCTCTGTTGGTCTCCTAACTTACAGTCAAAATAACACTTGTAGGCAAGTTTTAATCTTTGTTTTATGTTTCTACGTTGTGGCTTAGGTGTATATTGTCCACAGACAAAGCAGAAGTTGTCTGGGTGATTTACACAAGCACGTCTATTTGATGCCATTTTGAATTACCATACAATATCTGAAAAACGTAGAAAGTAATTATTACGATGTGCAAATAAAAAGAAATACACACCGTAGTACAAAACAAATGCTATAAAAACACACAAGTCACCACAACCTGTCACTTGCTCATCAGCAGAGAGCTTCAACAACCGTTCTGCTTGACTGTCACGTAGCGACACGGGATAATTTTATTTATCAAAATTGTTCGAATTTGTATATAGTTGGCAAAAAAATTGCTTTAACCTTGAAAAGCAAGTTCATATTACTGGCATTAAGCCGATTAAAACCAAATCTGGACGTGTAGAAAATTTTTACTAAACGTGATTTGCATTTTACACAAAATCTAGACGTGATAGAAAAAATCTAATTATAGATTTGAAATCAGCATACCGAAATTAGCTAGGAGCACCTATTTGGTCTTCTGTAACAAAATCTTTGTTGCCTAGTGTAATTGGTTAGGTTAAGTCGTGATATTTTCGTTAGTTTAAGCGAAAATATTCTGTCAAAATTGGTGGGGGGGATAACCTACAAGTACCTCCTTACGTGATAGAAAAAATGGACGTATGGAATTATTCCAAACAGCGAATTATTTAAATCAAATTTTGGATCTTTTCCGTTCCACCCCAGCAACAATTTCTAGTGTAGTTTTACTTGCTGAATTCAATAATATATATTTTATTTTGGAGAAAGTATTCGTGCTTTAATTAGTTATGGTTATAATTATTAATTTTTTCCTCTCTTTTGTAGATATTGTTATGGATGATAAATGGAATTTCATAAACATAGTTAAGGAAATAACGTTCTACCCCAGCCTTCTTTAGTTAACCTTATAAGGCTAACTAACGAAAATATCACGACCTAACCTAACCAATCGTCAAGGGCGTACAGTTGATTTAGCTAAACAAAGGAACAAGAGACATTGGGGAACAGCTAGAAATATGATAGATTATTATTTATGTGAATTTCTGTGAAGGAGAAGACAAAAAGGAAAGGACATTTTTATTGAAATCTTAAATGCAATCTCTACTTTTAAATAAAATAAACGGACTATAACTCTCTTGTTATTAATTTCTCCAAAATAAGATATATATTATTGAATTCAGCAAGTAAAACTACAGTAGAAAATAATATATAATTTCATTTTTTGTTGCTGGGGTAGAACGGAAAAGAGCCCAAATTTTTATCACGATATACAAATTTAACTTTAAACTATAATATAAAAAAATATTAATATAACTTTATATTAAAACTAGATTTTAAGCTTTAGTAGGGCATACCCAGCAAATGACATTTTCTATGCATATTTATAAAAAATGGAATTTATGGTATAACTTAGATATTTTGCGCATTTCTCTTCAACATTACTGTAATATTTTTAATGTAATTTTAAAACCAGCTTTTGGATCATATTAAATCTTAATATTCAATGATTAAAGTAAATTGGCAACTATGTCCATCAGTTAATGATGCAACAGTGGGATAAGGATAAATAACTTAGTTTATGCCGATGATATGGTGTTAATAAGTCCCATCTGTTAAAGACCTGGCTCGGCTACTAAATGTGTGCGAAGTGTATTCGCAGGAATATGATATTCTTTTCTAATGTTACAAAAACTAAGATCATGCAATTTCATCCTATAAGCTGTAATCAGACAGCTGGTGTTGGGTTTTAAAATGAGAGGTGAAATAATTGAGGAAGTACAAGAGTTTAAGTATTTGGGTTAAACTATCACAAGCTCCTTGAGTGATGACTGAGGTATAAGAAAACAATCTCGAAGCATTTGCGCACCAATTTCATCCTATTTGTGCGGTATATTCTTAGTTTTTATTTCTTATCTCTTTTCTTAACTCTATGATTAACACTTTACATACTCTTAGAGCTGTGAATGAAATCATTGAGTCTCAAAATACAATAAATAGCAACTAAGTGTCAGTGGATACTTTCTTAAACGAGCGACACAGTAACGGAAACATCTATTTTGAACTTAAATATGAGAAGCCTTCCAAATCACTTTGATGAGTTGACGGCCAATCTAAAATTGTTGCAATATAAATTCATATGTATCATATTGACCGAGACCTGGTTAAACGATAATAATAAGTAATTTTTTAATATACCGGGCTACACGAGCCACCACATACTGTATGTAGAAATAATAACAGAGGCGGCGGAGTAAGCATTTATATAGACACTAATCATAATAGTAGGAGTATTGAGCAATTAACAGGCATAAATGATCATTCTGAAACCCTAGCAGTTGAGGTATATATAAATAATATGTCCTATGTAATATTAGGCATCTACCGACCACCAAATGGTAACGTGCCATCGTTTATTGCGAGCATAGATAAAACTTTAACTTCTAATCACATCAAAAATAACTGCATTATTGCAGGAGATCTAAACATCGATCTCGCTAAAATAAACTCTAACACTAATGCTAACTTCGTCTCCAATCTCGTTATCGCAAATGGCTTTAATTTAACTATGACTAAGCAAACAAAACTACATAATACCATGGAAAACTCCACTTTATTTGACCAAATCTGGGTGCGATCTTCCCTTTACTGTACGTCAGGTATACTCCTATTACACGTTACGGACCATCTGCCCACATATAGAATGCTAACTAGCCATTTACAAATAGAGGAGAGGATAAAAATTGACTGTAGACCCTATACCTATAATAATAAATAAAAATTTATCAGAGATATCAAGTTTTGACTGGTTGAGAATAACTGAAAGTAACTGAAATAAAACAAAATTTCAAACATTCTCGAACACATTAATAGATACATTGAATAGTGATGCACCGGAGGCAGATTTTGACCGGAGGCCGGAGGGCCGGAACCTCCGGCTTAGTGTTTTTTCCTCCGGCCTCCGGCCAATTCATTTATTTCAGTATTTATATATATATATTGTGTGTGTGTGTGTGTGTGTGTGTGGTCCATCGTCTCATCTATTTAGGGTTTATATATTATAGTCCTGCTATTTTAAACTATTAAGTCTTTAATAACTTAAACTTTATAAAAGTCGACTTTCTATGCTTTGTATTGCTAATTTCTCTAAAAATTCCATTGAACAGAATATCCTCAGGTTATGAAATTTATGATGTCTTGCTGAATGCTGAGTGAAGTAGCCTATATCAAATCAATTATTAATACAATCACTGATCACTCATAAATAAATTATTATTACAGTCACTGAGAACCGAAATATTAATACAGTCACTGATCACTCATAAAATAAATTATTACAGTCATCTGAGAACTGAAATATTCGGATAGGTGCAGAAATGAGGTTTTATAGTTTTATAGAATTAAAACTAAAAGTTGTCAGAATTGAGTTTGGTGTACTTGGCACCTCCGGCCAGAGGCCGGAGTTTAGTGAGACCTCCGGCCGGAGCAGGAGGTTTTTTAAAATGGCCGGAACTCCTGCTCGGCCGGAGCCGGAGCTCCGGTGCATCACTAATATTGAATACTAATTTTCCTATAAGGTCGAAACTCGTGTCAAAAAAGAACTATAACAATCAGTGGATCACTCCAGCCCTAATTGTAAGCATAAACCTTTAACATTCTCTCTATAAAATATGGGAGAATGCTATTATCAATGAACAAACATATAAAAATTATTGTAACAGACTAAATTCGCTCATAAAAACCGCAAAAGGGGACCATTATTGTTTTAAAATTATCAAGCAAAAATCTAACCCTAAAGGATTATGGAATACTTTAAAGGTCCTAGTTAACGTCCAAAAAGGAATGACAAATCCCGTAATTTCATTAACACAGGATATAATTTCCTACAATGATCCCAGAGACGGCCAATTTATTAAACAATTTATTTTCGAAAATAGGAAGCAATACGGCAGCTGCCATTCCAGAATCAGACAGTCACTGCCAACAATATATATACCACAACCCACGCCAAATACTTTCTTCTTTGAACAAATTCTGCCAAACGAAACATCAGCTACATTGAAAAAAATAAAAATTAAAAGCGCTGAAATCAGTTTAATTCCAGTAAAAATATATAAACTAATATCAGATAATATAAAAACCCCACTCACAAGACTTATTAATGAGTCAATAGTACAAGGTGTATTCCCTGATCACCTGAAGATAATCAGGGATTGTCCAGTATTCAAATCAGGCAGCCCTGATTCTCCATCCAATTACCGACCAATCTCCGTCTTACAAACTCTGAGTAAAGTATTTGAAAGAATCGTATACAATAGACTAATCAAATTCTTAGCTAAATACGACATCCTAACAAAAACACAATTTGGGTTTAGAGAAGGCCACACCATAGAAGATGCCATTAACATGCTATTAGAAAATATCTATAAAAACCTAAACTACAAAAAACACAATCTTAGTTTTCACATGATATCTTTATACGCCGAGGTGGTGTAGTGGTTAGCGTCGCTGACTACGAATCCATCGGATCCGGGATCGAGACCCGGTGACGGCAGCCGGCGCGCAGCAAACCCCAGCTGTTCATCCTTCCACACAATAAATAAAATGTGGATGGCCCAGTGATGAAGACGCTGGGCTGCTGGTGGGGCGTGGTTCGGATTCCACGTTAAACTGTAGGTCTAAGGTGGAGTGAAAAGCTTGACCTTCGTCAGAATGAACAATTCAGGCGGAAGCAAAAACCAAAAGGTTTAAACCAAAGACAAATTAAGCACATATGGCATAAAGGGAAATATGCTAAATTGGTTTAAGTCATATCACTCTAATCGTCACCAGTATGTTAATGGTATTTCATCAGAATATATTATATTGGAAAATGGGGTTCCACAAGGATCAATCCTTGGACCTTTACTCTTCTTAATACATGTAAATGATTTTTATCGATCAACAACATGAGACTGTATTCAATATGCGGATGATGCAACACTCACTTCTACACACCACGATATCAATTATCTAATGAACGAAGTGAACAGGCAATTAAATCATGTCTACAAATGGATGTGTGCAAATAAGCTTTTACTAAACTTGACAAAATCATTATATATGATCGTAACTAAAAAAACTGCAATCGTGCACACACCATTAATAATTGGAAACACTCCTCTTGCAAAAGTAAATGAAGTTAAAGTTCTTGACATCAAGTTAGACGAAAAATTAAATTTCAAAAGCCACACGCAACATATCAAATAAAAAATATTTAGATTTCTCTACGTAATGTTTAAGCTAAAAAAAAATAAGAAAAAATCCTCAAAATACCCTCCTCACACCACTGTATTACTCATTTATCCATCCACACTTGCAATATGGACTAAGAGCATGGTGTAGTACAAAAAATTACATACTGTATCCGCTAGAAGTAATCCATAAAAAATGTTTACGAACTCTCTCAGACAATGATGACAGACGATCTCATACCTCCCCAATGTTCAGAAACTTAAATATTCTAAAACTAAATGACCTGTATAAACTTACTTTCGGTATCAGTATGTACAAAGTTCCCAACGATTTCATACATAAACCAAATTATTCCATGCAACTTTTTTATTATGCAGAAAGGAGGGGCCAAGGGCAAGTGCCTGCAAAAGCGCTCCTCCTATAGAAGAAGAAGAGAGCCAAAATCAAGGTTTGGGGTTTTCGAGGTGCCTAGTCACTGTGTTTGAAAGATGGGAGGTCATAGACAGGAGGAAAGATGAACTGAGGAAGATTATTCCAGAGTTCACCGGTTGAGTAGATGAAAGACTGAAAATACCGATTAACCATTGCGTTAGATAGTTGGACAGGAAAGGAATGAAAAAGTGTAGAAAGTCTGGTACTGCGTGTTCTCCTTAAAGGAGGAGGCATGCAGTTAGAGAGTTCAGAGGAGCAATGTCCGTTATAATAACGATAATAAAGAGAGAGTGAGGTAACATTGCGGCGAAGAGAGAGAGATTGAAGACAATCAGTAAGAGGTGGGAAACTGATGAGACGAAAAGCCTTGGATTCCACCAGGTCGGTCAAGTATGGCTGTGTGGGTTGAGCCACCTCACACATGAGAAGCATACTCCATACAGTGGCGAAGAAGACCCCTGTACAGAGACAGCAATTGAGTTGGGGTGAAGAAACCGCGGAGGTTGTACAGCACACCTAGCCTCTTAGAAGTTGTTTTAGAAAGAGAGTATATGTGATGTTTCCGGCAAAGATCACGAGAAAAGGAAACGCCAAGAATGTTAAGAGAAGAGGAAGGATTGAGTTGTGTATTGTTGAATGTAAGGGGATAGTTGTGTACAAGATTGTGACGAGTAGACAGATGGAGGAACCGAGTTTTTGAGGCATTGAAAGCCACAAGGTTTTCTCTGCCCAAATCAGATATAGCAGAAAGATCAGAGGTCAGGTGTCCCATAGCCGTCCTACGCGAATCATGAAGTGACTGGTGTGAGGAACGCTTTGGGAGGCGGATGGAGAAGTGAAGAGTGGAATCATCAGCATAGGAGTGAATAGGATAGGAAGTGCGAATTAAAAGACAGAACAGGTGACAGGACAGAACCCTGAGGAACACCACTGTTGATAGCTTTAGGAGAAGAACAGTGGCCATCTACAACTGCACCTATAGATAGGCCAGAAAGGAATTTAGAGATGAAGGCACAGATAGAAGGATAGAAACCGAAGGAGGGCAGTTTTGAAATTAAAGATTTGTGCCAGACTCTATCAAAAGCTTTTCATATTTCTAGCGCGATAGCAAAAGTTTCACCGAAATCCCGAAAGGAGGATGACCAAGAGTCAGAGGGATATTCAAGAAGATCACCAGTAGAGCGTCCCTTGCGGAATCCATACTGACGATCTGAAAGAAGATTGTGAGAAGAAAGGTGTTTAAAAATCTTCCTATTAAGGAGAAATTCAAAAACTTTGGAAAGACAAGAAATCAAAGCAATTGGACGATAGTTGAAGGGTTGAGAGCGGTCATCCTTCTTTGGGACAGGCTGAATGAAAGCGAACTTCCAGCATGCATGCGTTCCTTTATGGTACGTTGAACTCTTTCAGCTAAAGACGCCTTATGTATAGAATTGCTAGTGTAGTAGCTGATATTAACTCTATCAGCATGTTCTGAAAATTTCGGCCTATAAATTCTTTACCTATATCCGTACAAAAATAGCCTGGAATCCTCTTTTCTTTCAACAACAGGGATTTGGTAGCTTTAGCAACTGTTTCAGGTGATTTATTTTTCAGGGGAATTAAGCACAGGTATCTAGAAAACACATCTATTATGAATAGGATGTAGCGGTAGCCATCGTTATATACTGAATATCTTTGCATGTCTGTTAAATCTGCCTGCCAAATAGAGGCAATCGAAGCCGCTGTTGTCTTGGCTGTTTTAAACCTTTTTCTCACCGGCCTATGAAGTGTATAAGCATCCTGTTCCCGCAAAAACCTGTCAACATCTTTTTTCCCTATTCCGTCATTCTAAACACCTCTCTACAGTCTATCAGTGTCTTCGCAGGAAGCTGTGCTAGAAATGTCATAATAATGTTTTCTTAATATGTTAGCTATTTGCGTATTTTAGAGGCACGCGGGGAGGTTTTTCCGTTGTTGCTTGGTCTCTTCTTTCTCCTCTTCAGAGATGCTACCACTGGGGGCGAAGGCGTGCTCAGTTGTGGTACATGCGAGGCTTGTTCCAAGTCTTTTAACCTGTTCAGATTACCTATCAATGTTTTGGTGACATTTATTTGCAGTAGTCTTTCTTTAATATGTTTCCATCCTGCTGGTGAGGGCCTATCCCACTTTCTCACCAAGTCATGGACATGTCAACGATGTTCGAACCCTGCACCTCTGTTCCTTCTACAACAATCTCACCTGGATCAGTCCACTGTACAATGGGATCCTCACTCAATAGGATATAAAGATTCAAACCTTTATTCCTCAATGTATGTGGGGGACTGCTTTTTAATACGTGTTCGATATGTTGTGGAACCCGTTAATCTTTGACTGGTTATCTCTAGCGTCGGCCCCAGGCCCTATGCCTCCATGCTCATCGTTGTCAAAACTGAAAATAAGATGGGGGGGGCGGAATGATCCCCCTCTTTCCACAATAATTCGTTTTTTCTTCACTACAGCTTGACTTTTACGAGCGAGATAACGTTTTATGTTCTTGTAACGGCGTAGGCGAGCCTTCTGCGGGTGTTTCATTGGTACATTATATTTTATAACATTAAGACAGATTTCACAGATGCATTTTAAAAAGTCAGGGTCTACATTTTTAACAAACACCTGTTGCAATGCCCGGGGCAGTTGATGATAGATTTTTATTAATTCATGGTATTTCTTCAGCCTCTTTGTCATTCTGGCATATACACCGTTTCAGGTTCGTTTGGGAATATATTCGTTCTTAGAAGCACTCTAAACGTGTTTCGGGGATGAAGGTCACGAATTAAATATCCGTAACGTTGACTTGTAGCTTCTTTATAAGCCTCCAAAAACTCCTTACGCTGATTCGGGAACATTTAATTGGCTAATACCCCAATTTGTGACACATCTCTACGCTGTGGGAATAAGACTAGATATTGTGTATTTAACGACACATCGCGCATGTATCTATTTTTGAAAAATAGAATCTGGTTGATGAAGAACACCCTTATGCTAAGATGGTGGGAGAATACTGTAAATGTTTCGGCAAACGTTTTATCCATTTCTAACATGGGATCGTCAATTACAATAACTGTATGTTCATTTCACTTTTGCGAATTAACGTCATATATCGATTTGTGGAACAAAATAACATCTTGGTACTCGTTGAATATTGAATGGTATGTCGAATAGCACCATATGACTTTATGCACAAATTTTGAGAACATCTCCCCTTTATCTTTAATGATTTTAAGCATAAACACAGTTTTACGACATCTTGTAGGGCCAGATATAATACATGTGGACGGGCTCGTGAATCAGAATTTTTCTACAGATTCCATCTATAACACGTCACACTCCTAAGTGGAACATTTACAAAATATAATAAATTTTTATGTGACGTTCCTTATATTCTACAGTCTTGTTTTTCCTCTTCCTCCCAGAACCTTGAATGACGATGAGGTACAGCATCATGTCCCCATTATCGATATTACAGACGATCCCGATGCTAGTGTAGTTGTGGCTACAGGCTCCACCACCGCTGGCGAGCCCACACCAGCGACATCTGTGACGTCCCCACACAACAATTCAAAGCAGAGGCATAATGATGATGAAGTGGCTTCATCGTTAGGTATAAAGCGTGCCAGGAGAGCACCGGTTGTTAGAACCCCACTAATAGAGCCCCAACCCTCTACGTCTTGCGACATAACCCCCACCTAGCTCCTTCCTCAAATAAAAATACGTCCCCTTATTCCTGTTCAATTCCGGGCTCATCCTCCACAGCAGCAGCAGCAGCAGCAGCAGCTTCTTGTTCTGTAGAGAATGGTATAACATTCGAACTGGTGCGCACCGCCATCCCCACCCCAGCCCTGACTAGAAGTTGGTACGTAGTCAGGGTTGACCCTGGATCCACATATAGTAGGGTGTCCCGTTAAACCCAAAGTTGGTCAGGTACAGCATTAACCGATATAATATCATGAAGTGGGTTACTAAGAATGCCCACCCAAGTTTTTAAAGTCCTAGCTAAAAAATTCATGCATCTCCAGCGGTTTACATTTTACATCCCCGATTCAGACCCAAAAAATTGGCATTTTTTGGCATTTTCTAGTAAAATATACTATTTTAATTAAAAGTAAAACACATTTACCACTATATATGCATTTCTGATAATGCATACTAGCTTTATAAATGTCAATGCTAAATGTGGGCCCCACAGGGCCAAATTTAACCCCCTTATTCCATATTTTTAGCGATTTTTACTCACTAATCTAACTTTTTTACAGGAATTTCTAAATCTAGGTACCATAATACCTATTTAAATTGATAAAATGGCTCTGAGCAAACCATTAACTAGAAGCAAAACAGAAATTCCCTTTCTCGGTCAACCTATAGCTTCCATAACGACTACAGCTGTTCCAACCAACAAGCAAGTACTCAAATATTTCCATCATATTAAAGCTTGCAATCCTCATTATAATCAGTCCCTTGTTAAAGGAAAACTTGTAAGTCATCAATCTGGCATGGTAATAGACCATGTGTTCTTCTTTTGGAATAAATGCAATTTACCTACTAGTAGCAGACAATATGACGTTAAAAAACTTCTTAAGTTGCACCAGGAATGGTATGTTCTAACAAAACATAAATATAGAACAACTGAAGAGCACCGAAGTTCAGTAAACAAATTTTATGAAAAACTTGAAACAATATTTGATGTCGCTCACCCATTTCCTGAAAAGTTCTTTCAGAAAAGCTAGGGAAAGCTGAAGTTGAGGAAGATCTGGAGTTTTTAAAGATGCTGAGAGAGGGATATAAAGTTACACTGGGTTCAAGAGATAAGATTTCAGAGCAAAGAATAAAAAATAAAATAAAAAGACTAGCAACCAATGAACGTTTACGTCAGAAAGAACAAGAGAGAATAAGCAAACCATCTAAAGTGAAAATAGAGGAATTAGAATGTGAGAGATAGTTCTAGCGATTATGATTACCTCAATAAAAGACTAAAAACAACTAAAGAACAAGAGTCTATCTACCTACCTAGAAATATACTTAAAGAGTCTATTGTAGCCAGTGCTATAGACCGAGGAAATGTATCTGTTAGAACAGCTACATTAATAATTTCTGCTTTAATTAGAGCCGGCGGTGGAGACCTAAACGATTGTGCAGTTTCCAAAACATCTACTCATACAGCAGCACAAGAAAATAGGGTAAAAACTGAAAATGAAGTAAAAGAATTATTTCAAAATACCAATATAAAACATCTTGTTGTCCATTGGGATTCAAAACAGATTTTAGGCTTAGAAAGGCTTGCTGTTGCTGCTACTGGATCTCCTGATATTGATAAAATTTTGGGGATACCTATTATTCAAAATGCTACAAATGTCTGAAGCTACATTCAAGCTCCTTACAGATTGGCAGGTCACAGGAAAGGTGAGAGGTATGTCATTTGACACGACGACCTCAAATACAGGTATTAACCAAGGACCTTGCATTTATATAGAAAGAAATCTGAATTGACCATTATTATATTTAGCATGCCGTCACCACATTGGCGAACTTATTGTAAAATCTGTTTGGCAATGCATCTTTGGAAAAAGCACTGGTCCTGATTATCCCATATTTGAAGAATTTCCGAAAAGCTGGTCCAAAATAACATTATCCCAAACTAAAGAAATAAATATAACTGAGCCTTTGTTGATGGATATTAAAGAAAGTGCAAATATAATTTATAATTCTTTATAGAGAACAAAAATTATTTCAGAGATGATTACTTAGAATATTTAGAATTAAACTGTTTATTGTTGGGGCACAGGCCTTCAAAGATACATCTTCGTAAACCAGGAGCATGCCATCGAGCTAGATTCATGGCACCTCAGCTGTATTCAAATAAACTTGTCTTATTTAGAGATCAGCTTAACTATGAACCAGAAGTAAAAGAATCATTTGGAAGATTGTCAAGTTTACATCTTTAGTTTATGGCTCTTATTGGCTAAAGACCCCATTATCTGCAGAAGCACCACTCAATGACGTGCGATTTTATAAGCAATTAGTTAATGTCTGGCAGGAAGTAGATCCAGAAGTTTCTATTGCTGCAGTAGATGCATTCTAAAGACACAAGTGGTATTTAAGTCAAGAACTTGTAGTTTTATCTCTTTTTAGTAAAACTTTAGAGGAGAATACAAAAGCAAGTATCGCAGCTCGTTTATTGGGAACTGAAGTTTCAGATGAAATTATTATAGGAAAGCCAAAAGTTCCAGAACTACACCCAGATATACATCTGGTGGATTTGATAGGACCTAATTCATGGAAAATCTTTAAAATCATGAATTTAGAAAGTTGTTGGTTGTCAAAGCCAGTGGGAGAATGGTGCTCAGATCCAAACTATAATGAAATGGAAGAGTTTGTGAGTGATTTGAAGGTTGTCAATGATTGTGCTGAAAGGGCTATTAAGCTTATAACTGATCTGGCTCCTACAGTTAAAGATGAAGCTCAGCTTTAAGCTAAAATTCAAACCACAGAACTTCATGGAAAAAATTTAAAAGAAATCAAGAAAAAGAATCTTCGTAATTACTAGGTAAATTATTAGTTTAAAAGGGTGCATTAATGCAATTTTTTTATTAAAAAAGGGGATCTATGCAATTTTTCCTAAAAAAATATTTAAAAAAAAAAAAAAAAATTAAACATACAAAAAAGTAAAAAAAAATAAATAAAAAAAAAACCATAAAAAAAAAAAAAAATAAAAAAAACTATAAAAAAACTCCAGAGATTCCAGTCAACCTTGACGTGGTTCTGGGGCTTCCTACTAACAGATTGAAAAAAATGTGTATGTAATTTCTAGCTTTAATGGGTCTTTTAAAGGTCAAAATGCCAATTTTTTGGTCTGAATCGGGGGTGTAAAATGTAAACCCCATGGGGATGCATGACGTTTTTAGATAGGACTTTAAAAACTTGTTTCGGCATTCTTAGTAGCCCACTTCACGATATTATATCGGTTAATGCTGTACCCGACCAACTTTCGGTTTAACGGGACACCCTAATGTATAGCCATATTGTTGAACATGGTCTGCGACGTGGAGTTGAACGTATTGTGGAGTTTGCCCTTCAGAACAGCGACGAACGTGAAGTCAGGACGAGGCTGTCCCTCGGGTTCGGATCAAATGACGGGGATGTAGATGAGTTTTGGGTAGTAATACCATTCAGACGTTTGGCCGCTGTAGATATAGCTAACATTTTGGCCCGTATAATGCAGGCCTCTCAAAGTAGTACAACCTTCAACATGGACAACTTCACGATAGATAATGATAGAGTATTCCGTGTTGCGGTGCATAGTGCCACACCTTATACTCTTAACTTCAATTCTCCGGTTATTTACAGAAGGCATATAAACACCGAGCGTGGTTGCGGCTTTATAGCAGTAGTCTTAGGTCATATGTTTACTGTGCTAAGTACGATCGCGTATAATATCTGGCTGCCGACGGTTGTGCAACGTACCCGTAAATTGGCTTCAGATTGCAAGACCGAGTTTGATTGTAATATGGGTCCTGAAGAGCTGAGAAGGGTAGAGCAGGATATGAATGTTCGTACAGTTGTATTTGGAAAGAATGATCGTCGTGGGACTGTGTATGTTTTTAAAAGCTGTGTGACAGATCGTACAAGACCTCTACTTATTTTAGGGCTGTCAGGATCAACGTATCTCCCCATCCGTAATATAAGGGCTCTTTACGCTAGTTATGATAAAAGTCGAAAATATGGAAGGCATTATAATTTGTGTAAGGGATGTCTTGAGTTTACGGATGATGTAGTGAAGCATTGTAAGGAATGTCACATGGTTTGTGAGCAGTGTAAGAGCCTCAAATGTGAAGGTGGTATAGTTGAAGCCGAGAAGAGAGAATGTAATGTGTGCAGATTTTTCAATAATAAATGCTTTGAGCTCCCTAAATCGAATGGCACTTGCAGGAAAATGAGAATCTGTGAATGTGGTATGTTTCACACAATGAGTAGTTGGGGAAAATTCAAGCACAAATGTGATGAAATTCACTGTTCTACATGCCACGAGGAATATAAGGCGGACGGAGTAAAGCATGTATGTTATATGAAAGATGCTAAGCCTAAAAATAAACCCTGTATAACCGTGTACTACGATATAGAAACTTACACAAACCATGAAATCAAAGAGGTTATCCCACATTTACTTCTAATCCAGATTATCTGCGATGAGTGCATGGAGGTTGAGTGTGATGAGTGTCACAGATGCGGTAAACGGACAAACGTTTTTAAAACGAATGCACACGACAGCCCTGTGAAACTCTTTGTGTCCTATATTGTCAAGTTAGCGGACAAGTTCAAAAAAATGACTGTGTATATTCTTGCTCATAACGAGGCAAAATTTGACACACAATTCGTTTATAAGGAACTGCTTGAACACGAGTCATCGGAGATATTCACGGGTGATCCCTTGAAAAGAGGAAACAAGCTTATGCAGATGCAGATAAGGGGAAATGTACAGTTTAAAGATACTTTATTATTCACACCTTTAAACTAGCCGTGTAGTGTAGTGTAGCCGCCGAAGTTTCAAAAGGATATTTCCCTTACACTTTCCTCACTAGCGACACATTAAATTACGTAGGACTACCGCCTCCCAAACAATACTTTAACTACACCAACATGAGTGATAGTGAGCGTGAAGATTTTGACCGCTACTACAACAGTTTTAATGAAGTTAATCCTTCAATATAGCCGATGAATGTAAGTGTTATTGCGTGATTGATGTGCGCGTGCTTAGAGTATGTTTCCAGGCCTTTAGAAGGATGTACATAGACCGTTTCAACTGCGATCCGCTGCAAGTCGTAATCACCATCGCATCATTGTGCTTTTCTGTGTTCAAGAACAATTTCATGCCTAAAGACACACTAGCAGTCATTCACAGAAACAACCCACGCAGTTATGGGCATAAGGCTATTTACTGGCTCATACACCTACAGCAGCAGATCGGTGTATACATAAAACATGCCCGCAACACGGAGGAAGTAGCCATTAAGGTCAATGGTCGTATTTTTTGGGTGGATGGCCTGAGAGAAAACCGTGCCACTGGTGAGAAGACTGCGTATTCCTTTAACGGATGCTGATGGCATGGATGCCCACGTCCTGAATGTGGAATCGTAGGAGATATCCATGGTAGATCTCCTGCCGACAGTCTTACATGGACCCGCACCCGCGATCAGCTTATAGGTTCCCAGTTCACTCACAAGGTCATGAGGGAGCATGAATATGATGCACGGATGGAAACAGATGGACAGTACCGTGAAGAAATAAACACCATCAAGCGTTCAATGGTGTTTGATCCTCTAAAATGCGGTGATTGTTCGGAGGGCGTACAAATCCCTTCAAGCTATACTTTCCCCGTACGGAGGGTGTGAAACTCCATTACTACGAATTCTGTTCTTTATACCCCGTTATGAAGAACAACCGGTACCCCGTAGGAGCACCTGAAAAGCTGGTGGGCCCATTCCTGCCCACCATCGAGGAGTTCTCAACAAATATAAACAAGAACTAGTTCGGGCTTTCTTTCGTAGACGTGCTCCCCCCTCGCGACTTATGGATGCCGCTCTTACCTGTCGTTATAGACCACAAACTCATGTTTCCCCTGTGCGTGAAGTGCGCAGAGGAGAACAATGGGGCATGTAGTTACACAACCAACCAGCGGTCCCTAGCCGTTCACCATGGCTACAGAATATTGAAGATATATGAGACCGAAGATGAGACCGAAGATGAAAATTCGGTGTATATTCAGCGCTACCGTGACCGTGAAGGGATACACCTTGAACGGGCCCAAATTGCTAAGAACTCTTGTAAGGGCTTTAGTGCAAAGTTGTGCCTAAATAATCTTTGGTGGAAATTTCCTCAGAATACTGGTAAGGGTAACGTTCATCTAGCCCAAAGTTATAACGAGGTGTGGGATTATGCCACTGGCCCCGAGAAAGAGGTCATGGAGATCGTGAATATAGGTAATATGTACATAATAAAGTACAACATTACTGAATTGGCCACAGACACATCGCGTGTTACAGACATACCTGTAGCCGGCTTCACAACCGCATGCGCATGCATCAAGCTTTCGGGAGTACTGCACTCCACTCTCTTGGGTGGAGGGTTTTGTACGCAGACACAGATAGTGTGATATTCACAGAGAGGTAGGTAAATACATGCCGCCTAGTGGGGAATTCCTCGGAGAATCGACTGATGAGATCAATGATGAATATGGTGACAGTGCATACGCTGATTCTTTTGTATCAACCAGTCCAAAAACATATGGGGTACGGGTGAGGGTCGGGGAGGAGCTGAAATATACCGTGAAGGCGAAGGGCATCACGCTTAACCAGGCGAACCGATGGATCGTTAACTTTAATTCATTGAAGGAGCTAGCGTGCTTGGAAGATGAAGGCGACCAACAGTCCCAACTGACTGTAGGGACCCACAATTTTCGGGCCCAGAAGCTGGGTGGTATGAAGGAACTTAGGGGTACGAAAGTGTGTCGTAACACCTACATATAGGAAACGTTACCAGGTACCTGGTACCTATGATACCGTACCCTTTGGGTACCATAGCCCTTGATTGTTTTGTTATATATAAATAAATAAATATATATATATATATATATATTTACTCGTTAACGATATGTTTCTTTTGTTTATTACGTGTATTTTAATATGCGAGGGTAATTCAATAAGTATCCGTACTTTTTATTTTCACAATTTTATTTACACATCTGATAGATTATAAACGCATCACTTCTCAACATAGTCTTGCTGTTTCTCAATACACTTAGTCCAGCGATCTACAAGCTTCCTAATGATCACAAAAGAATGTTTTTGGCTGTGTGCGTAGCCAGTCATGCACCGCCTCCTTCAGGTCATCATCGCCTTGGAATCGCTGACCTCTCAAAGCGTCTTTTAGTGGTCCAAATAGGTAAAGATCCGAAGGTGCCAGGTGTGGACTGTAGGGTGGATGGTCGAGAACTTCAAATTTAAGTTCTTGAAGGCATTTTCTAGTCTGTGTAGCCGTATGAGGGCGCGTATTGTCGTGTAACAGAATAACACCTTCCGACAATCTCCCTCTCCGTTTTGTGCGAATTGCTTGCTTTAACTCATTCCGAAGCATTTCAGAATACGATGCACTTGTTACTGTAGTTCCACGCACTAGATAATGTTCAAGGATAGGGCCTCGTGTATCCCAAAACAGGGTTAGCATAACTTTACCTGCTGACGGCCGCGCTTTGAACTTCCTTGCAACGGGAGATGTTGGATGCTTCCATTGCATGCTCTGTCGTTTGTTTTCTGGTTCATAGTGATGGATCCAGGTTTCATCTCCAGTGATAATGCGCTCCAAAAAGTTTTCACCTTCATTATGATATCGCGCCAAAAGACGAGAGCAGACGTCCATACGATTACGCTTGTGCTCTTCTGTCAACTGTTTGGGCACCCATCTTGCACAAACCTTGTGAAAGCCAAGAATGTCATGAACTATCTAATAGGCTGACCCTTGACTGATGTCTAATGAAGATGCAATTTCTTTTATTGTTAATCTTCTGTCATCGAAAATCATGGCTCTGGCTTCTTCCTGCTTGTCACCACTGGTTGATGTTGACGGTCGTCCTGAGCGCTGAGCAACTGTCACACATGTCCGAACTTCCTTGAACATTTGAATCCACTCGTACACATTTCGCCGTGGTAACGCATTATTTCCATACTGAGCACATAAACGCGTGTGAATTTCAGCTCCTTTCACATCTTCTGCCCACAAAAAACGAACCACGGATCTCTGTTATTCCATAGTACAAATTGAAAGTGGCGCAGCCATACTCACTAATCGTACGATATGTGACAGCTACGAGTAGCCTAAAAAGGCCTATACTGTTGCTAGCCTAAATAAGCCTATAGATCTCAGTTTGGCTCATTATTACGAGTATATATTATATATACACTATATTATCACTAAAATAAAAAGTGCGGATACTTATTGAAGTACCCTCGTATATACCATGAATAATTCGATGATATGTTTATTAAATAAATCATGTTTCAATTAGCGTTTCATTTTCTCCTTTGTGTGTGTGTGTGTGTGTGTGTGTGTGTGTGTGTGTGTTGTGTATACAGAAAAAGCCCTAAGCTCCGCCCACTGTATGATCGATCAAAAGTCACGTGACTCCTGCTACTACCTGGGCATATCTCTACCCCTGCGTGCTCAGTTGACCGCTGCAAGCCCTGGATCTCAGCCGTGTATTTGAAGAATTCTCGCGTAGACGAAAAATAGTGATGGCTATCTTTGATATTGCATGCTCGACGTTTATGAAGTGGTACTCGATAAAGTCTACAGATGTTGTGGATACTGAAAGACTCCCTAGCCCTCCCTCCTTGGAGACTTTTAAGGGTACATTGAACCGTGCGAAGCGTGAGGAACAAGAGGTTCAAATACTCTACGGCTCTTCTGGCGAGAGCAATGCTGGATTTCGTGGTACAAACGATGTGATGGACTACGTTGTAGGATTAAACTGTGTAAAAGCGTACACATACTTTGAAGTGAAAGAAACAACACGTGCAGAAAAGAAGCAATGGGTATGGTTAGTGAGTCTTGTTGATGAGTGGTATGACAAACGGTATTATGTCATGCTGCATCATACCGAGTACTCGTACCCTGCCGTTGAGAATGTAAATTTTGCCATGATGGACAATCTGAAGTATTTTTATCATTATATTCATATATATCATGACGAGGTTTGCAGTGAGGTTGTGGCTAAAGGCATGTGTGAGTTTTTAATAGAATTTAGAGACGAGTATTGCTTGCTAAGCAAAAAGGATAAATATGGACACATGTTTCTCTCAAATAGTGCGCCGGAGTGTTAATAAAATGTGCCTAGTTCGTGAAAATATCCCTGAACGAAAATGTCTGGTGCGCATTCTGGGGAATGGGAGTGTTAAAACATTAAAGCCGATATTACTTCATGTATCGTAGATGGAAAAATTCTCTAAATGACTGCCCATACAATGGGGCACAAGTATTCATGTGACTCATGCTGGAACAAACCCGTACACGAAACATGAACGCTTGGTTTGACTCACCCGTATGACTCATTTCCCCACACCTGTCTCCGTGCCAAACCGCGCACCGGTTGCTCATAGTCATCTCAGAGGTTGAACCGACTGGACGTACACTCCTCACAATAGAAAACGATGGAATTCCGTTGAGCAGCATTCTCAATGCCGTATACGATGTGTCCGTGACGAAGTCGTTGCGTGTGTTCAGGCGTAAAACCGGCGCCGTTAACTATGTACTTGAAACCACTTGTAGACAAACAAACTCTGGTAAACGGAATGTTATTTATTTAAGTGTTGAGGAGATGAAGAGAGTCTTTGTGATAGTTGAGAAGTGGGGCGAGGATCGTTATAAAATACCTGCAGGCGTAGGTATAAGAAAACAGATTAGTGATGCCCCGTCATATGCCATTATTTGTACGTTATGTATAAATGGCGACTAGCCACGCATTGAAATACGATTGATGTGGAAGAATGCATCTGATAATAACGTCCTTGTCCCCAGGCGAAACCGCTTCATCCTCGACAGAATGTTTGAAATCGTCGGTTTCCGCAAGCTAAAGCCTATATTAAACGCACGAGTTACGGATATGCTTTATTTTGATACGGTTCTTGAATACGCATACACCGCTCTGCTCGACGGGTTTACCAAGTGTAGGAATGAACATGGCGAGAATGGTCTGGAACTGGATGCTTATTTAAAAGGTTTAGACTCTTCGAAATATGTTGAACTTTGGTACAAAGAATTTGAGCGGTACAGGGCTGAGTTCACCTACGCTGTTCACCCTGAAGAGAGCGTGCAGCTGCCGTCACGACTTAGAAGATTATTTCAACTGCCGATATGCATTGGGAAGAAAAATTCACGGTTGAAAAGCTTGGTTTGGAAAGAATAAACCCTCGATTGGAAAGGAGTGTTTATAAACTTGAATTTAATAATGATATTGTGGCGAACGATGCCCTCTTTGTGCGTGCTTTTGATTGTATTCTATCCGTGTTTAAAGAGAGTGATAACTTGCCAAAAATAGTACTGAACGAAATGATGGCCCTTTACATTGAGTATAGGCATCCGAATAACTCGAGTGGTGAAATAATGTTAAATCGTATTTATTGTACAGTGTAAAGCGACAATGATGTAACTGTAGACTCGATCACGTGCGAGTTTAGTATTTTAGTTAAGCGCAGTAGAACATGAAGAGCATGTATTTTGACGTATATTACTTTGTAGTATATTTATTTTCTATATATTTCATGTATGTTAAAATTTTATTATTATTATTATTTAATATAAATGTGTGTGTGTATATATAGATTTCTCCTGTACTATTTTTGATGTTTATATAGTAATTTTTTAATGTATATTTATTTTCTATATATTTCATGTATGTTAATATTTTATTATTATTATTTAATATAAATGTGTATATAGATTTGTCCTGTACTAATATTATTATTTAAGAATGTATAATACATATATATATATATATATATATATATATATATATAATCGTTTAAAGTGTGTATAGATTTCTTCTGAACTATGTTTATATAGTAATTTCTGAATGTATATTTATTTTCTATATATTTCATGCATGTTACATTATTTCCAATAATTCGTCTAAATAAAGAGAATGATGTAGTTGTGTTTTATTATCCGATTGAAACAAATGCTTTCCGGGGTGTGTGTATTATATATATATATATATATATAAACGATATTAAGGAATAACTGGGGTGATGGGAATATATATAAACGATGCTTGTGTGCTTCAATATATATATATATATATATACTATACTAAATAGCTGGTTAAGCCTTCTAAGCCGAATGGCGGATTAAAATGTAAGCCAGATGATGCTTTGAAGAACATCTCATTTAATTAAATAAATAGCGCAATCTGGTAACTCAAAAGTTATTAATATATATATATATATATATATATAATATACACCTAAACAAGCCATTTACGCCTTCTAAGCGAGATTAGGCCTTCGAAGCCAACAGGCTGATTAAGCCAACTGGCGGATTAAGACCTTCTAAGCCAGATGATGCTAGCCTGAGCTCTCACTATGCCGATGCGACATGCCAGCAAGAACATCTTCTCTCTCTTACCTTCCTAAGCCAGTGAAACCCTTTTGAGGGAGATCAACCTCCACTCCTCCTGTTTGTTTGGGGGGAGATCAAGCTCCTCTCCCTTATGTTAGTAAGGGAGAGGAGCTTGATCTCCCCCCAAACAAACAGGAGGAGTGGAGGTTTTTTCTTTTTTTTTTGGTGTCAACTCCCTCCTCCCATGGGTACCAACACCCCTCCCCCATTGGTGCCAGCCCCCTTCCCCATGGTGGCAACCCCTACCCCCCTTTGCAAGAATTGATCAACATTGCAATTGCTCTCCACTCTAACCTTTAGCGGGCATGCTACTTATGCCTCTCAACCTTTCAACCTTTCAAATGTTCCGTGCGATGATTCCTCATTTCACGAAGGTCGAGCTTGTTGTTTTTCCTCTTAAGTTGGCCTGGTGAAGTAGGGAGTTGGTTTCTTGTGCTGTCCACCTCACATATTCCAGCTCCTTTGGAATTGTTCTGGGCCAGGAATCTAGGCTTGTTTTGAAGATATCCATCACTACACCACTCGTGTTCCTTAGTTCCTTGGGCAGCTGATTGAAAAGTCTTGGTCCTCTCACAACAAAACTATTGAGGATGTTCCCTGTCTAGCCTTTAATTTGAGAACACGACAGTCTTCCTTTTCTACTTTCCATTGTTGTTTAGGGGGTTATAGGGTTCAAAGTAAGATTAGGAACTAGTTCCTCCATTATTTTCCAAGTGTAAATAATGGTGTATCTCTCTCTTCTTCTTTCCAGTGAATATAAGTTTAATTCACGTAACCTGTCCCAGTAATTTAGCTCTTTGCACCCATTGATTTTGGATGTGAAGCTCCTCTGAATCCCTTCTAGTTGACTAACGTTTTCTTTTTTATATGAGGATGTTAAGACCGAGCAGTATTCCAACTTGGGTATGATCAGTGTTTTCAAAAGAGGAATCACTATATTCCTATCCCTCAGTTTACAGGTTCTCAGTATCTGTCCAGTCATTCTGTTTCTTTATTCTATCTTATTTTGTGTTTCAAATTTCGCGTCATCAGTCATTACAACTCCTAAATCTTTTGCTTTAGAATTTCTCCAAATTTCCTGTCCATTGGAGTATAGATTCTGTTCATGTCTGTTTGTAAAGATGTTATATCTTCTGGGTTTCTTATTTTTCTTATATTTATTTTCTATATATTTCATGTATGTTAATATTTTGTGGTACTGAGCTAAGGACCTCTGACTCTGATGAAGATATTCTTTGAACTGTAACGACTTGCTGCCGCTCACTAAGGAAATTATATACCCATTTTCCTACTTTTCCTGTTATTCTCATATATTTCAGTGCATGTGCTATGCAGTAGCGGATCTAGGATTTTCGAAAGGTTGTTGGACCTTTACATATGTAAAAATTGCGCCAAAAATAATGTTTAATTATATATAAATATAATTACATACACTGGAATTAAAATTACATATGTTAACCATTTAAGCATCAGCAGGCAAATTTTTAGCGTTTACTAAAATGTAGTTAAAGACCAGGTTTCTGGTAGTAGATATTGGAACTAATGTAATTAACGTTATCTAATCCATCTGCTCAAAGTATTACCTGAATCACTCATTTAGAGAGAGGAAGATCGTGGATGTGAATACTACGCAAAGGTTTACAAGCACATTAACTTTGTGTCTACAAATGCTTACAACCATTAATAAATGAATATGTAAAGCTGGAAAGCATAATTTAATTGAGTATACGAAGGGAAATATTATTTTTATACACATTTTCTAAAAATAAAATTGAAAGGTAAGTTGCCAGGTATTTACAAAGGTGGTGTTCATATTTTTATAATTTAAAAAAATATGTACTTTTTTGCTTTTAGAAATTAAAAAATTTATTATAAAAAATAAAGCATTTGGAAAAGGGCGCCAAGATTGACCAAAAGGGGCGCCAAATTGACCAGGGGGGGCCGCTCCCCCCGTAAATCTGCAATTGGTGTTATGATTCCATGGTTACAATCGTCGAACGCCTTGGGAAAGTCTGTGACTATTACAACATAGTTTTCATTACTTTCAAGTGCATCAATAATGTTTTATAGTGTTCCATTAGTTGTGATAGACATGATCTTCGTGAATGGAATCCATGTTGGTTATCATTTAATTTTTTCCCAGTTTACAAAAAGTCAGATTTTTTCTCTAACTATTCCTTCAAATATTTTGGAAAAATGAGATGCAAGCAACACTGGCCTATAGTTTTTGGCTTCGGATCGATCTTCTCCTTTATATATTGGAACTATGGTCATCGCTTCGAATATATATGAGGCGTCGCGAGTACAGGGGGCGAACTCGCCAAATCAGTTTTGAGATAGACGCGTTTAAACTTTGTAGCTATTGTGTACGAAGGGCACATAATGCAAATACACGTATTGAAAATAAATATATTTTGAGTGTACGAGGGGAGTATTTAGCTTTACCAAGCTGTCCGTGATGGAAAGAGGGTTGAATTATTCAGAAGAGCAGTGTCCGTTATAGTAGCGATACTAATATGAGAGTGAGGCAAAATTGCGGCGAAGAGAGACAGAATGAAGACAGTCAGTAAGAGGCAGGGAATTGATGAGACGAAAAGGCTTTGATTCCGCCCGGTATACAATTCAACCCTGGACGATTCCGGTGCTGTTCCTCTATCTCCTTCACCCTCTGACTTTATTATGTCTGAAATTAGAATTTCTTCTAAAGATGTTTTTGCTGCCCTATCTGGGTTCAACTCTAAGAAGGCGTATGGTCCTGATGGTGTTCCTCCTGTTGTTCTTAATAACTGCGCTTCTTTGCTAACACCCTGCCTAGGCAAACTCTTTCGTCTTTCTCTCTAATCTGGTACGTTTCCTTCCTGCTGGAAGTTCTCTTTCATTCAGCCTGTCCCAAAGAAGGGTGACCGCTCTCAACCCTCCAACTATCGTCCAATTGCTTTGATTTCTTGTCTTTCCAAAGTTTTTGAATTTCTCCTTAATAGGAAGATTTTTAAACACCTTTCTTCTCACAATCTTCTTTCAGATCGTCAGTATGGATTCCGCAAGGGACGCTCTACTGGTGATCTTCTTGAATATCCCTCTGACTCTTGGTCATCCTCCTTTCGGGATTTCGGTGAAACTTTTGCTATCGCGCTAGAAATATGAAAAGCTTTTGATAGAGTCTGGCACAAATCTTTAATTTCAAAACTGCCCTCCTTCGGTTTCTATCCTTCTATCTGTGTGTGTCTTCATCTCTCATTTCCTTTCTGGCCTATCTATAGGTGCATTTGTAGATGGCCACTGTTCTCCTAAAGCTATCAACAGTGGTGTTCCTCAGGGTTCTGTCCTGTCACCCACTCTTTTCCTTTTATTTATTAATGATCTTTTAATTGGTACTTCCTATCCTATTCACTTCTATGCTGATGATTCCACCCTTCACTTCTCCATCCGCTTCCCAAAGCGACCCTCACACCAGTCACTTCATGATTCGCGTAGGACGGCTGTGGGACACATGACCTCTAATCTTTCAATGCCTCAAAAACTCGGTTCCCTCCATCTGTCTACTCGTCATAATCTTGTACACAACTATCCCCTTTCCTTCAACAATACACAACTCAATCCTTCCTCTTCTCTCAACATTCTTGGCGTTTCCTTTTCTCGTGATGTTTCATTGAAACATCACATATACTCTCTTTCTAAAACAACTTCTAAGAAGTTAGGTGTGCTGTACAGCCTCCGCGGTTTTTTCACCCCAACTCAATTGCTGTCTCTGTACAGGGGTCTTCTTTGCCCCTGTATGGAGTATGCTTCTCATGTGTAGGGTGGCTCAACCCACACAGCCGTACTTGACCGGGTGGAGTGAAAAGTTTTTCGTCTCATCAATTCCTCACATCTTACTGATTGTCTTCAATCTCTCTCTCTTCGCCGCAATGTTGCCTCACTCTCTCTTTACTCTCGCTATTATAACGGACATTGCTCTTCTGAACTCTCTAACTGCATGTCTACACCTTTAAGGAGAACACGCAGTACCAGACTTTCTACACTTTCTCATTCCTTCTCTGTCCAACTATCAAACGCAAGGGTTAATCGATATTTTCAGTCTTTCATCTACTCAACCGGTGAACTCTGGAACAATCTTTCTCAATTCATCTTTCCTCCTTTATATGACCTCCCATCTTTCAAACACAGTGTCTAGGCATCTCGAAAACCCTGATCTTTATTTTGGCTCTCTTCTTCTATGGGAATGGCGCTTTTGCAGGCATTTGCCCATGGCCCCTCCTTCATGCCTAAAAAAATATATATATATACGGTACCACGTACACCTCGTAGTTTCGTACGTTGGTATCTTCACACGAAGGTCAAGCTGGTGAACCCCGCCTCTAGGCCTGGCTTAATGGAGGAGTGAGTTGCTTTCTTGCGCTCTCCACCGCACATAGCTAGCCAGTGGCGGATTATCACTGAAGCTATTGAGGCTGAAGCCTCAGGCTCCCATGCTTGAAGGGGGCCCCCAATCAACTGAGTTTCGATGATATAATTCGAGATTTCGCAAACTTCTTTGATTAAATATGACAGAGTACACAAACTGACAAATTCCCTTTTTTTAATTTTGCTTTATAGGCCCTAAAGTAAAGTTTGTTTAATACTCTTTGGTTTTCGCAAACGGCAAAATACACTGTGTTAAGGTTCTTTTAAGTTTGTTTCTCAATTAGCCTGAGCACCGTACATATAATTCGTGTAAATGTACTATGTACTGTACATGTCCATGTACTGTTAATAAAAAGATATAGAAAATGGTCCTCATATTCTCCATTGCCCCGGTGCCCCGAAGTGTCTTAATCCGCATCTAGTTGTAGCTATTTCATTTTTACAGTTTTTAATCAATAATGCGTTCCATTTGTCTGGACCCGCCGCTGAGTGTGATTTCATTTGTCCTATAGCTCGCGCTATATCTTCTATGGTAAAATCAAAATCTGTTATACAATCTCCCTGCAATTTCTCTTCAAAGAATGTATCTATATCAGGTATCGCTTTGGCACTTTTTGGGGTACTGAAGACTGATTCATATTGGGCTCAGTGTTTCAGATATTTCTTTTATATCGTCCGTTAGTTCATTATTTCCTTTCCTTAAGGCCCCTATAGTGACGTGCGTTTTTGTTTTTCTTTTCGCATAGCTATAGAAATATTTTGGATTTTCCTTCAACCACCTTTTCCTCTTCACTCTCTGTATGGCCCTGAATCAGGGCTTGTATTGCTCTAGCGATATTCTCCTGTTTTTCTTGTATTACTTCTCCGGTATTGTTGTCTTTACAGTTTACTAATTTCTCCAATACTCTTTTTCTTTTGTGTGTGTGTGTGTATATATATATATGAATAAAACCACGAAGGAAAGGAAACACAGAGTGGTGCTCAAGCGCTTTCGTCTGATGACTTCCTCAGGAACACTCATTAGACGAAAGCGCTTGAGCACCATTCTGTTTCCTTTCCTTCGTGGTTTTATCCATCATAAATATTTTTCACGTGTTACTTCCGTGAAATAATTTTCATATATATATATATATATATATATAATCTTTCAGGCCAACAAAGACCCTAGGATCCACTCATGGCTGGTCTACCTAACTGTGTTCGTAATTGTGTATTGTGCATGTCAGTAGGTATGGGCGAAAAATGGACGAGTGCAATGCAATTGCAAATGTTGCTCAATGGCGCAAAGGAAATGTTGCAAGTTGTTGTGCAACAAGGGGTTGCAAGTTGTTATGCAACAAAGGGGACGGGGATGTTGCAAGAGCAACAAGTGGTTATGCAACTTGAAGGCGGAGTTACCCCCCAAGAGAAAGAGAGAGGAGAAGTATAGAAAGGAAGAGGAGAGATGTTCGCTTGGCAGGAGCCAAGCGCATATTAAGACTTCAGCCGAGCGGCGGTTGTCTTAATATGTTCCTAATCAGCCAGTTGGCTTATCTGGCTGAGTTGCCAGATTGCGCTATTTATTTAATTAAAGCATATATTCTGGCTTAATCAGCCAGTTGGTTTAGAAGGTTGAGTTGCTAGTTTGCGCTATTTATTTAATTAAAACATATTCTGGCTTAATCAGCCAGTTGGCTTAGAAGGCTGAGTTGCCAGTTTGCACTATTTATTTAATTAAAGCATATATTCTGACTTAACCCGCCAGTTGGCTTAGAAGGTCTAACTAGCCATTTGGTATAATTAAATAATAATAATAACGTTTATATATACAACCAAAAGAATTAAATAAAACACCACCACATCACTCTTTATTTAGATGAATTATTGGATTGGCATAATTCGTCAGCTGGCTTAACCTGCCAGTTGACTTAGAAGGCCTAACCAACCATTTGGTATAATAAAATAATAATAATAATAATAATAATAATAATATAATAACGTTTATATATACACATCCAAAAGAATGAAATAAAACACCATCACATCACTCTGCTTATTTAGACAAATTATTGGATCCAATTTCAGGAAATATATTGAAAATAAATATACATTCCTATACAAGCGAAGGAATATATGCAATAAAAAATAATAATAGCATAAGGACGAATTATTGGATTGGCATAATCCGTCAGCTGTCTTAACCTGCCAGTTGACTTAGAAGGCCTAACCAGCCATTTGGTATAATTAAATAATAATAATAATAACAATAATAACATTTATATATATATATATATATATACAGTCGACTCCACTTAAAAAGGTCACTTAATTAGCAGGTCATATGGTTTAAGCAGTCATCTTGCTAAATCCCAAATATTTTATATGTCTGCCATTATAATTTATATTGATAAGAAGGTCACGTCTAGGATAGGTAAGCCGCTTAATGAGGTTAAAAATACAAGTATCAGTCAGAACTATTTTTGCCACTTTCCACCAGAATCAGATTTATTACCGTAAGAAAATATTTACCGTGAGAAAATATTTACCGTGAGAAAATAACCATTCCAAACAGATTATTATCGGATTATTGAAAGAGAAGATTTTGATAGAATGGCAGAAATATCAGAAAATGAAGGCATTTTTGAAGGGGCAACAGACGAAAAAATCATTGCAGGAATTAAACAAAAAGAAGACAGCGAAGATCAAGATAGCGACGATGATGAAAATGAAACATATACACCCCTTTCCCGTAAAGAAATTTCGACTCTTTCGAATTTATTAGATAGATATGGAAATATGCAAGGCAACCTTTCAACTTTAAAACATATTTCCGCTATACAAACAGAACTGAGTAAATTGTGCGCAAATAATTTAAAACAAGCTACCATCAATGATTATTTTCGTGAATAAATACTGTATGACGTATTTTAACCCTATTGATCCAAAGTTGTATATACAATTAATGTTTTTTAATAAATTAAATAAAGTACTGTAAGACTGTATTTTAATAAAAAAACTATTGAGTGAGTTAGTGTTTAATATACTGTACCTCTTTACTGTTATAACAAGGTAGAACAACAATAGAGCGTATAAAGAGTTAATGGAATGGTAATAATATATGTATCCTGCCAATAACACTAGGAAATGGATAAACAGGTCGGCCGCATAAGAAGGTCAGAAACGTTTAGTCCCAAAGCGACCTTTTTATCCGGATTTGACTGTATATATATATATATATATATATATATATATATATATAAGGCCGTTTCGAAAAATCGAAATTTATGATGGCTCAACGCACACATACTAAAAAAAGTAATGTCATGAATAAAGACTTCATGCAAAATATTAAGACAAGAGCTTATTGTTATCCCACCCCTCAATGCATATCTATTTTACCCCTCATGAGAAAATTTTCATTTTTCTGGCAAATATTTATTTATTTTGTGATGTCCTCTTAAATTTGGTATATAAAATTCATAAATAAAATTGGAAGATAAGTAGGTCATTTTCAGGAATGGTCCAGTAACCCCCCTATATTCTTTAGAGAGAATTCTAGAAAATTCTTCCTTCAGGATAACTATTCTAGAATTTCCATTTTTTCCCTTTATGGATTATATGATGTTTTATTTGCTTTTTCATCTATAATTACTGATATTTTCACAAGTTTACTGTTCTAGAAAGGTTACTTCATGTTACTTTACAACTTTCTTACAGTAATCAAGTCATAATATAATTTAGGTGAGTGATTAATGATTATATTATATTATTATTAAGACTAACAGGTGGTAAAACTTTTTCCCTCAGAATTATGGCAAAAACCAGAAACAAGTGTGAAGTCTGGTTGGTCGGACAAGTGCTGGAAGAGGGTTTTTCTGAGAAGCAGCTTCCAACTAACAGTGATGTCCTTAAACGTCTTTTTTATCACATTAAGGTGGGAAAGCAAAATGTCTCTGTAGCTTGCGCAACTGTAGCCAACGAAGTTATTGCTATGTGGGAAAAAGCCTCCTTAATTACATCCCACAAGCCTTATATTGTCTCAAAGCTTAAAAGGCTTTACAATAAGCATGAAGGGCTGGTCAAGAACCGAACTCGACGAACTCCTACCCAAGAGAAGAATGAAGCAGAATTTGTCACCAGCTTAAAGAAGCTTTTCGATGTAGCTCATTCAGAAGTGGAAACAGAAATAAAATTGCAGGAGGATAAAGATTTTCTTAAGGATCAAAGGAACGATCGGAAAATGATTATGGGTCCAGAAGACAAGGAGTTTCCAAGAAAGGCAAAAGCACGACAGATAAGCATGGAAAGAATGGAAAAACTTCGCAGGAAATCAAAGGAAGAAATGAGGCAATTGACAAAGGTTGTGGATCTCAACCAATGTGAAAATTCCGGTTCAGGAGGAAGTGAAGAATCATCTGGTGATGAATTGTTCTACAGAGCACTCTCATCATCATCTTCTAAAAAGGAGAAGCTTGAACCAGGTGTAATTGTTAGGGATAAAAAGTTCTTGGCTGCTCTGGACCGCACTGGAACATCTGCAAGAGCTGCTATGCACATTGTGGCAACTGCCCTTTCAGCTGCTGGAGTGGAAATTGAAGAGATCACACTTTCATCATCCTCTATACAGGTCTCGGCGATCAACACGGATGCAGATGGGAGAAGACATTAAAGCCAGTTTCCAACCAAATACCCCTTTAATAATTCATTTTGATGGAAAGCTTCTTCCATCCATGCATGGGGGTAAGATTGATGTAATGCCCATTGTTGTGACTGGTGCAGGCGAATTAGAAAAATTACTGTCTATTCCAAAGCTTATTTCTGGAACGGGAGAAGAAATGGGGAGAGCAGTTTTAGATGTCTTGAAGCAATGGCCACAAGTAAATGAGTGGGTAGCAGGCCTTTGTTTTGATACTACTGCAAGCAATACAGGTATCCATGCTGGGGCTTGTACCATCATCCAAAAGGCCCTTCAGAGATCACTCCTTTTTCTGGCATGCCGCCACCATATCCACGAGCTTCTTATCACTGCAGTTTTTGACATGTTTTTCTCTTCTTCGGGTCCAGAAATTCCCTTATTCAATCGATTCAGAGATTGTTGGGATAACATTGATCAGCAGAATTACAAGCCCTATGAACCCAATGATCTCACCTCAGAATCTTTAGATCATTGGATCTTGAAGCACAGAGACAAGCTTATTTCTTTCATCAACTCCAAACTTCAAGAGGGCCACACTCGAGGTGACTACAGGGAATACTTAGAACTTGCACTTATCTTCCTTGGTTGTCCAATGCCTAAAACAAATAAAGGCTCTGATAGCAGATTCCACTACCCAGGAGCTTACAGCAGAGCTAGATGGATGGGAAAGGGCATCTATTCCTTAAAAATTTACTTATTTAGGAACCAATTCCTTCTCACCCCTCATGAAAAACAAGCTCTGATACGAATAAACGCCTTTTCAGTGACAGTTTATCTTCAAGCTTGGTATACATCTCCAGTTGGAATTGATGCTCCAGCAAATGATTTGGCCCTCCTCAAGATGCTACATATCTACAAGATCCAGGTTGATAAGGAAGTGGGTGCTACAGCCCTCAAAAAACTTCAGAACCATGGTTGGTACTTGAGTGAGGATCTTGTAGGATTTGGCTTTTTCTCAAACCTCGTGACTGAAGATGATAAGGTTCTAATGCTCCACAACCTTCACCACGCGCCTCCTCGAAAAGTGAGGGCAAGAAAGGTGGACCCCCGAATGTTGCAAAACCCCAATGACTTAAAGATTACCAGTTTTGTCACAACTCAAACACAAGACTTCTTCAAGTGTTTGAAAATAGAAATTCCAAAGAAACTTGAAGACATTAAGGAGCACCGTAATCGGGTCATGGCAGTCAAAGTAATCAACGACTGTGCTGAACGAGGAGTCAAACTGGCTACAGAGTTTAATGAGAAGCTCACAAAGAGTGAGGAAGAGAGACAACTGGCCTTTCAAATCATTGAAAATCAGAGAAAGGAGGTCCCTCAGCCACTGAAATCCCTATATTCTTAATCAATATATGTCTTAAATAGAATTTAAGTCGCTTTGTTTTAAAACATATTTTTCGTTCAGTCTTATATTTGCTCTAATTATCCATTAATGTAAAAGAAGTGCCATCTGAGGGGTGCCTTTTTATCATTCAAATAAAATGATATTTTGTCTATTTGTTTTCTTCCTTTATATAAAAAAATAAAAGTGTGTGCGTTTATCAAAATTCAATTTTAAAAATTACCATATAATCGTGAAACGGTCTAATATATATATATATATATATATATATATATATATATCTCTCCAAAAGAATTAAATAAAACACCCCATCACATCACTCAGCTTATTTAGACAAATTATTGGATCCTATTTCACGAAATATATTGAAAATAAATATACATTCCTATACAAGCGAAGGAATATATGCAATCAAAAATGATAATAGCATAAGGACGAATTATTGGATTGGCATAATCCGTCAGCTGTCTTAACCTGCCAGTTGACTTAGAAGGCCTAACCAGCCACTTGGTATTATTAAATTATAATAATAACAACGTTTATATATACACATCCATAAGAATTAAATAAAACACCATCACATCACTCTGCTTATTTAGACAAATTATTGGATCCAATTTCACGAAATATATCGAAAATAAATATACATTCCTATACAAGAGAAAGAATATATGCAATAAAAAATAATAATAGCATAAGAACTACGAGCGAGGAGTATATATATAATAAAAAAATAATAATATACAAGCCCAGACCTATCCAAATTGATCATTCTAACGAAGGTCAAGTGTATCACTCCACCTTAGACCTAGAGTTTAACGTTGAATCCGAACCACGTCTAAAATAAAATGTTAAAACACTCCTTAACACAATAAAATCTAATTTCAGAATAAACAAATTTTAAACAGCCTAACCATACAAAATATCACTCGGGAGCGGAATAAGACGGTTTACCGAGAATAACAGAATCACCTTGTGAAAATAATATTTATTACTTACAGAATTGCTCACTCCGTCGAAGGTCAAGCTTTTCACCCCGTCCTAGACCTACAGTTTAACGGGGGATACTACTACAATAGATCTAGTTGGCCTGGTGAAGTAGTGAGTTGAATTCTTTTACTCTCCATCTCTTAGGTACACCCGGATCATCGGGGATCTTTTTTCTATTCCATGGAATTTTAGATCCTCCCCTTTTCCGTACCGTAACAGTTGAATTTTATCAATGTTAAACTCCATATAAAAACTATCCAACATCGCCTAAAACTTACTACATCATTGCCCCTAGCCCTTCCTTCACGCATTAAAAAAGTTCTACTTTATCGGCAATCTTTGTTTAGCATCCCCCCTGATTGTTCACCCCGGCGAAGGTCAAGCGTGTCACTCCACCTTAGACCTACAGTTTAACTTGAATTCGAACCACGTCTAAAATAAAATGTTAAAGCACTCCTTAACACAATAAAATCTAATTTCAGAATAAAAAAAAAATTTAAACAGCCTAACCATACAAAACATCACTCGGAATTGTCCTGTAAATGAAAGAGAAAAAACAAACAACAACAATCAGTTCACCTATATATATATATATATATATATATATATATAAAGTAAAAAACATTAATTCATCAAAAGCATTTACGAAAACAATTTCTCTATTTCATTTAAACCAATTTTTTATCTTTTTATAACAAATTTTGCTTATTTTGAAGTCTCACACAATTTATATACGGCAAGCATAATAAACTTAAACAGTCCGAATTTGACCCAGTATAAATTAGTGTCTTTAACGATTATTTTTCGACTTTAAACCTTTAAATTAACTTAAAATTATAAAGCGAACTAAAACAACAAAGCGATGCCTGAAATCCATTATTTACTTCCAATCAAAATTAATCTTAAAACTCGAATAGATTCTGGAAAATTTTGCTACTTCCTTATTGAATCTCTTAGAATGCCCTATATATATATATATATATATATATATATATATATATATATATATATATATATTTTTTTTTTTTTTTTTTTTATTACCTAAATTTCTATCACCATAACACTCAAACATTTTAAACCATAATATAAAAATCATCGCGAAAAGGAAACAAACAACTCTCGAATTCCGACCCTAATTTTGACTCCATATTATTACGGCTTCGACAAGACGACTCAGATAAATTTTGAGTCAAAGCGGTTTGGAAATCTAGACCCCAACGAGAAGAGAAAAAAAAAATTTTTAACCGCGAAAATTACGAAAATGCTCCCGATGAGAAGAAATTTTTAAAATGATCTGCGCCATCTTGAAAAACAGCTACAATGATTGTTAAGGAATGAGAATCGAAATTTGCTTGCAAATGGGATAACACAATGCATCTTGCTATTTAAATAATCGAACCAGAATATTTATTAATGCTATAATACGGGTAGCAACAATTTTGACCGAAATATAAGGCGACGTGGGAAAGCCCTTATATTTATATAAAGGAGCACCCCGTAGCCACCAAAATGTTGTTTAACTTCTTTAAGGGCCCATTCCTTCATTATTATATTTCATTATTTACCGTACTTACTATTCATTTTCTCTCTATCTTTCATTTATCGTTCTCTTTACTCTCGTTTCGCTGTGCTTTATAAATACAGGTAGCATGTGGCCGAGTTTGAGAAGCCATTATGATTCGAACAATGCAAAGGAAACCGGGGGATTGATTATACACTACACTTTACTAACTTTTATTTATGCCGATACGCTTTTAGATAAGCGGGGTAATGCGAGGGGGTGGGGGGAGTAACGTAATATTATTCTAAATTTACAAATACACCGTAACACACAAAAGCACCTTCTTAACCCCAAGGCCGACCGATGGCTGAAGGGCATTTCTGCCCAGAAAAAACGTTTTCACGAGCTAAACACATTTTTATTCACACTCTGTCTAATTCTGCGTTTTGTCAAAAACATTTAAAAACGTAGAAGATTGGGATCTATCCAACAATAAAAAATTATGAAATGCTTCGATATATATATATATATATATATATATATATATGATCTACTAAGTCCTTTTTAATCCGGTAGTTAAAAGATTACATTCATTTTCACCTGTTCAGTCTCATTTGTTTAAGGTTCAAAATTGAGTGTCAAACGCGTTGCAAAAGAGCATTTCCCTCCTCCACCAGGCGGTCATGTGTATCGGAGGGCGCAAGAGAGCAACTCGTTCCTCCACCAAGACAGGTCTAGAAGCCGGACCACCTGCTTGAACCCCGTGTGAAGAGAGGACAGCAGAGGGGACACAAAGAAAGGGTCAGAAGAGAGCAATAGGGTATCTAACACCGAGAAATTTCAACTCTTGAGATATGGAAGAAATGAAGAAATTAGACTGCATATTAGGCCAGATGAGCCGGGTGTACATGACTATCTATGGCGGAGAGCGCGAGAGAGCAACTAGATCCTCCACCAAGCGGTCATGTGTGGCGGAGAGAGCAAGAGAGCAACTCGCTCCTCCACCAAGACAGGTCTAGAGGCGGGACCACCTGCTTGAGCCCCTTTGTGAAGAAAGAACAGCAGAGGGGGACAACAGAAGATAAAAATAGGGTATTTAACACCGAGAAGTTTTAACTCTTGAGATATGGTAGAAATGAAGAAATTAGACTGCATATTAGGCCAGATGAGCCGGGTGTATATGACTATATGCGGTGGGAGCGCGAGAGAGCAACTCGCTCCTCCACCAAGCGGTCATGTGTGGCGTAGAGCGCAAGAGAACGGCTCACTCCTTCACCAAGCCAATCCTAGAGACAGGGACCACCAGCTTCGATCTTCGTGTGAAGAGAGACTGACACGCGGAAACGCATCGTGGTATACACACACACACACACACACACATTTTATTCATGCAGTTAACCGTGATTCACTGTCGTCAATTGAGTTAACATGACCTACTATTTGTCACCATCATGCACTTATCCGTGATCGTGGCATGGAGCTAACCGCGACTTGGAGGTGTTTACATTCGCGGGTTCCCCACCATACCGACACAATGCGACTCAGTCAGTGTCTCTTAGTGCGACCAAAGGCAATATTACGAACGAAATTATCAAAGACGCAAAGAGAAAAATCGGCGAGTGGTACCAACCTCAAACTAAACCCAATAACCATACACCCTGACAACACCTAGTGACACGCGTTCATTAGTTGCGGGACTATTTACCGAACTTTTTGATCACACCTCGTGTATATAAGATCTACTAAGTCCTTTTTCAACCGGTAGTTAAAAGAACACATTCATTTTCACCTGTTCAGTCTCAATTGTTTAAGGTTCAAAATTGAGTGTCAAACGCAATGCAAGAGAGCAATTCCCTCCTACACCAAGCGGTCATGTGTGGCAGAGAGCGGCTGTTAATTTTTATAGAAAACAGAATAAATACATTTTTACATTAAATTGTCTTCGCATCTACGTTATTTTACGTGAGACGAGAAGGAAAGAGCGCAGGTACATGAAAGGGTACCATCGGAATGTTTTTCCTGAGATAGCAGCGAGGGAATACCCATGATGTCTCACTCTGCTTCTCCTTACATTCGTTCTTTGATTTAAAATCACAATAAACAATATAAATGTTCTATGAGATTAATAATTTATTTTTCATCCTATAAACATCATCATAAACGGTAGACATGATCTACCTTAAAGCTAAAACATAACTTCTTATCAATTCATGTTTTCAGCTTCATTAAACATCGATACCCCCCCCCCCATCCCACACACATTGCTGTATATAAACTGTGTGATATATTCGTTTATTTCATTTCGTAGGCTACGAGCATTTAAGGATAGAACCTTCAAATTGTTTGTAATTGTGACACCTTCGCGAGCGCAGGGGAAACTTGAGGAAATTACGCCGGGACCGTTCGAGTTACGGCAGCCTGAAAAGAAGAGACAGTATTATGAAATAGTCTTCCTAAATGCGCAGCTCCAACGTCATTAAGATGAAGTCCATCTCCGAGGAACAAGTCTCTCCTGCTGTAGAAACTGTTCCAAAAATTTGCAAAATGCACTCCTTCCTGTTAGCAAAGAGATTTTAGGTTAGGTTATTGTTGACATAGGTCGCCTTGCTGTAGAAAGCTCTACGTTCGATAATTCAAGGAAGTATACCTGTTAAAACAATCTTATTAGTTTTTTCCTTAAGTCGCTCTAGTAAGTCCCTGTACCTAGTCAGAAGCTCTTCCGATCTAGAATTTAAAACGTTATTAGTACCGACATGAATAACATACGTTATGTCCTCAGAGGTTCCATCTGTAAAATGGTCAACACTATTAGTTATATCCTCCACCCTTGCACCAGGGTAGCAGTAACGGTGCCTACGACGAGGGTTTCTCCACAGAATTCCTCGAGCTGCCCTCGAACAATGGAATCGCCAACGAGTCGTATTTCTGGTTCATCAGCATCTTCGAAACCTAAAACAGAAAACTTATTATTTGTTATTACTGGTAGACAATCTTAGGTGTGTATGTATATACACACACACACACACACACACATTTTTTTATTTTTTTTCACCGTAAATCTTATATATAACCCTTATTTCAGATTCAAATAATAAATATTTTTAGTCTTCCCTTATAATCACTGTTCTCGCTTGACTTGCTTTGGTATAGAAATAAATTTATCTCAAAAACATATGGTTTTACTTCCATTTCCGTATTCAACCTTGTTCTTTTATAAATTTTAATTAAAATCACTCATCTATTATGGTTATTATTATTATTATTATTATATTATCTCAAATATATTCCTATTCCTACTTTGAGAGCATTATATATAGCACCTGTTTTTGACATATTTTTGCAAAATGCTGTTTTGAATTATTTTTATATTTGCTACGAACGAACAAAAACACTTGATATGTTTTTATCCTCTGAACCAACCTTAAAATCTGTCTAAACTAAGTAAATATCACCTTAGATATAAATGTTAAATTATATCGTACAAAAAATTAATAAATGAAATTTGCGCCATCATTACGTTAACACAGGAGATAACAGATAACACCAAATAACTGCTTGGATCTAGTATTCACGAATAACACCAACTTTATCAATGATATAAAAATAACACCAACATATATCTCACCACAATATTATACAGGTATCCACTAATATGGCGAGAGCACTAAAAGAAAATACTCATAATGAAGAAAGAAGTAAATATGAGATTTTTAATCTGAACTCTAAGGCTATAAATTGGGAAGAAATCAGATCCCATATGGCAGAAGCAGAGCGGAAAACAGCCTTAGAGGATAAAACAACCGAAGAAAAACTAATAACCTTGGAAAAAAAAGACGCTGGAAATCTTAGAAAAATATGTTCCGAAAGTACAGCCAAAGACAAATAGGAACTATTCCGAGGCAAATGCGAACACTGTTCCGCAAAAGAAGGAGAGTAGCCACAAAGTTAATTGCACAGAAAACAACACCAAAACGTGATACAAGTAAAATTGGAAAGTATAAACAAAGAAATACAAGCCCTAATTAAGGGCCATTCAGAGAGAGAAGGGAAAGCTGCGGTGAAAACAATAAAAGATAACCAAAATACTTCTATAGCGTCGCGTAAAGAAATGCACCCTTAAGGAAAGACAATTATGAGCTAACCGATGAGTTAAAAGAAATACCTGAAATATTGAGAGCTCACTTGAGAGCAATGATAATCGGATTTGGCCAAAGCATCCGATAAGTGTGATGATGGCATAATCTATATTATAATAAGAGAGCTCTCCGTCTGTCCGTCTGTCCGTCACACTTTCAGAAATTGTGAGAAAAAAATTCAGAAATTGTAAAAAAAATTCAGAAATTGTATTACGGGCGGCAATGTGAAGCTCAAGATTTTCATGACTGTGTTCTTTTCTGTAGTTTAGCAATGGGGGAAGGGTGGGGGTGGGGGTAATGGGGGATGGGTAGGGTAATGGGGAGGGTGGGGGTAATGGGGGAGGGGGTTAGCCCCCAAGTTGTATGAATGGGGGTGAGGAGGTTTTGGGAGATACCAGATTCAGAAATGTTGACACAATGTGAAGCTCAAAATTTTCACGGCTGGGTTCTTTTTTTGTAGTAATGAAACACATGGGAATAACAGGCAAATTGGGCAAATAGATCTATGTACAACTTCCTCCGTGAATGGCAGCAAGCTGTAAAACTCCAAGGTATATTATCATCAGAATCGGAAATACGCAGCTCAGTTCCACAAGGAACAATATTAGCCGCACTCCTATTCATTGTCATGCTGACAGACATAGACAATGAAGAAGATGACAACAGTATAGTAACATCCTTTGCTGACAATACAAAGATCAGCAGAAAAATCAGCAATGCAATGCAATGTCCCTACAGAAAAACAAAAATACAATATACAAATAGTCAAAAGACAATAACAAATTTTAACACCTAGAAATTTCAGCTCTTGAGATATGGGAGAAATATAGAACTCAGACAGCATACTATGCTAGATAGACAGGAAATTCAGAGAAGCACGAAAGAAAAAGATTTAGGAGTGATAACAAGTAGTATGACAGCAAAATGGTAGAGTGCAAAATGGGGAGAGGGGGATGGCATCCATGGGGGTTGGCACCCATGGGGTGAGGGGGTTGGCACCCATGAGGGGAGGTTGGTTGGCACCCGTGGGGGAAGGGGTATGCAAGCAAGGGGGAGGGTGTTTAGCACCCAAGCTGCATGAAGGGGGAGAGGGGGTTGGTCCGGGAGAATGACCTCCCCACAAGCTTAACCTAACCTAGGAAGGTAACCTAAGAGGGAGAGAGGAGAGGAGAAGGAGAACTTTTCGCAGGCATGTCTCATCGCATACTGGACACCTTAACAACCTCAGCTGGCTTAGAAGTCTTAATCAGCCAGTTGACTTAATCTGGCTTAGAAGGCGTAAATGGCTTGTTTAGAAAGGAATATATATATATATATATATATATATATATATCAGTGGCGATTTCTTAATGAATGCAACGCATGCAATGCATGTGTTAAATATGTTCTCTTTTCAGATCTAAGTAAGGATTATAATTGACAAAAATAATTTCAGAAACTAAAAATAGTCTAAAGCTTCAATCACGCATGTACTGGCTATTGGGCGTAAGCAAAATTATGTCTTATTTCATTAGACAATTAAGAACATTTTTCTGTACACAGATCGAAATACTTGTAGCTAACGCATTCACTAATTCAGTCTGGGTACAGAAAAATGTTCTTAATTGTCTAGTGAAATAAGACATGATTTTGTTTACACCGCCTTGCCTTGGGCAATTTTTTAAGGAAACTTCTCACTATCCATAAGATATTTTTTTGAGCCTCATAGCTAAATTCAAAAGGCAATATGTTTCAAAATATGCTTAGAAAATTTACTTAATATTTTTACTAAAAATAATTAAAAAGCTTTGTTCTGATTTTTTTTAATTAATGAAAATAATACGGCATGCATTCAGTTTTATAGGTGCATTCACCAAAGTAACATCTGGCAATTCTGACAAGGCTTCTTTCCAGTACCACCGCCGCAAGCATCCACTTGTGTTCGGTGTACCCTTTTGTGCTTTAATTATTTTGGATAATCAGTTAAATAAATTATAGCATTGTAGTGCCCATAATGACTGACGATGTGTTAATCAATTGAAGACTAGAAGATTTTACTCACTCTCTTTTGATGAGAAAAAGCGCATATTGAATAATGGCAGACCGATTCCACATTTGAATTTAAGCAAAGAAAATAAAGGCTTCACTAGGAAATTTAATCCTAAGCTGTATGATGTTCCCTGGTTATGTGGAAATATTTCAAATAACAAATTGTACTGTTGGTCGTGTTTCCTATTTTCAAGAGATAACTCTGTGTGGAATTCTGTTAGTCGTGGATACGACGATTTAAACAATTTACATACTGCAATTTCTCGCCATGAAAAATCTCTTGCTCACATAAATGCATTTGTTGATCTTAAAACATTTGGAAAGTCAGAAAGAATTGATTTAATACTCGACAAGCAGAAATCAGTTGCCATTTCCAGACATAACGAAGAAGTTAATAAGAATCGAGAAATTTTGAAACGTTGATTAGGATAACATGTTTTTTAGGTATGCAAGAATTAGCATTTCGCGGTCACAATGAAGAAAAAACGCTGACAATAGGGGTAACTATATTGAATTGGTATTTTGTATGGGAGAATTCGATGAAAAGCTTCAAAACCATTTAAAAACTGCGACTGTTTTTAAGGGAACATCATCTGCTATTCAGAATGACATAATTCAATCTATTAGTGCAGTTATGTTAGAACAAATAAAACGTGAGCTTATCGACTGCATGTATGTGGCGATTTTATTAGATGAAACATCTGATGTCAGCTGTTTTTCTCAACTCTCTACTGTTGTTCGTTATGTTAATAAACATGGAGAGATTTGTGAACGATTTATAAAATTCAATGACGTCAGCAATGATAGAAGTGCAGGAGCGATTTCTGATTTATCTATAAGGACTAGGTGAACTGGGCTGTTTGAAAAAATTAGTTGCTCAAACCTACGACGGTGCTGCTGTTATGGGGAGCGATCTTAATGGAGTACAAACAAAGATTAGAGAAACTGTACCAGAGGCTATTTTTCTTCACTGCTACGCCCATAAACTTAACCTTGTTTTATCCCAAGCTGTCGCTGAAATTTCCGAATGTAATAATTTTTTTTCAGTATTAGGAAGTTTGTCATCATTTTTCAGCAGTTCAACTAAGCGAACTTCAATGCTTGACAAAGTGTTGGAAAGCGTTTCCCTAAACTGGCTCCAACGCGGTGGAACTATTCATCTCGTCTAGTTGAAAGAGTTAAGGAAAATAAAGAAGATTTAATAGATCTTTTAAAAAGCATTCTTGAAAACCCAAAGAAATTTGATGAAAAAACAAAAAATAGTGCACGCGGATTGCTGCGTGCAATCCGCACGGTACTGGTATCGATACTTTCGATTTTAATTTTTTATTAGAAGTATTTTCTTCAATTTTTCCTTTTACTGAATATCTATTTAATGTGCTGCAAACAAAATCTATGGATATTGTGTATAGCTCAATCACCGTTGAAAGCACTATGAAAAAATCAAACAAATAAGGGATACAAATTTGCAGATATGTGGGACTTGAACAGAAGATGTGGTGAACCTGTATGTAAAAGGAAACAGAGTCTTTCTCCACGAGAGAAGTATAGTCAACTATTTCATGAAATATTCGATAATATACTTCTTCAATGAAAGAGCGTTTCAGTTCAATGGAAAAATTGGAATTCATTGAGCTTTTAGATTGCAAAAAATTTGAGTTCTATGATGTTACTTTCCCAGAGAGAGCTTTTGAATCTTTGAAAGAAGCTACAATTCATTTTTTGAGTTTCCTCGTCTCCGTTCTGAATTGTGGGTTTTATATTCGCACAAATCTTTTGCTAAAAAGAATGTTGCTGAGCTCCTAAAATATCTACTGGAAAGCGAAATGCACAAAGGTCTTAAGGAAATATATAAATTGACGAATTTGATTCTAACTATACCAATATCGACAGCAAGTGTTGAGCGATCATTTTCTGCGCTTAAAAGAATTAAAAGTTATTTACGGAGTTCCCAAAGTGAAGAAAGGCTATCTAATCTTGCCTTAATTTCAATTGAAAAAAATTTCCTCAAGAAGCTTATGGAGAATCGAGAGTACTTTTACAATTTGGTCATCGAAGAATTTTGCAGGAAAACTAGGAGAGCAGAATTTCAATTCAAATAATGCTTCACAATTATTTAAGGTAAATTTTAAATTTGTATCTTTTTCTTTAGATCAATTCGGTAACTACTATATATAAATATGTCTAATTTTTTGTTCGCATATTTAAGCCTAACATTAAATGAACTTTCCTTCAAAGAGGTCCCCAAAAGTTTGTAAAACACCTTTAACTTGCTAAGTTCTATGTAAACAATATGCAAAGTTTGGGCAAGAGGGTTAGGCGGATGTTTTTCTTCCATTCCATAACATTGCATGCCTGAACAAAAATGTCACGAGTCGCCACTGATATATATATAAATGGAATAGAGCTCGCCCCACAAAGAGAAAAAGAAAAAATATTGAATTAAAAGCATACACACACACACACACACACACACACACACACTTCGTATATAAACAGATGCATGTAAGAAGAATTGTTCTATCCCAATAGCTATATATATATATATATATTATATATATGTTAAACACAGACCGTGGATTTAATTTTCCCAGAAGAGTTCCTTGTTCCATGCACGGTCTGTGTTTAACATATAATGTTCTCAGGGAACCATTCTGAGTTTGTATATATATATATATACCTTCCTTAGAATAACTACCGCACAACCCCCCAAAATAAATCCTTAGACTACCTCGCAATCCAGCACTGCACCACCACCACCAATAGACCAAGCCACCAATAGACTGCCAAAAAAAAAAGAAAGATCACAAAGCACCAAAGAAAAGAAATTGCTTCTGAGTCGTTGGCTCGATGCGAGACAGAAGGAGATGACTTCCTTTCACGAATTGTGACGGGATGAGACTTGGGTACACTACTTTGAACCTGAAACAAAACGCCAATCCATGGAATGGCATCACGCAGACTCCCCACGCAGGAAAAAGTTCAAAATGGCTTCCTCTGCAGGAAAGGTTATGGCCACCATCTTCTGGGACATGAAAGGGGTTATTCTGGTGGACATTATGAAGAAAGGACAAACAGTCAACTCAGAGACATACTGTATATTGATTCCCTACAGAGACTCCAGAGACGTATAAAGCGAGTTTGATCAGAGAGAAAACTGGAAGACGTCCTTCTTTTGCACGATAACGCAAGACCACACAACAGTTTGCAAACAAAAATGCGCTTGAATGTGTTACCCCACCCTCCATACAGCCCAGATCTGGCATCTTCAGAATTCCATTTGTTTGGGCCAATGAAGGTTGCTATTCGTGGAAGAAAGTTTCAGAGTGACAATGAGGTTGTTGAGGAGGTTAAGAGGTGGCTCCAGCGGAACCCAGCGGACTTTTACCAGCAAGGAATAAAGGCCCTTGTTTCGAGGTGGAGGAAAGCCGTAGAAAAGAATGGAGACTATGTGGAAAAATAAAAACTTGTAAAAAAGATTTGTAACTACTTCTGTACAAAAATTTCTGGAACTTACAAGGAAATTTGGAAAGAAAAAAAAGGTGTGGCAAAATGTATTGAGTGGCCCTCGTGTATATACAGGGTGTCCCATAAGTCCGGCATCATAGGAGAAATTCATATTTTTCTATTTCTACAAACCATAATTCATATTTTTCTCTTTCTACAGGCCATAATGTCTGTGAGCAAGGAAGAACGAATCCAGATAATTCTACTCATAGGAAATTTAACAGACTGCATCCAGACCGCGAGACAATAACACAGAGTTGTGTTAGCACACTTGCTGCAAAGTTTAAGGAAACAGGATCAATAGAAGATAAACCACGCAGTGGACCTTCAAGGAGGTCCACTGACGATGATACAGCGACTGCTATCCTGGCTCATTTTAACAGAAGTCCCAATAAGTCTCTTCGGCGATTGTGCGCCGAGACAGGAGTGTCGAAAAGTAGCATCCATCGCATTCTTCAGGCTCACAAATGGCATCCATATAAACTTCAGATCCTACAGAAATTAAGCGAAGATGATCCCGACCGGCGGATGGAATTTTGTGAATGGGCTACGGAACAATATGCTCGAGATGCCAATTTCCCGTCCACCATTCTGTTCAGTGACGAGGCTGTTTTTTATGGAAATGGTGAGGTAAATCGACAGAACACCCGCTACTGCTCTCAAAACAACCCTCACTGGTATACCTCTTCAAAGGAACAAGGTGCATCTCGGGTGATGGTATGGTGTGGCATTTGGAACGATCGCATCATAGGCCCCCTCTTTTTCGATGAACATGTCACTGCAGGCACCTACCTACGTATGCTCAAGGAAGAAGCATTTCCCAGTGTCTTGAACGAAGAAGGAAATTTCCCAACATGGTTCCAGCAAGACGGCGCTCCTGCACATTACAGCACCCAAGTAAGGGAATACCTGTACCAACAATTCCCTGGCCATTGGATAGGACGTCGAGGGCCTGTAGAATGGCCAGCTCGAAGCCCGGATCTCACGCCACTAGATTTTTATCTCTGGGGCCACTTGAAAGCGCTGGTATACGCAGAGAAAATTAGGAGTGTTGAACATTTGCGGCAGCGCATTATTGGGGCATGTAACACCATTACTCGTGACATCATTCACCGTGTGCTTGCTGACTGGGTATCACGTCTGAATTTGTGTATTGAAAACAATGGTGGACATACTGAGCACGTTCTGTAAATAAAAGCTTTTGTTTTGCCTTTTTTTATTATTTTTCCTATGATGCCGGACTTATGGGACACCCTGTATATATACCCTTTGGTTAGCTTCCGCCCGAATTATTATTCATTCTGACGAAGGTCAAGCTTTTCACTCCACCTTAGACCTACAGTTTAAAGTGGCATCCGAACCACGCCCCATCAAAAGCCCAGCGTCTTAACCACTAGGCCACCTAGGGTACCCATTTATCTACCAACCACTTTCTTTATTGTGTGGAATGATGAACAGCTGGGTTTTGCTGCGCGCCGGCTGCCATCGGGTCTCGAACCCGGGGCCAATGGATTCGTAGTCAGCGACGTTGACCACTACACCACCGAGGCGCCATATATATATATTATAATATATATATATATATATATATATATATACACTCCTTTCTAAACAAACCAGATTAAGCCTTCTAAGCTAGATTAAGCCAACTGGCTGATTAAGACTTCTAAGCCAACTGCTGAGGTCAAGAGCGTCAGTATCCGATAAGATATGCCAGTGAAAAGATCTTCTCCTCTTCCTCTTTCTTAGGTTACCTTCCTAGGTCAGGTTAGGGATCCCCTTTTGGGGGTAGGTCATTCTCCCGAACCAAACCCCTCTCCCCCTTCATGCAGCTTGGAGGCTAAATACCCCCCTTACTTGCATACCCCTCCCCATGGATGCGAACCCCCTCCCCCATGGGTGCCATACCCCTCCCCCTTTTGCAACAATTGATCAACATTACATTGCAATTTGCACTCTACCATTTTGCGTTCATACTACTTGACAGATAAGCAAAATTCGAAACACAGAATCAGATAAACACCGCAGAATGAGTTACGGAACAGCTATTGAGAACCTTCAAAAGAGGGGACGAGAAGGTAATGATTCCCCTGCTGAAAACACTGATCATACCAAAACTTCAATACTGCTCAGTCTTGACGTCCCCATACAAGAAGGAAGAAACTAATAAACTAGCAGGTATTTAGAGACATTTCTCAACCAAGATCGATGGCTGGAAAGAACTCAACTATTGGGATAGACTTTGTAAATTATATGTATTCGCTGGAAAGAAGAAAAGAGAGATACACTTTAATTTACATATGAAAAATAACACTGGCCAACCAGTATTTTCAAATATAATTATTGGTGGGTTAGATAGCTGTTGGGACGCTGATTCCAAATCTGTTTTCGGTTTTCTTCTAGCAGGTCTAGTTTTGGAGATGAGACCGATCATAATATATATAATAAATATAATATATATATAATATAATACTATATATAATATAATATGTATATAATACTATATATAATATATATAATATGCATATAACTATATATAATATAATATATAATACTATACTGTATATACAGTATGTTACAGTCAAAGTGTGTAACCAGCCATTTCGCGTAATGGCTGAAACTTTTAGTCATTTTGCGAAATGGTTGTTTCACTTGGTCATTTCGTGAAATGACTAAAATCTTCAGACATTACGCGAAATGGCTAAAATTCCACCGTGGTCATTTCGTGAAATGGCTAAAATGACTTTTGTCATGAATTCATAGAAGTAACAAACATCACAATAAAATTGGAAACCTTTATTTAACTGACTAAATCTGCTAAAACATAGATCACAGGTCTGTTCAAATAAGTGAGAAACACTCTTCAAATACACATTTGAACACATTTGAATTTGAATTTTCAATATAGAGGTTTTCAAATACTAACCGGGCCTTCAATGTTATTCCGATGTCCGCCATTGAAGGCTCGGTTAGGTCACCTGTATGCCCTTGACAATTGGTTAGGTTAAGTCGTGTTATTTTCGTTAAACTAACGAAAATAACACAACTTAACTTAACCAATTGTCAAGGGCATACAGTTGACCTAACTGGGTATACAGTTGACCTAACTGGACAAATGATCTTGTACGAAATGACCAAGGTGGAATTTCAGCCATTTTGCGTAATGGCTGAAGATTTTAGTCATTTCGCGAAATGACCAAGTGAAACAGCAATTTCGCGAAATGACTAAAAGTTTTAGCCATTACGCGAAATGGCTGGTAACACACTTTGACTGTACCATAGACACAATATATAAAATGCGTCCTTTATACATGTAGCGGAGTATTTTGTCGTTGCAGCTCAGGTGTAGGCTTTTGCTTTACCGTTTCTATACCCTCATGTATGGCATTTTGTCGTTTCAACTTAGGCTTTCCGCAGGTTGTCTTGTGGTATTTTAGGAGAGAGCAGTTGCTGGCCACAAATTTGCAAACGTTGCACATGTACACCCTTTTATTCTTTGGCGTAAGTCACATGTCTAGTTGTGTGTTGTTTTTTGTTTTGTTTTGTGTCGCCCACTTACACATTTTATTTTTTTAGGTGATTTACATCAACCCACTCATCGATCATCATGCCTCGAAAGTGTAAAAATCACCGCGACAATTTCTGTTACGTGTGCGGTTCGTTCGCGACTAAATCACAACGGCGTACAATCACGATAGATCTCCGGGAAACTTACCGGCTATACTTCGGCTGTCCAATGGGCGACCAAGATAAGGCGTGGGCGCCACATGTTATTTGTACCGCCTGTTCGAATGGATTACGTGATTGGTTGAACCAAAGGAAAAAGTCGATGCCTTTCGCTATACCCATGAAATGGAGGGAGCCGAGAGACCATTATGGCAATTGTTACTTTTGCAATGTTAAAATAACTGGATTCTCCGTGAAGAACAAGCATAACATCGTTTATCCGAACGTAGACTCCGCGATCAGACCGATCCCTCACGATGACACGATGCTGATTCTAGTACCTCCACAGCATGGACTCGATTCTTTAGAAGACGAAAGGGAATCCGACGAAGATGCGATTGGCGGAGATGCAGGACCTTCGGCACATCTTGACTACACACCTGACGAAGAGCAATCGGAGCCGGAGAGGTTAACTCAAAACGAGTTGAATGACTTCATTAGAGACCTAGCCCTCTCCAAAGAGAAATCAGAACTTCTCTCCTCGAGACTCAAGTAGAAACAGTTACTTAAGAAGAACGTCCGAGTGTGTCACTATCGAAAACGAAACCATGATTTGGCGACATTCTTTACAGTAGATGGTCCGCTCTGTTATTGCTATGATATCAATGGACTTTTCGAGAATTTGTCACAGGTACACACACCATCTGAGTGGCGCCTCTTCATTGATTCCTCACAGCAAAACTTGAAAGCGGTTCTCCTGCATAACGGGAACTAAAAGCCGTCCATCCCGATCGCCCACTCCGTTCATCAAAGGAGACGTATGGTAACATGAATATACTACTGGAAACAATCCAATACAGCACTCATCAATGGAATATCTGTGGTGACCTCAAAGTCATTGGTATGTTAATGGGTATGCAAAGAGGGTTCACGAAATACTGTTGTTTCCTATGCCTATGAGACAGCCATGCTACCGCGGATCATTACATCAGACTTGACTGGCATCAAAGAAGCACATACGAGCCAGGAACGGGCAGTGTCCAGTGTGTGCCTTTTGTTGATCCAAAGAAGATTTTCCTGCCACCTCTCTACATTAAGCTCGGTTTAATGAAAAATTTTGTGCTATAAAGCTATGGGTAAGGCGAATTCGAGAGGGTTTCGATACCTTGTTGAGAAATTTGCAAACATCAGTGCCGCGAAATTGAAGGAGGGAAGCTTTGTGGGGCCCCAAATCAGGGAGGTTCTGCAGGATGAAGGCTTTGAAGAAAACCTCAATGCCTTAGAACTAAAAGCATGGCAGGCTTTCAAATGGATTTGTGGAAACTTCTTGAGTAACCACAAGTCTCCCGCATACAAAGATGGAGTTCAGAAACTGTTCGATGCATATCAAGAAATGGGCGGTCACATGTCCTTGAAAATACCGGGTGTCCCATTCGAAATGAAACAACTTTGAAACTCTGTAATTTTTAAAGTATTAATGTGAGAATGTTGAAACTTTGCCAGTTACTACACCATATGCATAAGTTTTTGTCATAATGTTTTTGTTTGTTTCAGATTGAATTATGTTTACCCCACAAGAAAAAGCGAAATGTGTGTTATGGATGGCTGAGTTGAAGTCCCCTACTCTGGTGCAACGGCGATTCTACAACCTTTCACAAGGAACCACCCACCAGAAGAGACCTCTATGCATGGACCAAGAAATTTGAGGAGACTGGCAGTGTTCTAAAGGAACACTCTGGTGGGCGAACAAGATCGGAAGATGTTGAACGAATACGCGGCGCCTTTGGTAGTAGCCCGAGAAAGTCCATCCTTCGTGCCAGTGTCGAACTGCAGATTCCTCGTCAACTGTGCAGAGAGTCGTGCGCAAGCGGCTGCAGCTCTATCCATATAAGCTTCAAATTGTTCAGCATATAACATGTGAAGATCTTAAAAAAAGGAAACATTATGCTATGCACAATGTATCTAATGTATCTAATGTATCTAAATGTTATAATTCACGTATATCATATGAAACTTTATGACAGTGAATATTTACTGTGTGAATATTACATTGTTTGCATCATTCAATAAAATATTATAAGGTTTCAAAGTTGTTTCATTTCGAATGGGACACGCGGTACATTTTTTACATTCACATCTAGATTTCTTTCCCAAAAACCTTGGCGCGGTGAGTGACGAACAGGGGGAACACTTCCATGAAGACATCCAGTAAATGGAAAATCGCTACCAAGGTTTCTGGAATGAAAGTATGCTGACAGACTACTGTTGGATGTTGTACCGCGACGATCCGGACGACGTTTACAAAAGAAAATCGTACTCGCAACGTTTTTAGTGTTGGTGTACATTTCTTTTTATGAATAAAGGTGTACTTTTACGATAAACTGCGGTGAAATTAACATTAGTCATATTTCGACAACTAGATGGGCTAGAGGAAAACCGAAACCAGATTTGGAATCAGCGTACAAAACCGGTCCAGACAAGTGTGTATACATCTTTGATGAGAGAAAAAAGGTCGATTTTGTCGACCAGTGTAATTGAAAACGAGGCACCTAACCTCAAACTAAACCAATTAACATTCAAACTACACTGGAAAATAGAAATGTAGAATGTGTAATGTTCCCAAACTAAAGGGGCATCCTCAACACTGAAGGAAAATAGGTTAGTTGTCAGGGGACCAAGACTTTTTAACCAGCTTCCAAAGGACCTCAGAAATGTCACAGGGGTCGAAGTTGAAATCTTCAAAAGAAGATTAGACGCCTGGCTCAGGACGGTACCAGATGAGCAGAGTGTGCCTGGCTACGTCCGATATACAGTTTTCCTCTATACTTAATAATTTTCCTGTATATTCTCTGAACCACCTTTAATGATCTTATAAAAATTATGTTTAATAATCTAATTACGAGCGTAACGTCAGGAACAGTGCAATATTCGGAGGGGAGTATTTTACTTCATAGTGTTCTTGTAAAAAAAAAATTATATAGGGTTATGGTTTATTGCGGTCACCCTTATTCACTGGAAATTTCCAGTAGATATCCGTGGAGAGTTAACGACAAAAACCCAACGTTTTTCGTTAAAAAGTTATGTTTGTGGAGGTCTTCAAAAGACCTCATTAAGTAGTTATTTTTTTTGGGGGGGGGGGGGTTAATGTTAAATTTATTTGCCTTCGGTATTTTAGCGCTGCCTAATGGTAAAGAAGGAAAATTACCATACCTTATTTTTTCGCTGGGCCTCGCTTCTAGTTGTAGGGCGCGACACTATATTTAAATACCTGAAGGAATAGGCCTATCCTTTTTGAGTTATTAGTTTTATTCACTCAGAACTTATAGGAAGATTAATTACGTCTCCCTTGCTTAAAGCATCGCTTGGAACTCTCTCCGCTCTGCGATCAGCTAATATAAATTTCTTTGTCTTCAATTTCGCTGACTTTACAAAGTCCCCAGACGTCTAATCTTCTGTCGAAGTAATTTTCATGCGTCAGCGATGGAAAATTTAGATACGAAATAATGCATTTTTCTTGTTATGTGGACCCAATGCCGCCATATTGGGTTCTATGTATGGCAATTATTTTCATTCCCAATAGGCTATGCCGCCAATTCCGAGGCAATTTTGTAGATATTTAATTCAATGAATTAATAATTTGTATTTAATTAAGAAATAAAGCTACCACATACGATACCATGTTATAGCCGTATATAGTTTTTTCATAGTTGTTCTGCAACAACTTGTAATAGCTTGTAAAAACTATTGAAACCAAAGAGAATTTTCTGCGTTCAGCTAAAAATCAAGCAAAAATTAAAACACTCTCCAACAGACTTCTTTAACTCTTTACTGAGTTGTTTTCAAATAAGCATACATTTTCTTGTCTATTAAGTATATATATATATATAGGGTGAGCGAAAAGTCCCTGTTCACCTGCCCACTTTCAAGTGCAGGTACAGGTTCACTACACTTCTTGCAGGTACACAGGGACTTTTCGATCACCCTGTGTATATATATATATATATGGGATGAATTTCACAATTAAACAGGTGAAATGAATGAATGATGCAAACCGACAAGGAAAAAGAAAAAAATTATTCCAAGGTCTTTCGTGTATTCAGCAGTATACCTTGTGAGGGTGGATTTGCATTATATATATATATATATATATATATATATATATATATATATATATACTGTACATACATATGTTAATGAAAATGAAAACCCGAACGAAACAGTTTCAATAAAGTACTGACAACACTTATCGATGTTCGATATTGACTTAATGAATCCTATACGATGAGTATGCAGATAATGTTTCACATTTATCTTTCAATATACGGCCTGGAGACATCATACGTACATTTAACTTCAAGTTCCGTAGTGTGAGCAGAACGCATGCGGTTATTTGCATGACAAGTGTCACCGCGAATGGCATAATTACACCTCTCACTGAAGATAAAGCATTGAAATGGGCATCACTCTCAAATATATGAGACTGCTTATTTCTGCTTTTAAAGCTATCTGAATGCCGTTTCTGGCAGTTCATTTAAATTTAACTTCACTTTCGTCCTAGCTATATTAGAATGCCAGCTGCACCTTGCGCAACAAAAGCCCCCGAAACAACCAAGGGGAGGGACTGGAAGATGCAAGGGTGTTACTAAAACCTTCCCTGGTTCTCAATTAATGTGTATACTAAATACACATACTAGTCGTTTAGGAACACCCCTTTGTCTCCTCCCACAGTAGGGAAATGAGAAGGGCGGGTGTGTCACTAAAACCCATGGTTCTTCCTTAATGTGTAAACTAAATTTGGCGCAGATAACCCTTGCCGTTTAAGGGCCCCCTCCCCGTCTCCTCCGATAGGACGGGATGAGAAGGGCGGGTGGTGTTACTAAAACCTTCTCTGGTTTTCCCTTAATGTGCGTACTAAATTTGGTACAGAGTGCCCTAGCCGTTTAGGGCGCCACTCCCAATACCAGGGACGTTTTTAACATAGGGGCAAGCGGGGCACGACCCCGACGAGCCCCCTTACCCAGGGCCCTTTTGTCTACTTTTATAGACACTTTTGTAACTTGTAAGACTTGGCGCAGAAGCACGTTCTAGATCACTGATCATTGCTCCATGGTTCTTTAACCTTGAATGTAGTTTGAACAGACATGTTAACCATTATGTGAGCACATTTTCTCCCACAAAATTTACCATTAAGCTATGTTTAGTCATTTACCTTCCTGTGAGTATGTAAGTCATTGGTTCCAACTGTTGTAATACATTTCATCTGAATCTTGATATTTACTGTTGCATTTTTTCCAAGCATTAAATGTTTAAGATGAAAAAATTAGATATAATTTAGAGTGCAGGAATGATTTGGTGGCTATAATGTAAGTTGGTTGCTATAATCTTCTGCTCTATATATCTGCATCCGGAATAAAGCTTACAAAAATCAGTGCTGTTTGTATTTTTTGTTGTTTTTTTTACTTTGGTTGAAATAACTTTACTTGGTACTTTCCTGGGTGCTTTCCTGTTAACGGGAATACCCAACCCCCCGCCACCAAACTCTTTGTTATGTATTTTTGCTCTCGTCATTTTTGTTTAAACTAACGAAAATATCACAACTTAACCTAACCAATCATCAAGGGCGTGCAGTTGACCTAACCGGGCATTCAGTTGACCTAACCGGGCATTGAATTAACCTAACAGGTTAATATAACGGAAAATGCCCGGTTAGGTCAACTGAATGCCAAGTTAGGTTAACTGAATGCCCGGTTAGGTCAACTGTACGCCTTTGATAATTGATTAGGTTAGTTTAGTTAGTTTAGGTTAGGTTAGGTTAGTTTAAACGAAAATGTCGGGAGCAAAAATACATCATAAACAGTTTGGTAGTCCCGATAATACGTAAGTACCGAATTTATTAATCATTTAAACGAAATTAGTCAATATGTAAGCGATAATCAGTTAGTAGGGGGCCAAAATGTCTTTACGTCATCTAAAATCGCAGAAAAAACGTCGCTGCTTTCGGTACGTTGTCGCCACATGAATTCCGCAAGATACGAGTCCAGATGATGGCGGGCGGTTGGGTATTCCCGTTAACAGGAAAGCACCCTTTCCTGTTATCCCGGACCACAGACTTTTTTTAACACTTGCCAATCAAGGTATTCAAAATGTTTTGGTTACATTTAGTCGTGATATTTTTGTTAAAACTAACGAAAATATTACAACTTAACCTAACTAATCATCAATATATATATATATATATTATATATATATATATAAAATTTGGTTCTACATAATTTAGAACTGTCACATTATTAGTTAGAATTTAGGACCGTAAAAGCGAGGATATCCTGGGGTCCGGGATAACAGGAAAGTACCCTTTACTTAAATATGTAGTGATTAATGAAAACATTAAAGAGTTTTTCGAGAACTTCCATTAAGGAAAACTGGTAAACGGGCCCGGGCCCCCTGTGGCATAACTTGCCTCGACCAATTCAAAACCTTAAAAAAGTCCCTGGCCATTAATTATATTGGCCGGGGCCGGGGCTGGGTGACGGTGACGGTGCCGGTGCCCAATACTCCGTTAAGGAAGACTGGGAGGGGCGAGTGCGTTACTAAAATTTGTGTATACCAAATTTGGTGCAGTTTACCGTATCTGTTTAGGCATGTATAAAACACAGATCTACATACATCATCACCATCGTCTAAGGGTGTGCGGGGAATCGGAAAACTAGAATCGGGTCGATTCGGCAAAAGAATCGAAACCCGACCCGAATCAGTGCTCAGTGAATCGAGAATTTCGATTCGGCCTGTTCCGACTTAGTTTAAATTGTCTGGCAAGTATGGTGGACATTGGAAATTGGAACAGGGTGGGCGGAATATAGTGAAGAAGGTTAAGCCTAAACTTTAAGTTACAACATAAATTGTAAACAAATTACCGCAATAAATGGAAATAAAATACACAACGATACTCTCTTTGTAACGGTCCGAGTGAAAAAGGGAAGAGATCTTAAAAATTACACAGGCCTGTAAATTGAAACTTGTAAAATTGAGTTTATGTTCTAATATGTGATCTTCCCTAAGTTTGCTACACTGATTTCAAGGTGACATCCATTTTCTTGTATCACGTAAGGGAAAAAAGCAAAAGGAAAACACTTTTTTCCTTACCTTGTACAAAGTATTTCATATATCCAAATAACAACTTGTGTACATTTTGATAAAAAAATGGACAAAACTCAATTAAAGTGAAGAAAACAGAGGCCTATTAATACAATACAATACAAATGTGACAGATTATACTAGAAATAGCGGTAACCAGTGATTTTTCAACTTTGTCATGATGAACAATGCGATATAATTTTTGTGTATTTCATTCCGAAAGGGCAAAAAACAGTATGACGTTTTGCGAAAAATTTGTAGGTGATGGAGAAAAATAGATATCATTTTTGGGATCACTTTAACATATTGCTTCCCAAAGCATTCGGGAAGCAATATGTTAAAGTGATCTCTCCTGGGAAGCAATATGTTAAAGTGATCTCTCCTGGGAAGCAATATGTTAAAGTGATCTCTCCTGGGAAGCAATATGTTAAAGTGATCTCTCCTGGGAAGCAATATGTTAAAGTGATTAACACTGGGAAGCAATATGTTAAAAAGAGAAAGGTTGGTTGGTTAGAAGGAGGTTGGTAATCTAGGAGATAACCTACCGACCATAAACAAAGCTATAAATGCCCTAACCAGGCATTCTTTATAGATTTAATGTAGGTTAACTGAATGCCCGGTTCGGTCAACTGAATGTCCGGTTAGGTCAACTGTACGCCCTTGATGATTGGTAGTTTAAGTCGTGATATTTTCGTTTGTTTTAACGAAAATATCATAGCTTAACCTAACCAATCGTCAAGGGTGTACAGTTGACCTAACCGGGCATTCAGTTGACCTACATTAAATATATAAAGAAAATGAAAAGATGCAAAAAGGAGCTACTCAACTCGTACTTGTGGCAAATGATGTGGCGTGACCGATTCTTCCGAAATCCATTTTTTACTTTGTGTGACCATTTCGCGCAACAATTCTAATAAATTTACTTTCAATCTAATATTTTAACATGTTATGATTTACTTTTTATGCCTTTACTTTATTAAAGCAAACATTTTTTATCGTACTCCTTATCCTAAATATTGGGAAGCAATATGTTAAAGTGATTAACACTGGGAAGCAATATGTTAAAGTGATCCTTTTATTTTCTTATTATCTTCCATAGATTAGTTTAAATTGGCCTCGAGGTTGAGGGCGTATATCAAGGCAAGTTTTACCTCTTGGTATGCGGATAAAGTTTCAGCAGCACTCAACGTAAATGAATCTATCGGTAAGATACTGTACATTTGAAGCTCTTCACACTGAAACCTATTCACGTTAAATGGATTGTCTCTGCATGGGATAACCTACACAAAATGAGGGAGACCATTCGGAAGGGTTGGGAAATTAGTGGCATTTATGACATTCTTGTTATACAGTAATACAGTATAATTTAAAATGTTTTTACTGCTTTTACTTTCCAATGTTTATTATAATATACTGAATTTACTTTTCAAATAAAGTATTTTAATGATCTAAGTTTTATTTGGATCACTTTAACATATTGCTTCCCAAAGCATTCGGGAAGCAATATGTTAAAGTGATCCCTCCTGGGAAGCAATATGTTAAAGTGATTAACACTGGGAAGCAATATGTTAAAAAGAGAAAGGTTGGTTGGTTAGAAAGAGGTTGGTAATCTAGGAGATGACCTACCGACCGTAAACAAAGCTATAAATACCTTAACCGGGCATTCTTTATATATTTAATGTAGGTTAACTTAATGCCCGGTTAGGTCAACTGAATGTCCGGTTAGGTCAATTGTACGCCCTTGATGATTGGTTAAGTCGTGATATTTTCGTTAGTTTTAACGAAAATATCACAACTTAACCTAAACAATCGTCAAGGGCGTACAGTTGACCTAACCGGGCATTCAGTTAACCTACATTAAATATATAAAGAAAGTGAAAGGATGCAAAAAGGAGCTACTCAACTCGTACTTGTGGCAAATGATGTGGCGTGACCGATTCTTCCGAAATCCATTTTTTACTTTGTGTGACCATATAACGCAACAATTCTAATAAATTTACTTTCAATCTAATATTTTAACATGTTATGATTTACTTTTTATGCCTTTACTTTATTAAAGCAGACATTTTTTATCGTACTCCTTATCCTAAATATTGGGAAGCAATATGTTAAAGTGATTAATATTGGGAAGCAATATGTTGAAGAGAGGTTCCTGGGAAGCAATATGTTAAAGTGATCCCATTTTTGAACTCAGCATGCATTAATTACTACAGGACACATATGTATAATTAGCCAGACCCCAAAACCAGTGTAGGCCTGTGTTATCAAATGAAAAACAAATCATTACAATAAATGAAAATAAAATACATTAAATAAATAATTTTGGGGATCTTTTCCTTTATAGCGGTCCCATTGACAATTGGTTAGGTTGTCGTCATATTTTCGTTAAAACTAACGAAAATATCATGAATTAACCTAACCAATCGTCAAGGTCGAAAGAACACAATAAAACAATGGGGGTGCTATAAAGGAAAAGATTCGTTTTTTGTTCTTTCTAATATTAGGTGATTAAATGTGTGGATCACCTGAAGATCAGGGACCCCAGCCTCATCTGGGTGCCCTGATCTTCAGGTGGGAAAAATTGGGCGCCTTGATCTTCAGGTGGCAAAACTTATTTTATTTTTGTTAAATTTTTAGGTTAAGGTTACACCGATAGGAGTCGTAGTGGTTATGTTAGTTCCCTCTATCATCATTGTGCAAAACTGATCTGGTTCCTACTGGAACAAACATAAATGTTACATTAAACAAATGCGTGGATTCCTGGACTCATACCTGAAAGAATTTATGTGGCATGGACGATTTTCTTCCAACTCTTTGGAAAATTTTTGTAATCACATTGCTTTGCAATATCCGCTCGATTAACTAAATAAAATAAAATGTTTCTGATCTTTAGTTTATGTTTAAATGGTATCACCTGAAGATCTTCCACCCCAGAGTGTCCACCTGAAGATATTCCCCCCCTAGACCGATCCACCTGAAGATACTCCACCCGAGTCTGCTCCACCTGGAGATACTCCCCCAAGTTTTGACAAATAAAACAAACAATTCAGAGATCTTTTCCAAATGGATGACCCCACGGGATTTAGCTGAAAATTTTTAAACTAATAAATTTTTATATTCTAATAACGAAAATGACATTCTTTTCCTGGAGAAATATGCGCAACATACGAAAGAAATTGCATTTATATGCGCACTAGTTTGCATGGCACATGACCGTTATCTAAATTATGTAGTGTTATCTAAATTATGTAGTGTTCATTAAATAATTATTTTGTGCTTTCTTACATGTTGTGAATTAAATATGTTACACTTTCAGTAAAATATAATTTATTACCAATCTGGGCCCATTTTCTGTCACTGCGTAGTTCGAGAGGAGTGAAACTGTTAGTTTTTTTAAGTTCAGATAAAGTTTGAGTAGTTTTATTGATGAAACAAAAAAAATCGAGAATCGAATCGAAAATCGAAATTAAGTTGCTGAATCGAATCAAAAATCGAATCGAAATGAAAAGTCCCGAATCACACATCCTTATCATCGTCCCATATATATATATATATATATATTAGTGATGTAGGTCACATCCGCATCCGCATCCGCGGAACATCCGCACATTTTCTCGCATCCGCATCCGCGTCCGCATCCGCACTTTGGACTGCGGATGTCGTGCGGATGTGGACCGTTGAGATAAAACGTCATTAATAAGCGGAAATTATCAAATTCTACTATATTAATAGAACTAGTTCATTGTGCGCAAAAGTGATGCAAGCGACAAGACGAGAGGCTGTTCTTGTATGAAGTTACTCTCTTGCAACCTACTTAGATCCACGTTACAAAGCTAAGTTATTTTCACCTAGTACATTAGAACGAGTTAAATCATCACTTGGCAAAGCAGTTGAAGAGCTTCAATCTCTTGAATCTGTCGCTTCGCCACCCACCAAAAAAATAAAAGTTTCAGTGACAGAACCAACACCTTCAACAAGCAAATCTATCACAGAATCTGTCTCTCAGTTTCTTGAGTCAAGCAGCAATGACGAGACCTACGCGATGTCAAAAGATGTAGTAAAAATGATCGAGAGCTATCACCAAGAAAAACGCCTGGCTGCATGTGACAATCCTATTAGTTGGTGGAAAAATACGCAGAATATCTATCCATACTTGAGTAAACTTGCAAGGAAACATTTAGCCTGTCCTCCAACAAACGTACCAAGCGAGAGATTATTTAGCAGTGCTGGATTAATATATGATGAAAAGAGAAACAGACTGGCAGCAGAAAAGGCAGAAAAATTAATGTTCCTTAAGCATAACCTTCCTATAATTAAGTTTGAACATTAAACGATGAACATCTTAGTTTACTTATTTTAATTACTCATTTATAAATATGCCTAATAAAACTTTAAACTTAATATAAATAGTTATCAAGCTAATTAAAGATCTCTTTCTATAAGGGTGGAGGTTGGGGAAAGAGGTCGGTGGGGTGCATTTGAGTTGGGTTCACGTCCCGCATCCTGGTAACACAATCATGGTTTCTAATTGTGGCTGAAACTCAACAAAATATAACGAATTTATTTGCAGACGAATTCATTAATTGATTTCTATATTAGTTAGATGCTTGATATTATTTTATATGTTCAGAGAAAAGTACAGCAATTATTGTACAATTAATCAATTATATTACATTATAGCTACAGCTCTCTCTATATAATAACTTATTATATACGTTAAACACAACAAATCTCGAATATATCCTAAAAAATAACGAAAATATAGACATCCGCATCCGCATCCGCATCCGCGGATGTTGAAATCAAACATCCTCATCCGCATCCGCAGATGTGAAAAAAATGACATCCGCTACATCACTAATATATATATATTATATATATATATAAGCTCCGTTTCCCTAAGGAGAACTCAATAGCTTTCATATATATATATATATATATATAGTTAGATAGTTAGTTAGATGGAAACAACTCGTTCTGAGACCCCCCCCCCCCTAATCCAAATGAGGCGGGATGCTGCAGAAGGGTCAAAAACAGTTCGACCCTGAGCAGTTGTTCGAAGAGACACACATATTTATTAAGACTTTGTGTGCATCTCTAAAATGGGTATATTAATTACAGGAAATATTATTGTTAAGGAAGTTAAGTTAGGTATTGGGCTCTAGTTACTAAATTGTAGATGTTTACTTATTTGGGTGTTTCATTAGCCTATGGTAGCATTGGGTAGTCAGATTAACTTTATGGAATCATAATTCTAGTTGATTAGAGCAACACAATCACAAATCTGTGACAAATTTGTAGAGGTGAGGCCACGAGCTTGACCTTCGTGTGAAAAGAGACCAACACACGGAACTGCTACGAGGTTACAATATATATATATATATATATATACAGGGTGGTGCAAAAGTCTGGACCCATAGGCAATTTACTATATAAAAAATATCTTTCGATTTTTATAATAGTTTTTATAATTTAATTTTTGTTTATAATTTTACTAAATATTTTTTTCAGATTGTTACCCTATGGCAGACAAGTTAACAATAGCAGAAAGAATAGAGCTTGTGCTTTTGTACGCAAAAGAAGGAGCCACCTCACGTTCAGTCGCAAATTTCCTTATGCCTCGATTATACGAAATACCATTACACTTATTGTAAATTCTGAACTAGAACGTTAAATTTAACATAATTTAGTCACTGGTGTATGGTTAATTAAATTTCATTTCATAATAAACTTCCTGCAGGCCACACTTTTTTTCCATATAAACCGCCTATGGGTCCAGACTTTTGCACCACCCTGTATATATATATATATATATATATATATATATATATATGTGTGTGTGTGTGTGTGTGGAAGAAGTAACGGGTGCGGCAAAAGTAACGCCCTTTTTAGTTTATTCTCTTTTATTGAAGGAAATAAATCAATTACAGCATTTTATATATGCCATGTCATCTCTTTTATGGGGTAAGCGTTGGACATTAACGGTGTAAAGAGCAGCTGTGAAACGCGGTCTAAACGTCTTTTCTCACGACTCTCCTGAGACCGAGGAAGGAAAGATTGCACGTTTCTGAAGAAGGCCTCCGAGCGAGGTTACGAACGGGTTTGGGTATATATATATATACATATATATTGTAAAGAACGACGCTTTTTACAAGAGTGTCCGCACAAGAGGAGAGGAGAAAACGAACAATTAAAAATTAGCACCTCCCAGGAATCGAGTCCGGCATCATCCGATTGCCGGTCAGATAGGCTAACCATTACACCAAGAGCCTCTACGCCCTCAAAGCTCGTAATTCTCCACATACCTGCGAGCGGAATCAAATGCCTTTTGAGGGGCACCTTCTGATGCTTTACATTACATTTTTAACTGCAAACGACACACAGTATATATAATGTAAAGAACGACGCTTTTTAGAAGCGTGTAAGAGGAGAGGAGAAAACAAGCAATGAAAAATGAGGCACCTCCAAGGAATCGAATCCGGGATCATCCGATTGCCGGTCAGATATGCTAACCATTACACCAAGAGCCTCCACACCCTCTTTACATTATATATACACTGTGTGTCGTTTGCAGTTAAAATGTATATACGTACACCGTCTGCCAAATAAAAGGGTTCACTCTAAAAACATCCATGGAATCAACCTTTTTCAAACAGTCAGTAAGAAATTTATGCACGTAAAAGATACGTAAAACATCTAACTGTAAACCAAATTTTAGTTCAAAGCTATCGAAAATAACGATTTATTAAATATTTCTCTAATAATACAACAACTGATCAAGAATCCTTTATTTCCATTTTCACTTTTGTAAATTCTAATATAAGATTTCTTTTTGCAGGGTTATAAAATATCGTGAATATGTCATTTTCAGAGGAAGATAAGATTATAATTAAGCATTATAGACTAGAAAAGGAATATGGACAAACGAAACTACTCTCCGAATTCCCCAACAAAGGATGGACTTTTGGTGGTTTGGGAAAGCTTCTAAAGAAAATTGACGAGACTGGGGATATCAAAAAAAGATAGGGAAGTGGGCGACCAAAAACTGTCAATGGAGGCATTTCCTATATTTTATAAATCTTATGATGTATTTAACTAAAGTGAGAATAAAAATTTTATTACCAAAGTTTTACCGCCTTTGTGGACTCCCAGAATTTAAAACTGGAGCGATGTTCAAACACAAAATTTGTTGAACTTAAACAATCCTCATTAAATCATTAATTTGGGATATAATAATCTGAAAATTGGTGTACATATATATACTATTTACATAGTTTTGCTCTGTATGAGTTTCATTATAAATGGTTAATAAATGTTGATTTCATGGCTGTTTTCAGAGTGAACCCTTTTTCTTGGCAGACGGTGTATATACGTCATGAGAAGGTGCCCCTCAAAAGGCATGGATGCTCTTGGTGTAATGGTTAGCATATCTGACCGGCAATCTGATGATCCCGGGTTCGATTCCTGGGAGGTGCCTCATCTTTCAGTGCTCGTTTTCTCCTCTCCTCTTGTGCGGACACTCTTCTAAAAAGCGTCGTTCTTTACATTATATATACACTGTGTGTCGTTTGCAGTTAAAAATGTGTGTATATATGCGGCATCAGAAGGTGCCCCTCAAAAGGCATTTGATTCCGCTCGCAGGTACGTGGGGAATTACGAGCTTTGAGGGCGTGGAGGCTCTTGGTGTAATGGTTAGCATATCTGACCGGCAATCGGACGATGCCGGGCTCGATTCCTGGGAGGTGCTAATTTTTAATTGTTCGTTTTCTCCTCTCCTCTTGTGCGGACACTCTTGTAAAAAGTGTCGGTCTTATATATATATATATATATATATATATATATATACACGCCCCAAACCCGTTCGTAACCTCGCTCGGAGGCCTTAAGAAACGTGTAGTCTTTCCTTCCTCGGTCTCAGGAGGGTCGTGAGAAAAAACGTTTTGACCGCGTTTCACAGCTGCTCTTTACACCGTTAATGTCCAACGATTACCCCATAAAAGAGATGACATGGCATATACTTCTTCCCTTTCCTCTATTTACACACACACACACACACACACACATATATATATATTGTAACCTCGTAGCAGTTCCGTGGGTTGGTCTCTCTTCACACGAAGGTCAAGCTCGTGGCCCCACCTCTACAAATTTGTCACTACAGAAAATAACGCAGCCATGAAAATCTTGAGCTTCACATTGGTCAAGATTTGTGAAGCTTAAGATTTTCATGACTATAGTTTCATTGACCAAATAATTGAACCCCCAATAATTGGGGGACCGCAGGACTCCCAATTACTGTCGGTTCAATTATTTGGTCAATAAAACTATGGAAAAGAACGCACTCATGAAAATCTTAAGCTTCACATTGCCGCCCGTAATCTATCTATATATTATAATAAGAGAGCTGTCCGTCTGTCTGTCTGTCCGTCTGTCCGTCACAGTTTCCGAAATTGTGAGAAAAATTGTGAGAAAAAAATTCAGAAATTGTAAAAAAAATTCAGAAATTGTATTACGGGCGGCAATGTGAAGCTCAAGATTTTTATGACTGTGTTCTTTTCTGTAGTTTAGCAATGGGGGAAGGGTGAGGGTGGGGGGAAGGGTGGGAGTGGGGGGAAGGGTTGGGGTGGCCGGAAGGGTGGGGGTGAGGGTAATGGGGGATGGGTGTGGTAATGGGGAGGGGTGGGGGTAATGGGGGAGGGGGTTAGCCCCCAAGTTGTATGAATGGGGGTGAGGAGGTTTTGGGAGATACCAGATTCAGAAATGTTGACACAATGTGAAGCTCAAAATTTTCACGGCTGGGTTCTTTTTTTGTAGTTTAGCCTGTCTAACCGTCAGCGAAGTGACGGGAACTGTACTAGTCTATATTATAATAAGAGAGCTGTCCGTCTGTCTGTCTGTCCGTCTGTCCGTCACACTTTCAGAAATTGTGAGAAAAAAATTCAAATTGTATTACGGGCGGAAATGTGAAGCTCAAGATTTTCATGACGGTGTTCTTTTCTGTAGTTTAGCCTGTCTGTTTGTCTGTTTGTGAAATTTATACCGGGCAGTAATGGGGGAAGGGTGGGGGTGGGGGTAATGGGGGATGGGTGGGGTAATGGGGAGGGGTGGGGTAATGGGGGATGGGTGGGGTAATGGGGAGGGGTGGGGGTAATGGGGAGGGGGTTAGCCCCCAAGTTGCATGAATGGGGGGGAAGTTTTGGGAGATACCAGATTCAGAAATGTTGACACAATGTGAAGCTCAAAATTTTCACGGCTGCGTTCTTTTCTGTAGTTTAGCCTGTCTAACCGTCAGCGAAGCGACGGGGAACTGTACTAGTAATAATAATAATAATAATAATAATATATAATTACCTCAACTTTTTTTTTACTCTAATATCATCCTATTTTTAAAAAAATTCAGCTTTTAGAGACCCAAAAGTTAACAAACAGACAGACAGAATCATACACAACTTGCTTTCATATATATATATATATATATATATATATATATATATATATATATATATACACACA
>JAJOZX010002902.1:0-132500 GCA_023014485.1 Bathynomus jamesi | reverse complement strand
CATATAAAAAGGAAGAAACTCAGAGACATTTCACAGCAAAGATTGATGGCTGCAAAGAGCTCAACTACTGGGAAAGACTACGTAAACTAAACTTGTCCTCCCTGGAAAGAAGAAGAGAGAGGTACACCATAATCTACATAAGGAAAATGATCGAAAAACTGGTGTTATGCCTCAAACTAAACCCAATTACCATTCAAACAACACTAGAAAATAGGAAAGGCAAGCTGCATAGTGTCCCCAAATTAAAGGTCCGAGAAGGGACCTCCTCAACACTGAAAGAAAATAGCTTGGTTGTCAGGGGGCCAAGACTTTTTAACCAGCTTCCAAAGGACCTCAGAAACGTTACAGGGGTCAAATTTGAAGTTTTCAAGAGAGGACTAGATGCCTGGCTCAGGTTGGTACCAGATGAGCCGGGTGTACCTGGCTATGTACGGTGGAGAGTGCAAGAAAGCAACTCGCTCGTCCACGAAGCCAGACCTAGAGGCGGGGCCACCAGCTTGACTTTCGTGTGAAGAGAGACCAACACACGGAACAGCAACGAGGTTAACGAGGTGTGTGTATATATATATATATGTGTGTATATATATATACACACACACACACATACACACACACACACACACACAGACACACACACAAGTATGTAGGAGAGCGTTCCATTATCTAGTTAAAATGGAAATTTTATTTCATCACCATACCACAAAAAAGGCAAAACCCTAATATTTTTCAGGAAACACACACACACACACACACACACAATATAAGCAAGCGTAAAAAATATTCCCACGGGGAATACTTGGCCGCAAGCATTTTAACTTTGGAGAATATTCTTAATTTCAAGATATTATTTGTCTGCAAAGGTTACAAAGGTTTAGGGAAGGCTATTTTATGAATTTAAATTTAAAGTTAAAAAGCGAAACAAGTTCGTAAGCTGATTCAGTTCGTGTTTTATTCAGGATTATAATGAATATTACGTTTTAGGAGAATATAGTAATCCCCTATACAAGTGGTATAAAAGTGGTGTAATGTTTACTCTTCTGAAGCAATTGTAATAACTAAAGTCCCTGTTCCTATTAAAGCTAGTTTAATAAGATTTTTAAAAGTTCAGGGGATTGAAAGCGAAAAATCAGTAAAACAGTAAAGCGGTTGGATTTTACAAATATTTAAACTATTTCATTGAAGCTTATAATGGATGAACACGTAACGGTTAACGTAACGGTATAAAATAATCATATAATATATATATATATATATATATATATATATATATTATATAAAACCTTGTAAACCTTGTTGGTATTTCGTGCGTTGGTCTCTCTTCTCACGGAGGTCAAGCTGGTGGTCCCGCCTCTAGGTCTGGCTTCGTGGAGGAGCGAGTTGCTTTCTTGCGCTCTCCACCATACATAGCCAGGTACACCCGGCTTATCTGGTACCGTTCTGAGCCAGGCATCTATTCTTCTCTTGAAGACTTCAACTTTGACCCCTGTAACGATTCTGAGGTCCTTTGGAAGCTGGTTGAAAAGTCTTGGCCCCATGACAACCAAGCTATTTTCCTTCAGTGTTGAGGAGGTCCCTTGTCGGGCCTTTAATTTGGGAACACTACACATTCTGCCTTTCCTATTTTCCAGTGTTGTTTGAATAGTAATTGGGTTTAGTTTGAGGTTTGGCAACAGTTTTTCGATCATTTTCCTTATGTAGATTATGGTGTACCTCTCTCTTCTTCTTTCCAGGGAGGACAGATTTAGTTTACGTAGTCTTTCCCAGTAGTTCAGTTCTGTGCAGCCATCAATCTTTGCTGTGAAATGTCTCTGAGTTTCTTCTAGTTTATTAGTTTCTTCCTTTTTATATGGGGACGTCAAAACTGATCACTATTCAAGTTTTGGTATAATCAGTGTTTTTAGCAGGGGAATCATTACTGTCCTGTTCCGCGACTCTTCTTGCTTTATTTATCGCTATCTGATTTTGTGTTTCGAATTTCGCATCATTGTCATTATTACCCCCAGATTGATCGCTTTCGTGCTTCTCTGAATTTCCTGTCCATCTGGAGCATAATATGCATTCTGTTAAAGTTCCTCTTTTCTACCATATCTCAAGAGCTGAAATTTCTCGGTGTTAAATGACATGTTGTCTTCTGACCATTTGTATATTTTGTTCGTGTCCCTATACAAGGCCTCCACTTCATTTACATCGCTGATTTTTCTGCTGAACTTTGTATCGTCTGCAAAGGATGTTACTATACTGTTGCTGTTTACTCTTCTGTCTATGTATGTTAGCATGATAATGAACAGGAGTGGGCCAGTACTGTCCCTTGTGGTACTGAGTTGCGTACTTCCGATTCTGATGATGATATACTTGAATTTTGACGACCTGTAGACTTTCTCTGAGGAAGTTGTAGATCCATTTTCCCACTTTGTCTGTTATTCCCATATATTTAATTTTATGTGGTATTATACCGTGATCACATTTGTCGAAAGCTTTAGCAAAATCCGTGTATCTGGCATCGTAGTTGTCATTGCCTTCCAGTGCACACACACACACACACACACACACACACACACACACATGTATATATATATATATATATATATATTGTCACATATGGGAATATGATAATGAAATTGATTACTTAATGAAAACAAAATGAACAAGTCGAAATGGCGGTTCCGTTTTTTTTCGTTTGTGGAAGAACGATTTATAAATGCTTAAGTACATGAATTTAAAAAACACTTGCATGTTAAATACTCATGTAATTTAGGAAAAATACATGAATTCAATTGTGTATTTAATTCTGAATAAGTTCGTATAAAAATACCATATGCAGGTTACCCAAAAATTAGGAAAATAACTAATGTAAAAATTACATTTAAAACAAAAAGCGGAGCCATGAGAATTTGACTCTGTCCAAGGAGGCGTTCAAAAACCGAACCTAAATTATACTTTTGTATAAAACTGGAAAACTCCGTTAAAATTGGATTGGTACATTATTAACAAGTTTAATGGCATGTTAAAATTACACCTTCTGAAAGGTTAATAATGCTTAGAAATAGGATGAATCAATTTAAAAGAATCTTATTTGGGTATGTAAGTAAATCTTACGCCTGGCAGCCTCAGGATGCACTGCATAGAAGAACAACTCTCACTCAAGTCACAGTGGACTGTCTGCAAAACTTTGTAGAGTGGCAGTGTATGAGAAAAAAGTTTCTTTGCTACGTTGAGAGCGAGGACAAAGGATCTCTTCGTGACAACGCTGAGTTGGTGAGCGGTCTTGGCGATCTCATCATATGGCGAATTCTCTAGCTCCTCCAAGACGTACATAACAGGAACATGCATTTAAATGAGTCGCTAAACCGACTCATGACTCTCCACTCAACGCGTGTCACACATAGGCGATAGCCACAAGTTTGCTGTGCTGTGAGGAAGGAAATTAGCCTTAACCCTTTCAGGACGACCGGTACAATTTGATAGTGTTTCAAACACACGCATTCATAACTTAGCCATAAAAAAATTCCGGCCTTAAAGGATTAATCTTCTCCTTCAAGACATTCGAACGTTGAGCTGACCCATGGAGGAACTTCTCAATTTTACTCACTGTCTCCATGCTGTTCCGTACCAAGGGAATGCTGCACAAAACGAGGTTGAGCGAATGCGCTGCACACTGTATATACAGTGCTTTTGAGTACCCCTCCAAAATGGCCCCTCGCACGCAATTCAAATGACATCTCATTGTTGGAGCACCATCGTATCCCTGACCGACCAGGTATTGAAGGTTGATACCTCGTGTATTGAGACTCTTTATGATGATCATTGTCAATCCCCAACACGTGACATCACATACTAGGATGAACTCCAGAAAATCACCACGAAGAACACCCCCCAGGTCATCTAAGTAGCGTATACAAAGCAACATCTGCTCGATCCAGGTAACACCAGTTGTTTCGTCAGCAAGAACTGGAAGGCATTCAGCCTTATTCAACTTTCTCACTATTTCGTCCTGGATGATTTCTCCGCAGCAATCTATGAGTGGGGTTTGAATTACTGACCTCGTATACATGGCATCTGCAGAGGACGATTGAAGGTGCTCCTTAAGAACGGTGTCACCGGATATGGCACGAAATCACAGTAAAGCCCTGAAGTTCCCGTCGCTGACCTTCGGATCTTCTTCCAAGTCTGAGTTCAAAGAACCTCGGATAGCGATTTCCTGACAACCACACAAAATTATAGTTTCTACTATCGGTATCAGCCTAGTTCAATTTTCAGGGCTTGACGCATCGTCTCAGAGTTGATCAGTGAGAGTATGTCTACCTGTTTACCATCAACAAGTCTCAGGATATAGAATCCCCCTCCCCCCAATGCAAATTGTTTGTTTGATGGAATTGCTTAACTTCCTTTGCAACATCAAAGGTCATATGACGGAGGGAACAGACAGCTTTACGTGGGATCCGAATCACGGGTCACTACCTAATCTGGACGCAGACCCAATGTCACTTAACTTCAGGAAGCAGTGTTACGACACTGCCCATGACGTAGCCTACCCAATGAAGGTGGCAAGGAAAGTATATCTGAGGCGAAAGTTCCTATAATCTATCCTAAAACATAAACTAAACTGAGATAAATGTGCATGATCTCGATTTAAAATATTCTACTGTATACTAATAAAGATGGGTTTTTAGATGGATTATCGTATTATTCGTATTGTTATATGTTTGTATGATTACAAGATTGTTATTGAAGGTGTGATATATTTATCTTATTAATCATATGTTAGTTTTTGAGGTAAGAGCGTACTTCCACACGCAAGGAATAAATAATTTGATTAAATTCGCCTTCCTCGCTGGGCGGTGGAGTACACTCAAATTTTAACAACGTTATACATCTGGCATCCCTGAAGTGATGATTTCGTTCCATCTTCCGAGTTTCTTTAAAAAAAATTAGGGGTTGGTGTGCTTTTTAGTTTATTACATAATGTTTTTTAAGATTTGCGTTTGATCCTGTGTTTATTTTTGTTTCATGATTGAATTATATATATATATATATATATATATATATATATATATATATATATATATATATATATATATAGTTTCGTTGAGAACATTCGATATCCTTCCTCGGAATACAGAAAGATAGAATTTTTATCGTTACTTGAAAAGGCCTAATTCTGTCCAGGTTACTGTTCTTCAGTTGTGGGTGGTATTAATTACATATTAATATAATATCAAGTATAAAACAAGAGAGACATTCCGGGGAATTTGAACCCCTTAACCCCCTTCTAAATACTCGTTCTCTCGTTCAGTCTCGTTCATCCCTATTTCACTTACTGGTTTAAAAGAGGGAAATCTGTGAATGAGAATCTCAAAGGAAGCAATTCTCAAATCTATTCATTGCCATTCCCACTGTACAACCTTCCTACTTTAAGTTAGTTTCTTCATAGAAAATACTCCTTCATTCTAAAATGGGGGGGAATTCCCGCTTCGCGCATTCCTACTTTGGGATCGCGAATTGGAGTGCGAATGGCATCAAGTGGGAATTTTTAAGTGTTTAGTTGTACAGTCTCCTGCAATAGCTCCGCTCCACGCTCTCTGAGCTGTGCCAGCAACGCAGTCCCTCTTTCTCCCCCAACCTCACTCCCTCCCTTTCCTCCTCCCCCTCTCCCTCTCGCTATCTCCCCCTCTCGTCCTCCCCCTCTCCTTTCGCTATCCCCACCTCTCTCTCTCTCTCTCTCTCTCTCTCTCTCCTAGCTACAGTCTTCAACAAATCGTTGGGGACAGGCCAGGTGCCTGGTGACTAGAGGGAAGCCAACGTGACCCCTATCTTTAAGAAAGGGGATCACGAATTTCCAGGGAACTATCGTTCCATTAGTCTCACTTCAGTTGTAGGTAAATTATTAGAGGGGATAATAGCGGATAGGATCGTTGACCATTTGGATTCCTACAAGCTGCTTGGGGACTCCCAACATGGGTTTAGACGGCATAGGTCGTGTCTCACCAACTTGCTCGAGTTTTTCTACGTCATGTTGAGTGAGTATGATAAGAGTAGGGTGATTGATATACTTTATCTCGACTTTCAGAAAGCCTTTGATAAGGTACCTCACCGCCGGCTAATGGCAAAAGTGCGCGCGCTGGGTATTGGTGGGGAAGTAGGTAGGTGGATTGAAAATTGGCTGAAGAATAGGCGGCAGAGGGTTGTAATTAAAGGGGCTAGTTCGGGTTGGGCCTCGGTCACTAGCGAGGTTCCTCAGGGTTCCGTTTTGGGGCCACTGTTGTTTATCATTTACATAAATGATATCGACGGTGGCATCGTCAGTCGGATCGCCAAATTCACTGATGACACAAAGCTTGGGGCCAATGTTGGGACGCCCGAGGCGATAGAGCAACTGCGTGCGGACCTACATAGGATAGGAGAGTGGTCAGAAAAATGGCAAATGCCGTTTAACTTGGATAAGTGCAAGGTGATACACATTGGCTACGCCAATCCCAAGTCGGACTACTCCATGTTTGGGAGTAATATCGAGGCGACTGATTTGGAAAAGGACTTGGGTGTGCTAATTAGCAGCGACCTTAAGTTTACGAAACAGTGCGTAAAGGTGGAAAAAAAAAGCCCAGAAGTTGTTGGGTTATATGAGGAGGCAATTTAGATTTCGGAACAAGGAGATTGTGCTCTCGCTGTACAATTCTCTGGTTCGTCCGCACCTGGAGTATGCTGTGCAGTTCTGGTCGCCCACCCTCAGGAAAGATATTGAGAGGCTGGAGCGAGTACAGGCGAGGGCTACAAAGTTAATCCCTTCCGTTAGGCATATGGGCTACAATCGACGCTTACGCGCCCTGAATTTGTTTTCGCTGGAAACTCGGAGGCTGCGCGGTCAACTTATCGAGGTTTTCAAGTTCTTACGCGGGTTCAATAATGTCGATTTTAGAAGCATGTTTAGTTTAAATGATAACCCAACTCGCAACAATGGTTGGAAGTTGGATTTGAAAAGGTTTAGGACTAGTGTGTGTGGGAATTACTTTACGTATAAGACCTGTGACACTTGAAACAGGTTACCTTCAGAAGTTGTGAACAGTTCCTCTGTGGATCAGTTCAAGAAAAGGTTAAACCAAATGTTGCACACTATTTGAGGGTGTAGAAAATTTTCCGTGGCACCATTTGCCATTCATACCTCCTCGGTATGGGCCGCAAGCCCTTTTGAGGTACTTCTTTTCCTTGTAACTCCTTGTAACTCTCTCTGTTCCCTCCTCCTGCCTCCTTGTTATTTTCTTTCGATTTACCTTCATTCTTATTTTCCTTTTTCCTTCCCCTTCACCTCATACTAATACATGACCCTTCTCTTCCCCCCACCCCCACTGCTCCCCGATTATTACCTCCTTCCATGTCTCTCATTCCTCCCACCCTATCAACTACTCCTGTTATTTCCGTTTTTACTTCTTTCTTTTTTACCTTCCCTTCCTAATCCATTCTCTTTTACATAATAACTGACTCACTCATCAACTCACGCATTTAATTTTTAATAAACCTTCCTCTATAAATACACAAAAATATATTAACAGCTTCCGAAAATGTTCGTGTATATCAATAATTTTGTTTCTCTTTTAAATAATACACCAAAAACGACGATATGACGAGATCAAACCGTCTACATGGAATCGCAGAATAGCTGAAATTAATCATCATAATGTAGAGCAGGGTTCTGAAGCGGGTACGTGAAGGAATCTTAGGCGGTACGCGAAGGGGTCCTGAAAATATAACTTTTAATTTTATATGCGATTAACAAACGGCCACAAGTCACACGGTCGTAAAGAAAGTAAAAATCCTCTGTGCCTCTCGAAAATCCAGAAAATCTCTTGAAAGAGTTCAAGGGGTGCGAAAGAAGGAAAACGTTCAGAACCGCTGATGTAGAGGAATACAACACTTATTTGTAAGAGCTCATATCGAATCGCGATATGACCAAGAGTATTGCATCACGAATGATCCCAGAATTCGAAGGACACTGTAATTCGGTGTGTCAGATTACGATTTGAATAACATCTAATTTTAAACTGTGATTTGAACCCAGCGACGAAATATATTAAATAATATATATTAATATACAGTATATGTAAAAATGAATAATTCTAACATTCATTTTTGCATATAAAGTCCAAACTCGCGTGACATCTTGGCACCTGCTGCAACACACCATGGCAGGGTACGAACTTTTCCGCAGGAACCCACAAGTCATCTACAGGGTGTTCGAAAAGTCCCGTCACCCTCTACAAAATATACATATTGTAATACCAATTTTATTTTTGTGTGATTAATTGAATTTATATGCAATTCATTGACATTTTTTCTTTCCCAGGTATTAGAGTTGTGTGAACAATAGCAGACCATTCCACTTACACTCTGGAGGAAAGGATAGTGATGAACACATGGGCTCATGAAACGTCACATACTGGCAAAATGATGCATGATATCCAGAATGATTTCAACACATGATTCAATAAGGCTGAGTAGTATCCCCGCATTTTGGACGAGGAATTTGGGGTGCTTTGCGTCCTGCCCCTGGAGGCCTTCGCTTCCGTTATAAGAGGCCACCCTTCCTTAAGTTCATAACCCATTTATGGGCCTCACAGGTCTTAATGAAGGGCACTTGCCCCTTGAGGGGGCCCTCCTCCTCCTCCTCCTGTGAAAACAAAAATTTAAATTTTAAAAATTAAAAAAAATTAAAAAGGATTCATCCTCGCCTTCCTTCCCAAGGAAAAAGCCTCCTGTGGGGATCTTCCATGGTCTTTCATGAGACAAACAAAAACAAACATGCAAAAACAGACAAAAACAAGCAAACAAACGCTGGAAGCGTTCGTGCAGAAGATCCATTTCTGGAACACCAGCCTTCTGCTGATATATATATGTATATATACACTAGTAAATGTAACCAAAGTATATGTTTCGTATATAAGAACTGTAGTGTAATGCAAAAGAGCAAAGATTTCTTTAACGCCGTCCATGATCTCATCGCCTTAGCTTAATATATTAATAACGATACGACACAAAATAAAATTAGAATAAATACAATCAACTCATAAACAAAATTTTCCTTGCTCTAATATTTTGTATTACGAAATAGATCCAGAAAATATTAAATAAGTTAATTTTAATTTAATTTATCTAATCTAAAGGAAGGCTAACATATTTCAATCCATTCGTATAGTAGAGAAGTTCTTATAACTACGCCACTTAAATGATAACTTAGAACTAATTGAATTTGGTATTAAAAGGTCCCACTCAATTGATCTGAGTGTCTATATACAGTCTAATGCAACGAATTAAAAAATCAACCACCCTTATCTAAGCTATTAGCAATCCTACCGTACGTCTTCTAAGCTATGGAATTTATGATATGAAAACGGCTGGTTGTAGCTTCACACAACTGCGAAAGTACTGTATTATTTCTCATTAATTGTATATATTTCTATCCTTAGTATGTAATTTGTCATTGTATTATTAATATTAGGCATTTGGATAATTGTCTACCAATAATCTTATTCATCTTCATTTTTTATACAAAACATTGAAATAAATAAGCAAGTATGCCTTAAATTTCGATCTGACACTAAACAGTTAAAAAAAACGACTAACGAATTTTTTCGGTGATAACTCTGTTATTTGTGTGATTCTTTCCGAATTATCAGTCCCATCTGTAAAAAATTTGGTCAAGGGACTAACAACTTCAATACAACTACATTTCGCATCGTCGTAAACATTAATTTATTTAACCTCGTATTATCTATGCAATAATCAACTTTTACCTCGAAGCAAAGAAATGTACAAGTTATATATCCAATCGACCATTGTGACTGTATTTTCTGTTGTCAGCTTCTGTACAAACGACAATAAAACGACTTCTTTACAATCACCATATATGTACATAATAATGGCATATTATATATATATATATATATATATATATATATATATATATATATATATATATATATATATATATATATATATGTTAAGCATAACAATATTAAAACCTCATCAATAAATATATTCTCTTTTTAACTCAACTAAAAGAATCTGCAAGTTTATAACTTATTTAATGTTTAAAATCAAATTGTTAAAGACGCCAATAACTATCGCATACAGATTCAGCTAAGACATAATAGAAAATTAAATCAAGTGGACCTGAAATCGAACCTTCAACCTCTTAACCCTGATCAAACAATTTTCTAAGAGAATTTGCGCAACAACGAAAGACGACGTCTCTCTATGGGCCTATATTTCAAGTTACCAAACTTTAAGCTAAATTATTTTAAACACTTTTTATCATTTGAAAAAATTTTCATACTTTAAAACGAATCCTAATAGCTGACGATACCAAATTTTCATATTAGACCTAGCCTTTCTGCCTACTTCACCCATAAACACTTATAAATTTAAATCTCATAAAGTTTTTCACCCTAATCAATAGTAAGATATCGCTTGCCTAAAAGAATCATCCAGGGATGACTCCATCATAATTTCACGTACTGACAAAAGCAAAGATACCATTCTTCTTAATAAATCAGATGATGATAATAAGTTGAATAAAGCCCTCAACGACTCCGCCAAATTCAAAAAGATTAATGACAAGCCTCTAGCACTTTCCCTAAACTTGAAGATAAAATCAACCATTTCCTCAAAATTTATATGATCAAAATAAAATTTCGGAGGATGATTACGACCAAATACACTATCTTCACCTCCCTAGACACTCTTGACGGCCTACCTAAAATACACATACCAAATTTACCTATTAGGCCTATCTTTTTTGCCTACATCACCCACAATTTCCATCTAGCAAAATTCCTAATTCACCCAACTCCACCCTAACCCCTAATGCAGAATGAATATTCCATCCCCATTTCCTACGAATTCGTCAAAGAAATACTGACGTTGAACAATTCAAACAACCTCCATATGCACAGCTTTGACAGAGTACTCCTCTACAACAACGTGCCAATTAGAGAAGCCATCGACATCTGCACCAACAATTTATTTTCCATAATCAGAACACAGACCTCAACCTAACGAAACAAGAATTTACCAAACTGCTAACCCTTGCCACTTCAGACACCTACTTCTTTTCAACTTTACCAACAAACCTATTCACTAGCCAGGAGATCCCCCTAAGAGCCACACTAGCTAACATCTTTCTCTATTATCACGAAAATAATGGCTACTCCATTACCACACCCATTACAAACACACTTATATAAAAGATATGTCGATGACACCTTTCTGCTCTTTCACATTGCTAAACACGACCCTCTTTTTATTAACTATCTCAGTTCCCAGTACAAATATAGTAAGAGATTTTATACCAAAATATTTGTACAGTCCTATGATAATAATTTAAAGTTAAAATTATATAAAATGTGTAGAGGTAACAACTGTAGTCGTCGAGAGTAGGTTTTGTACTGATTGATTAATTGATTATATTTAATGGTGCACCAATCCAGTGTGTTATTAACCCCAGGGTTTTGTACTAAGGATATATAGGGATTCGAGGGTGCTGAGGTCGTTTGATTGGTATGCTGAATTGATAATTTTGAAATTGGTGGGGAGCAGTGGGTGATTGTGGAGGTGTCAATTATTTCTTGTTGATGATTTCGTTGGGTAGAAATGACACGATGTTCGTCCACCCTTGTTTGATGTTGGCAAATGGTGCTGCCACTATAGTTCGTATTGCAGTGAGTACAAATGAAACAGTAGATATTGATGAGACAAGGGGTTGGGTTTTTCTTTATTGTTGAGATACGAGTTAATGCTATTATTATTGGTGAATACAAATTGATGACTAAATTGAGGGTAAAGTGGGTTGAGTAGGTGGCGAAGTTCTGAATGTATTTTGTAACTAATATAGTCGTAGTAAGGAGAAGAAAAATAATGTATACCTTTTTTAACAGTGGGGACTTTAAGGGGGGGCTGATAAATGTTGTTGAGAAAATTTCTATTTAGAGAATATAGTAAAGGTCTTGGGAAAGAATTATTAATGCAGAAACTGTGAACGAATTCTATTTCGTCATGGAAGGATAAGTAGGAGGAATAAATGCAAAAAACTTCACTTTTTTCTACGTGAAGGTCAAAATATGAAAATAAAAACCCACTCTAATAGACAGAGTTTATTTCTACAACAGTTTCGACGCCCACTGGCATCCTCCTCGGGTGGATACAGAAACACGAGGAGGATGCCAGTGGGCGTCGAAACTGTTGTAGAAATAAACTCTGTCTATTAGAGTGGGTTTTTATTTTCATAGGAGGAATAAAGTTGATAAGCACGATGGATTAAGATCTTAATGCTGTTAATTTTATATAGTAAGGGGGTGTGGCTTAAGTAGTTTGTATCTAGGTCTGTATATGTAGGTTTTCGATATATGGAAGTGCTGAATTTATTATTTTGTTTTGTTATTGTTATATCTAAAAAGGGTAAGGTGTTGTTAGGTTCGTTTTCTTTAGTGAATTTGATGATTTGATGCTGGGAATTGAGATAGTTAATAAAAAGAGGGTCGTGTTTAGCAATGTAGAAAGTAGAAAGGTGTCATCGACATATCTTTTATACAAGTGTGTTTGTAATGGGTGGGATAATGGAGTAGCCATTATTTTCGTGATAACAGAGAAAGATGTTAGTTAGTGTGGCTCTTTGGGGGATCCCGTGGCTAGTGAATAGGTTTGTTTGTAAAGTTGAAAAGAAGTAGGTGTCTGAAGTGGCAAGGGTTAGCAGTTTGGTAAATTCTTGTTTCGTTAGGTTGAGGTCTGTGTTCTGATTATGGAAAATAAATTGTTGGTGCAGATGTCGATGGCTTCTCTAATTGGCCCGTTGTTGTAGAGGAGTACTCTGTCAAAGCTGTGCATATGGAGGCTGTTTGAATTGTTCAACGTCAGTATTTCTTTGACGAATTCGTAGGAAATGGGGATGGAATATTCATTCTACATTAGGGGTTAGGGTGGAGTTGGGTGAATTAGGAATTTTGCTAGGTGGAAATTATGGGTGATGTAAGCAAAAAGGCTAGGCTAATAGGTAAATTTGGTATGTGTATTTTAGGGAGGCCGTAAAGAGTGTCTAGGGAGGTGACGATAGAGTGTATTTGGTCGTAATCATCCTCCGAAATTTTATTTTGCTCATATAAATTTTGAAGAAATGGTTGATTTTATCTTTAAGTTTAGGGAAAGTGCTAGAGGCTTGTCATTAATCTTTTTTAAATTTGGCGGAGTCGTTGAGGGCTTTATTCAACTTATCATCATCATCTGATTTGTTAAGAAGAATGGTATCTTTGCTTTTGTCAGTACGTGAAATTATGATGGAGTCATCCCTGGATGATTCTTTTAGGCAAGCGATATCTTACTATTGATTAGGGGGAAAACTTCATGAGTTTTAAATTTATAAAAGTGTTTATGGGTGAAGTAGGCAGAAAGGCTAGCTCTAATGGGAAAAATTGGTATCGTCAGCTATTAGGATTCGTTTTAAACTATGAACAAATTTTTCAAATGATAAAAAATGTTTAAAATAATTTGTCTTAAAGTTTGGTAACTTAAAATATAGGCCCAAAGAGAGACGTCGTCTTTCGTTGTTGCTCAAATTCTCTTAGAAAATTGTTTGATCAGGGTTAAGAGGTTGAAGGTTCGATTTCAGGTCCACTTGATTTAATTTTCTATTATGCCTTAGCTGAATCTGTACGCGATAGTTACTGGCATCTTTAACAATTTGATTTTAAACATTAAATAAGTTATAAAACTTGCAGATTCTTTTAGTTGAGTTAAAAAGAGAATATATTTATTGATGAGGTTTTAATATTGTTATGCTTAACATATATTATATATATATATATATATATATATACACACACAGTATATGTATAACATGCCATTATTATGTACATATCAGGTGATTGTAAAGAAGTCGCTTTATTGCCGTTTGTACAGAAGCTGACAACAGAAAATACAGTCGCATTGGTCGATTGGATATATAACTTGTACGTTTCTTTGCTTCGAGGTAAGAGTTGATTATTGCATAGCTATTACGAGGTTAAATAAATTAATCTCTACCGACGATGCGAAATGTAGTTGTATTGAAGTTGTTAGTCCCTTAACCAAATATTTTACAGATGGGACTGATAATTCGGAAAGAATCACACAAATAACAGTTATCACCGAAAAAATTCGCTAGTCGTTTTCTTTAAATGTTTAGTGTCAGATCGAAATTTAAGGCATACTTGCTTATTTATTTCAATGTTTTGTATGAAAAATGAAGATGAAAAAGATTATTTGTAGACCATTATCCAAATGCCTAATATTAATAATGCAATGACAAATCACATACAAAGGATAAAAATATATACAATTAATGAGAAATAATACAGTACTTTCGCAGTTGTGTGAAGCTACAACAAGCCGTTTTCATATTATAAATTCCATAGCTTAGAAGACGTACGGTAGGATTGCTAATAGCTTCGATAATCGGGGTGGTTGATTTTTTAATTCGTTGCATTAGACTGTACAGAGACACACAGATCAATTGAGTGGGACCTTTAAATACCAAAATGAATTAGTTCATAAGTTATCATTTAAGTGGCATAGTTATAAGAACTTCTCTACTATTTTCGAGAAACGTGAGGCGATGTAAATAACAGAAAACTACAGATCTACAGATCTACAGAAGCTAAGGCTAACAAAGACCCTAAGATCCATTCTAAGGTTAGCCCGAGAGAAAGTAGTAGTAATAGGAATCTAACATATTGGTATGATAGGTCAATTTCCGTGTATGGCCTAAGAGCCTCTTTGGGCCTGTTGCCATGCACGTTAAAAATTTTATGTATTTATGTATGTATTTCAATCCCATAGCCAGCATTTATACCAAGTGTGCAACAAAATATTGTGGGGGGGGCGAGAAACATTCACATTAAGTTTGAACATTCACTATGAAATTGTTTCTATAATATAACAGTTCGTGTTACGTATTATATTTCAAACAACCATTTGTAAACAATTACTCTTCATTACAGCGCCGCCATTCCGAACTTGAAAAGGACTTTGATGAGTACCGTAGCAAGCGGTCAAAGCAGCGCGAGAGTTCCAGCAGCAGCGCCCCCGGTACCAGCAAGCAGCGATGCCATCAAACTCTCTTGCCATTTGGAAGAAAGCAGCAGTGTGTAGTTAGCCAGTCACAGTTTGACAAGAAGATTGTGGACTTCATCGTAGATACGATGCTACCTCTCTCTGTTGTAGAGAATGCTAAATTCAAGGACCTATTTAAGGGTATGTGTTCATTGTTTTCTAATTGTAATGTTGATTATTATATTTTTATATATATATATAATAGTATAATAGGTGTATCAGTACATATATATATATATAATAGGTGTGTGTATATATATATATATTCCATCACCTGCCCTATTTAGGCCTACAAGTTTAAAAAAAATGCGAGTTATTTTGCTTTACTTAATACAATAAAATTAAAAAAGGCATATATAGGCACGTATTTTAAAATTAGGCACTGACCATCAAAATAGGCGTTTATAGGCACTATAACATTTAATTATATACATCCCACGGTCCCGAAATGGATTTCTCTAAAAGAAGCATATGAATCTATAAACGGGAATAAAAAAGGCAAAAAGGGCAAAATCCGATCTCTAGTCATGACACAAAGACCCCTTTTCTGTGCTACATCTAAATGATGTATTGTTTTTGGTGGTGTAGTCATTCCATTGTAGCTACCAGCTAATATTTTATGATTTCTTCATTTGGACTCATAGTCGATAATTTTTATTACAGATATTGCTCCAGGACTTGAAGTTTTGTCAAGACGCTCACTTTGTCGCAGATTAAATGAAATGACATCCTCTGTTCGTGAGAAGATCTCTGCAACACTTTCTGAGCAGCGGTATATTTGTACCACAGCTGACATATGGTCCACAAAACATAGAAGTTTCATGGGCGTAACTGCACACTGGGTATGTCATTCTTAGAATATTATTCATATTACAAATATTTTATCTTTTGGAAATTATTATTAATATTACAAATACTGTATATTTAAGTAGAAAAAATATCGCATAATATGTAAATGATTTATTTACACTGCATAAAATTTGAAATTCATAAGTCTTATGCTTTAATATTTTTTTACAGCTAGATCAGCGGACCTTGGAAAGATGCAGTGCTACTCTTGCGTGTAAACGATTCACAGGGAGCCACACATTTGACCGAATAGCAGAAATGCTCGACGATATTAGAAGAGAATTTTTTATCCCTGAGAGCAAAATTATAGCCACGGTCACCGATAATGGTGCAAATTTTGTAAAAGCTTTCAAGGAGTATGGGATCGACCTTAAAATTCCTAGAGAAGCGTGTGATGATGAAGACCAAGATGAATGCCAAGATGAAACAAGAGAAGATGAACCTGCAGAATCAATAAAAATAAGAGAAACCGGTTCTACAGATGATACCATTCTTCTTCCAAGCCACAAAAGGTGTGCATCGCATACCATTAGCCTTGTTTGTACAACAGATTTGAGAAAATCCTTAACAGGTCAAGTCTCAAAGATCCACCACTCGGCTATAGGCAAATGTTCCGCCCTATGGAATTGTTCGGGTAAACCAAAAACATCCGAAGTAATATCCAGTGTATTAAACTGTCAGTTGAGACTCCCGTGTCCTACGCGGTGGAATAGCCTGCATGACAGTCTTGTACTGCTTCTGAGTAATAAAGCTAAATTGAATGAACTCATGTGTGCTTTAAAGCTGCCCGCATTCAAGGAGTCGGAGATTGAGTACCTAGAAGAATACACTACTGTGGTAAAACCCTTGGCTGTGGCACTGGATCGCCTTCAAGGAGATCAGAACTGCTACTACGGTTGTCTTATCCCTACTCTCTTTGCTGTTGAGAAAAAACTTGAAAGAATTGCTCTATCATCATTGAGATACAGCCACCCATTAGTAGAAGCATTAAGTAGTGGTTTCAGAAATCGATTCAAGAAATTCCTGGAACTTGACAGAGATTCCAATGTTGCAATTATTGCTGCATTAACAAATCCACACTTCAAGTGCAAGTGGCTCACTATAAGCGAGCTAACAAACAATGAGGCATGTAGAAAAATGATGTAAAACATGCTGATATCAGCAATTAAAAATGAAAGTGACAGTGACAGATCACCTGAGGAGCCAGCTAAGACAGATGATGGTGCTTATAGCAGTAGCGACGATTTCTTTGAATATGGTCATGCTCCTGCTGACGTCAAGAAAGAAGACACCACAGCATCAGAGATGGAAGTGTTGAAATACTTCAATGATGACAGCACTGCACTGCAGCTGCAGTCACTTGATGGCTATCCTTCAATTAAGAAGCTCTTCCTCAAGTATAATACTCCACTTCCTTCCTCGGCTCCTGTTGGGCGTCTCTTCAGCTATGCAGAACATATTCATGCCCCTAAGAGAGGAAATCTTTCCGACAACACGTTCGAAAAATTAGTAATGCTAAAAGGAAACCCTAGGCTCCTAGCTACATTTAAAATTTAATTCTATACCTCTCAGCTAGAATATATTTTTGGAAATGTTTTTTATTATTTTACATCAGCTGCTATTGAAATGTTTCTGTTTACTTCTATGTTTAATTTTCTGTTATTCAAATAATATTTTTTGTCAAAAATGTCCTGTTATCATTGTCTGTCAGAAATAAACCTCCATTTATCTAAAAACAGTTGCGTTTGTTTTTTACATACTTTTTATACTTGCTTTAATATTCTAATTACGATATACAATTATGATATATGAATTTACCAATGTAACGGGTAACGAAAGTAACGACAGTTACTGTAACGAGTATCGGTATCGTCTTAAGATATTTTCAAATTAACGATGTATCGGTATTGCCGGGGTCATTTTAAGAGAGTATACTGTAAAACCATGGCAATTGGCTGGGATATATTTCCCTAACCAAAACTGGCTGATAAAAACCATAATGTACACAACTTTCAATGTGCGTTTCAACTATAAACATCCCTTATAAAGTTAAAATTTTAGCAAATATGATTACCTTCGTTATATACAGGTTGTTTATAATGTCCCTATCTATTTCAGTGAAAACGTAGCAAAAAGAATAAAATTCAATAACAATATAATAGAAGGCATACATTTAATGAATACTTAAGCATATGATTCAACATGAACACCATCAGTATCTCTACAGAGTTCGAATCTGTCAGCAGCATTACGGAACACATTTTGGAGCATGACAGTGGTTACTTTTGTAACTGCTGTTACGATATGATCACGTAAATCTTGCAGATCTGTAACCCTCGTTTAATAAACGTTTGATTTGATAAAGCCCCATGCAAAGAAATCCAAGGGCGTTAGGTCAGGATATCGAGCCACCCAGGGCCTGTTGCCTCCACGTCCGATCCACCGATTTGGAAATCGTTCATTTAGGTACTCCCGAACAATGTTTGCGTAATGACAAGGTGCCCCATCTTGTTGAAAGACGACGGTGTTTAAAATGTCATCTGAATGAAGCTGGGACATTTACGTGCTCGTATCGTAACAGCAATTACAAAAATAACCCCTGTCATGCTCCAAAATGTGTTCCGCAATGCTGCTGACAGATTCGAACTCTGTAGAGATATTGATGGTACTCATGTAAAATCATATGCTTAAGTATTCACTAAATGTATGCCTTCTATTATATTGTTATTGAATTTTACCCTTTTTGCTACGTTTTCACTGAAATAGATTGGGACTTTATAAACACCCCATACATGACTCATATATAACTGTAACTTAACTATTAAGTGTGTGTAATAAATGAACTGCAGAATAAAAGTAATTTTTAAGTATGTCATTATATGTAGTTTATTTTAGAAGGGCTCGTATGGTGAACACTGGCAACGCCACGGATTACAGTAAAGTTGCCAACAAAGCCCCAAGGCTTTCATCAGATTAATTATTAAAGGTAGGCTGACCATACGTACCGTTTTGAACGGGACAGTACCGTTTTTTTAATATTTCCTGGCCGTCCCGTCGTTTTAATAAAAATGTCAATTTTGTCCCGGTTTATGTACTTACTTTTTCATGAATACAGAATATTACATAACCCCCGTCCCTTTTTTGCCATCCCAATGTCCCGTTTTTGTCTCAAGGAAATATGGTCACCCTAATTAAAGGGCAATATTTGAAGTTGCTGCTAATTTATGTATTATGTATATAAGGAGGAGATTGTAGACACCAATCGACCTGGAAAGTACTCCTAGGGGCTGGGGATGTTAGGCAGGAGACAGGGAGTGCTGGAACTCCTGTTTCTCCTGTCACTCTCCTCTTTAGCTGATCTTTTTCCGTGTCTCATCTACCCTGTGAGCAGTTTAGCATGCTCTCAAACACATACCTCTCCCTTTATTCCTCACTACACATACATGTACCTTACAAACTACACAATCTTTTAAAACTAAAAAAAAATTATTGAAGATAATATTTGTATTTTTGCTGTCTTTTTCTTTTTCTATGGGGGAGCGTTTCCGCGAGCATTTGCTCTTGGCTCATCAGTCCTGCAAAAAAAAAAAATATATATACAGGGTGTCCCATAAGTCCGGCATCATAGGAAAAATAATAAAAACGGCAAAACAAAAGCTTTTATTTACAGAACGTGCTTAATATGTCCACCATTGTTTTCAATACACAAATTCAGACGTGATACCCAGTCAGCAAGCACACGGTGAATGATGTCAGGAGTAATGGTATTACATGCCCCAATAATGCGCTGCCGCAAATGTTCAACACTCCTAATTTTCTCTGCGTATACCAGCGCTTTCAAGTGGCCCCGGGCTTCTAGCTGGCCATTCCACAGGTCCTCGACGTCCTATCCAATGACCAGGGAATTGTTGGTACAGGTATTCCCTTACTTGGGTGCTGTAATGTGCAGGAGCGCCGTCTTGCTGGAACCATGTTGGGAAATTTCCTTCTTCATTCAAGACACTGGGAAATGATTCTTCCTTGAGCATACGTAGGTAGGTGCCTTCAGTGACATGTTCATCGAAAAAGAGGGGGCCTATGATGCGATCCTTCCAAATGCCACACCATACCATCACCCGAGATGCACCTTGTTCCTTTGAAGAGGTATACCAGTGAGAGTTGTTTTGAGACCAGTAGCGGGTATTCTGTCGATTTACCTCACCATTTCCATAAAAAAACAGCCTGGTTACTGAACAGAATGGTGGACGGGAAATTGGCATCCCGAGCATATGAATTATGGTTTGTAGAAATAGAAAAATATGAATTTCTCCTATGATGCCGGACTTATGGGACACCCTGTATATCATTCAAGTTGGCTTAATGGTTGGTGCGGTGAGATGCGCAAGTATGACTGTGTTTTGTCAACCGAGTCCATTTTTATCTCTTTGTGGAATCTGAGAGTCGTATGGAGATCGTACTGAAACTCGGGATGCACTTTAAGCTTATTACAGTTAGATTAAATTATAGTATTGCCCTAAACCACTCCCCAAGATAACTTTTGTATAATTGCCAGATCACGACCGGCTTTACACGAGACTTGGCTACTCCGCCTTTTATACCTAAATATAATTGTTGTTTTTAAGGGGGAATAAGGTGTACTTTAAAGAAAGCCTGATTATCGTAACATTATTGTTTATTTCTTGGCAATCATTTTGGAACATATACACTGATGTGCAAAAGTTTTAAACATTTTACATTTTTCCACTCTGATGCATGAGGAAACTAAAACTTTGTATTCACTTCAAATAGACCTTTCATGAAATGAAAATCAAATTGAAATAACCATATTTGTATAGAATATACTTTAATATAAATATATAGCAACCTTTAATTCATATTGATCAGAATCTTCAAAACATTTTGAGTACAACAATTGAAAGCAAATTGTATATAGACAGCTAATATTAAGTGTTGTAGTAGGTAAGCCCTCACATTTAACATCAAATATAAGTGATGAAATATTGTAATGTTTTCAGTGTTACTAAAATCATTTTATTTTCTCTCTACAGATCCATTAACCCTCAGATTACTTCTTGTATTGCAAAATAAAGATCTAGCAGGATCAACTGTTTGGTTTAAACAAAATGACAAATTTCAGTTGAAAACCGCCATAGAATCGTGTTTCTGTATAAAGAAGGAAAAACATTGAGTGAAATAAGCCGCATCACTCGATTTTGAAGGTGTGATATCAACAAGTACAGAGAAGGGGGAAGAGGGTAATTATTTTATTTTAATATACCACTAGTAAATGTTTATTATTCATTAAATACATATTTTCGTCTTTTGATCTAATTTAATATTTGCATGCGGGTGATGGGCACGATATCATTCAACGTCATGTAATTTTCTGTGCATAACAGTTGAGTTATGATATCCTTATCATGATAGCTGACTACGAATTATAGGAGAAGAAGAATAGTAACAAATAACGCCTACAATAAATCCTACAAATGAAGTGGAATGCTGCAAAATGACTTCACCGTAAGAAAAGTCGGGAGTTTGACTCCCAATGGTGCAATATCACTTATGCCTAAGACCGAGTTGAATAGTGGCCGCTAAAGTTCATAGTATGACGCCACACACGTGTGTGTGTATATATATATATATATATGGGAATGAACTCAGAATGGTTCCCTGAGTTTTTTATGATACACACAGACCGTGCATGGAACAAGGAACTCTTCTGGGATAATTAAATCCACTATAGTCCGAATACGTAATGGTAAATGACAAATACCATAGTTTTTCTTTTTCATGATGCAAGCCCGACGTGGGCAACGGGTCCCTCGCAAAGAGGTCCCATAAATATAGCTTCCCTCACCAGCTATCTGCAAAGCAGACAGGATCCAGCTTTGGGACATGGATCTAGGGTTTAAAGCAGCTTAGCCCCACTACATTTAGAACCTCAATATAAGTAAAAGACTCGTTGCATTCACGTCGGATTGAATAAATCAAAGAAAAAGGGGTAACTATTATATTTTTAGCCAAAACCATTACTTATTCGGACTATAGTGGATTTAATTATCCCAGAAGAGTTCCTTGTTCCATGCACGGTCTGTGTGTATCATAAAAAACTCAGGGAACCATTCTGAGTTCATTCCCATCATGAAACGGACATGTTATTTGCCTTGAAAAGTGGACGCTCAATTCTGCCAGTTGAGGTTTAAGTTTTGGTTTTGGCTAAAAATATAATAGTTACCCCTTTTTCTTTGATTTATTCAATCCGACGTGAATGCAACGAGTCTTTTACTTATATTGAGTTTCTAAATGTAGTGGGGCTAGGCTGCTTTAAACCCTAGATCCATGTCCCAAAGCTGGATCCTGTCTGCTTTGCAGATAGCTGGTGAGGGAAGCTATATTTATGGGCGTGTACGGAAAATTCCCAGTCGGAATATTGCCAGGCGGAAAATTGCCAGGCGGAAAATTGCCAGTGGGGAAAATTGCCAGTGAGAATATTGCCAGGTGGAAAATTGCCAGTAACAAAAATATGTAAAAATTTAGAAAATAAGAAATAAAGTAATTGAGAAAAAGGACGTGTGTGTGTGTGTGTGTGTGTGTGTGTGCGTGTGTGTGTGTGTTCCAGCCATAACTCCAAAATGGAAGCAGTTACAAACATGAACCTTCACACACATATTGATTAGGTCCCCAGGTTGTGCACCTGGGTGTTAATAAATTAAATAATTAATTTTAAAAAATTAAATGACGTCATCAAGATCATTACGTCATTATATATATATATATATATATATATCGAAACCTATGGTAAAATTATTGAATACCCGGTTAGGTTCATTAAATGCCAGGTTTGGTCCTCTGTACGCCCTTGACGATTGGTTAGGTTAAGTCGTGATATTTTCGTTAGCTTTAACGAAAAGGCTTTAGCTCAGACCAAGACAGATCAATGACAGATTGGAGAAAGTCATCCGTCAGTATAATGAAGATAAATTGACATTTCTTCGATCTATTGCTTATAATCTTCATACTTTTTGAGGCTTTCCTTTCCTCAACAAGTTTTAGCATTTTAAAATTTTAAATAATAATATTTTAATAAATAAATCCTTTTTTGTGAATTTTAGTTTTTTTCTCACTGGCAATATTCCGGCTGGTAATATTCTCACTGGCAATTTTCCCCACTGGCAATTTTCCGGCTGGCAATTTTTCCGCCTGGAAATTTTCCGGCTGGCAATGTTCCTACTTCCATTTATGGGACCTCTTTGCGAGGGACCCGTTGCCCACGTCGGGCTTGCATCATGAAAAAGAAAAACTATGGTATTTGTCATTTACCATTACTTATTCGGACTATAGTGGATTTAATTATCCCAGAAGAGTCCCTTGTTCCATGCACGGTCTGTGTGTATCATATATATATATGTAAAAAATGAACAATGAATAATCCATATTCATTTTTACATAAGAAACCAAAATCGCCTAAGCGAGTTTTGGATAGAATTTCGATTTGTACTTCTTTATTCATTACTGTATTTTTCTAATTCATCTTTTCTAATAATGACTTATACACTATGACGTCATAAAATAACTTAATTCTCTTTACGTTTCCCATACCTTGTACACTAAATCACGTGCTTAGTATATAGACATCTTCCGTATGCAGTGTATGGTAAATTCTTTAATAATAATGTTGTGGTGTTATGTAGTATAAACATTATTATTCAACCATATTCATCCATACGTCACATTTTCCCGTCATTAATTTCCCTTGATCATTATCCTATATAAATTTTATTAAATATTCATTTTTACTCGTGTCAATCTATGAAACGCAAAACTTTAGGCATTCGTTCGAAAACGCAAAAATACGTTCTCGTATTATTTTTTTCATTTATTATTTTTTATTATATCACCTCCTGCATTGAACTCGAAAATGCTTAGTTGTTATCAAATTCCGCGAACTATAGCATAAGTGAGCGCTTCTAAGATGGAAACCTCCTGTCCCTCTGATTTCAAATTTATAACATATTATAACATATTATTTCGTATATAAATTATCTCGTATTTGCTCATGTACTTGTGTTGTACTAATAACCATATAGTATAACCATATAGTATAACCATATAGTATAACCATATATTATAACCATATATAAATATATAAAAACACTGTAAGAATGGTAAACGACGTAATGTACTTCAATGAAACTGTAATTAAATGTAATGATTTAATTTATAATGTAAGAATGTACTTTAATAGAAATGTAATTAAACAACAATAAGTGAATGTGAAGCAATCCATAATTGTAATCGTAATTGTAATGAACCAAAATTAATACGTACTCAATCGTGTACTTAAATTGTACCTATGTACCATTACGAAATGATATCGTCTTCACAAATGAAGAATCGGCAAAAATATACGATTAGTTTTTATTTTTATTTTTTTATTTTTATTTGGAATCTTTCAAACATCTGATCATGTGTTTAAAAGGGGGAAACTTAACCTTCAACTGTCTTCCCCCAAACATTTAGGTTTATATTATACATGTATTTGTAAAATGAACGGCACTTCAATTAAGTCACTTCATTACGGCACTTCATTACGAGCCTCCCTTGTTAGCAGCCTCGCTGCGAGGAGGGGGCAGAGGCCCCTTGCCTCCTTAACTTTTTAGATTCCGGCCTGAGCCATGGTCGAAAGAGGTCGAACCTCTACCCCTGTAAATTCAGAGCACTAACTGTAAATTTTTAAGAAGTAAATTAGAGTAAGATAAACTTTTTATTTTTCCCCTCTAGTTGGGCTATCTTCAGAAGAACTTAGTCAGTTAAGTCGATAAGTTATAAAAGAAAAATCGATAAGTTTAGTACCAAGAGAAAGTATCAGAGTATTATAGCAAGAGAAGAATTAATAATCGTCGACCCATAAAGCGAGAGAAAGAGACAACCCAAGCACCATAGAAGATATTGGCATAACAGTCTGGCGAGTCTGTAGCCAAGAGTTTAACAAGAGGCGACCGAAAAGAATTAGAATGTTATAGAAGAAATATCCGTTGCTGCCTCCTAACTAGAACCCCCGTCGATCCGAACCACCCAAGGGCCATAGACGGAGGGGTTAACATATATATATATATATGATGCAAACCCAAAAGGAAAAAGAAAAATGATTCCAAGGCCTGACGAGGTGTACTTCTAAATACACGAAAGGCCTTCGAATAATTTTTCTTTTTTCTTGTGGGTTTGCATCATTCATTCATTTCACGTATTTAATTGTGAAATCCATCCCACACGTTTGTATGAGTATATTTATTTATTTTCAAGTTTAGGTTAGGTTACTCTATATTCAATTTTCTACTTTTGGGGGTGCACCTGCTTGGCACTGGCACTGGCAGAGGTACTCCCCTCTTTTCCCTCTCGTCGTAAATGGACTCATTATCCTCTTTCCTCTCTTTTCTTCTTACCCACTTTCCCCTCTTTTCCCCTCTTTCCTTAAATGCCTCGTACTACTAATATTTTACAGTAAGAAAACCTCTATTACGAAAGGGGAATAAGGCCAAATAGCTAAAATATGCAAAAGAATAAACAAATTAGACCATGGAATAATGGTCAAAGGTGAGTTGGATGAACGAATCAAAGTTCCAATTATTTGGATGTAATCGAAGACTATGCGAGACGACGAACAAGTAAAACCTATAAAGTCCCTTGCTTGAAGTCAACAGTTAAACATAGAGGAGATTCAATTCAAGTTTAGGGGTGCATCTCCTCAAATGGTGTTGGAAAATTGCTGAAAATTGATGGTATGTTGAATGCTGCTTGGTACAAACAGATTTTGATCCACCATGCTATCCCTACTGGTGCAAGGTTTATTGGTCCAAGTTTTATCTTACAGCAAGATAATGATCCAAAGTACACAGCTGGAATAATTAAAACTTGTATGCAAACGAAAGAAGCTTCAACGCATGGTATTGCCTCCCTCAAAGGTTAGATCTCAATATGATGGAAGGTCTTGGAAGAAGCGTGGAACACAATACCACAAGAGTTTATAACAAAATTATTTGAAAGTATTCCTAGAAAAATTTCAGCGGTTTTAAAGGAAAAAGGTGGACACACTTGCTATTAGTTTATATGAAGGTATATTTTGCATAAATATGGTTATTTGAATTGGATTTTCATTTCATTAAAGGTGTATTTGAATTAAATACAAAATTTTAGTTTCCTTAGGCATCAGAGCGTAAAAATGTAAAATATATACGAATATAAGACCCGATGAGCGAGGAGAAATCGCAAGCTATGCAAGAGAATTAGAAGTTGTTTCAACTTAGTGAATTCTTATGCCTAAAGACGTTGTGTTTCCCTTGGGCCAAAGCACTCACCAGGTTGAGACAACATGTAACTGTCTTGTAGCTCAGTGGTAAGGCCCGCGACTCATCATCGGAAGTCTCTGATTCGAATCCTAGTTGGGATTAAATATTTACATTATGCAAAATCACGCGTCTTCATGCGTGATATACTGTGTATATATATATATATTAGGGTGGCCCACTTTTCAATTTTTTTTGAAAAGTATAGGTGATCGTGGTTTTTCCCATTATTTGGCACTATACTAGCACATTGGTACCATTTTTACAAAAATTGATCAATATTTAGGGGTCTCGCATCGACCTTGAAATTTAGTTTTTTTTTTTAAAATGCGTACTTTTTAACTTTTTACTGAATCAAGGTAAATCATTAAGTAGGGATGTTTTCTGAATCCTCTTAATGAGAGAAGTCGTTTGGTGTGCCTGCCAATGTCATACGACTAACGGTTTAAAGGTTGTGCCTGTATACAGGTAATACCAATGTGCTAGTATAGTGCCAAATAATGGGAAAAACCACGATCACCTATACTTTTCAAAAAAATGAGTCACCATACCCGGGCGGAATGTATAATGTATATAGGTAATTAGAAAATGCACTATGCCTGTGCCAGGTACCTAACCTATTTCTTTTTTTGCAGATCATAACATTTTGAAATTCTGTCTGAGTTCCTCATCCTTTGTCATGGACAAATCGATGGCAACCATAACTGGAAGAATTCTTGAAGCTACAAATAGAGAGTCATCAAAAGGAAAGGCGAAAATAACATCGCTACCTTCTCTATGATCGGCCTCGGAAATTTTTTTGGTTGGCCAACCGTCGTCCTCCATCAGTGATAACAAATTGCCAACAACACGGCAGGTTTTGCAATACTTCTTCAATGTTATCCAGTACACTGCTAACAGGAAAGACGCATTCAAAGAAACCATAAACAACGTCTTAAAGTTTTGGAACATGGCCCGCATTAAAACAATCACAAAGTTCAACTGCGAACGGAAGCTAGAGGCATTGTGGAAAGAGTGGCACTTACTCCAAAAGAGCAGAAAACGAGAAACTGACGCCGGAGGAAAACGGCAGAAGTTTTCGGACAGTGTGGACAAGCTGTGGGATATCGGAGCATCTGACGCTGTCGAAGATATAAAGAAGAATCGACTGCTGTCCGACAAGGACAAGAAAGAAGACATTGACTTCTACCTCGATCAACGTGGTCCTCGGGTGGCAACGATGAGCGGGAACGATAAAGTTTTCGCTGTAAAAAGAAAGCTACAGGAAGGAAGAAAACGTCCTCGCCAGGAGCCGCAAACCTCAAAGTGTGCATACGAAACCGGAGATAAGGCCATGGAGAATGATGATACTGGCATGTCAGGAGAGTCGGAGACAGAACTAGCGTTCCCCCTGCCGAAAGAGCCAAGTGTGTCTGTCAATCTTCCTCGCCGCATCCTTAATGCACCTGCTGTCATGGAAGTGGCTGATCGTTTCCGCATGTCCAATAATCAGGTGCGTATTCTGTATAGTATTCATCGATAGCGTCAGTTTTAAAGTGTCCCGTAACCCACATGTATTCTTGACAGTTTCCTTTCCACTTTCCATTCTCTACATAGGTAGTAAGCATTGTGGCTGCTATCACACGTTCGGCGGATCCACCAGCAGACCTCAATCAGTTCAGCATCTCGAAAGAAACGGCTCGCCGGGGAAGAGTGTCACATCGCCGTGAAGTGGCGACGGCTGTGAAGGACTCCTTCACGCCACCGAGGCACACTGTTGTCCACTGGGATGGCAAAATTGTCAAGGTCAGTTGATTAAGTTTTCATAGCTATCAATTTAGTACGGTAATGAGATTCATGAAGCATAATGTCAATTAAAAAGAGAACTGAATGTGAACAAAAATAGGTTACTTTACAACCATGAAATTGAAATATATGGCATGTGTTTCAGAACTTCCTTGGAACGGCGGAGCACCGCCAAGCAATTCTCATCTCCGGGGCTCCTCATTGCACAGAAGGAAAGTTGCTGTCAGTCCCAGCTGTTGCTGACGGCACCGGACTGTCGCAGGCGCGGGCAACCATACATGCTCTCGAAGATTGGGGATGTGAGGACAGCGTCATCGGACTCTGTTTCGACACCACTTCCACCAACACGGGGAGGGTGCAGGGTGCAGTTGTCCGGCTGGAAAACATGCTCGGGCGACCGCTACTCCAGCTGGGATGCTGTCATCACGTCCTAGAGCTTATCGTAGGGGCAGTAGCCGTCACCCTGCTCGGAAGGACTACGGCACCAACTGATCCTTTGTTTCAGCAGTTGAAGGGAAGGTTAGTTCATTTTTTGTGCAAGGTAAAGTTAGGACACACATGATATGCCACTAGTTTATAAGACAGCAAGCCAAACCGGAACGTCAGAGTTTTCTCACACAATTTTCTTGTTTATTATTTTTGAAGATGGGACGAGCTCGATCTCTCGACCTACTGCAAGCTGCAGGTCGAGAATCTGGCGGAGAGTACGTGGCTAATAGAACTCCGGGACGCGGCGGTCAGCTTCCTGAGCACAGCTTCTGGTTTCGTCAGAGACGATTACCGGGAAGTGGCAGAGATCACGCTCCTGGTACTCGGGACACAACCACGCCGTGGCATTCACCTCATGCGCCCAGGAGTCTACCACCACGCAAGATGGATGGCTAAAGTTAGTATTTTCAAACAAAAATAATCTAGAGATAAGTTTAAATGTTATTCAAAGATAAACATTTTATTATAACGCAAACAAAGTAATTGGTAACAATAAACCTGTCTTACTTACAATGGTACCTATTCTGTTTCAGGTCATCTACTACACAAAACTGCTGATGTTCAGTAGGCAGCTGGAGCTCGACGCCGAGCTGGTCGACAAACTGCACAGGATCGTGGTGTTCATCGCTCTTCTGTACGTACCAGCTTGGTTGGCGGCCCCTGTAGCAGCTGATGCGCCGTTGAATGACCTGGTACTATACCAGCGTTTTCTGAGGTATAGGGCAGTGGACCGCGAGGTGGCAGAAGCGTCACTGGCAGTGATGAGGCGGCATTTCTGGTATCTGAGGCCTCAGACCGTCATCTTCGCTCTATGCAGCAACAAGGTGGATGGCACTGTGAAGCAACAGATGGCAGAGAAGCTGTCCCACCTTCCTGTACCCAAAGACTTCACATACGAGAACGTCTCAGTCGACGAGATGACGCTACTCCCCGACCTGATCGACGAGTCCTCCTGGTTCTTATTTGCAGGTCTGAAGATGTATGGGTCTTCGTGGCTCACCCTGCCAACTGATAAGTGGGACGAGAACGAGGACTTTTGTCGTCTGAAGGATGTGATCTCTAATCTCCAGGTCACCAATGACGTCGCTGAAAGAGGAGTCCAACTGATACAAGACTATGCGAACACGGTCACAAAGGACGAGGCACAGCTGCAGGATCTTCTGCAAGTGGTGGAAAAGAACCGGAAAAAGCTCGGCGACTTCAAGAAGTCATCACTCGCCACGATGACATAGCACAGATGGACAACGTTCCAGCCAGTGACGTGTGATAGTGGTCAATACAATGCAAAAGTGATTGTTTAAGTTATTGTTTCTTTCTTCCTTATTTGTCTGCTATTTGCTAATTTTTTTGAAAAGTATAGGTGATCGTGGTTTTTCCCATTATTTGGCACTATACTAGCACATTGGTATTACCTGTATACAGGCACAACTTTTAAACCGTTAGTCGTATGACATTGGAAGGCACACCAAACGACTTCACCCATCAAGAGGATTCAGAAAACATCCCTACTTAATGATTTATCTTGATTCAGTAAAACGTTAAAAAGTACGCATTTTTAAAAAAAAATTAGTAATTTCAAGGTCGATGCGAGACCCCTAAATATTGATCAATTTTTGTAAAAATGGTACCAATGTGCTAGTATAGTGCCAAATAATGGGAAAAACTACGATAACCTATACTTTAAAAAAAAAATTGAAAAGTGGGCCACCCTAATATATATATATATATATATATATATATATATATATATATATATAAAATTATTTCACAAAAGTAACACGTGAAAAATATTTCTGATGAATAAAACCACGAAGGAAAGGAAATACAGAGTTGTGCTCAAGCGCTTTCGTCTAATGACATCCTCAGGAACACCGACGTAAATAAAGAGTTCAAGACTATATATAGGTTACAAAAAAAATATATATAATATATATATATATATATATATAATTATATATATATATATATATATATATAATATATAGAAATAAAAATTGTGGGAGGAGCATACAAATTTGTAAGGAAAACTACCAATTTTAGCACTTTGCCTGAATTCAACACAAGATCAAATGGATTGTTTACAACCAATTTTATAGATAATGCCTGAATGATATATAGGTCACAAAAAAAATAAATAAAAAATAAAAATAGATTGAAAAATAAAAATTGTAAGAGGAGCATACAAATTTATAAGGGAAAATTACCAAAGTTTTAGCACTCTGAACTTCTTGTCTAAATCCGTTCTGAACTAATTCAAAACAACGGGATCGAGTTGAAAAAGACCTTTGCTCATGTTAAAGTTATTTGTAAGTTAGATAATAGCAGACTCAAGAATATTTCTATTAACAATGTTGCTAGAGTGAAACAAAACTGAAGCATTATTCCAATCAATACAATGGATTCACATGTAAAAAATTCCATGAACCTTATTGAAAAATTGAATAATGTACGCACTGAAACCAATGATAGATTGATCAGTTTTGACGTTTGTTCATTGTTTACAAAAGTGCCGATTGACGATATGTTTGACTTTCTCTCCCGAGAATTACATAAGTACGACCTGCCACTACCTGCACACATCGTTTTGGAACTTATTAAGCTTTGCATCAAAGACTGTAAATTCACTTTCAATAGCGAGTATAATCAACAAGTTTTTGGGATGGCCATGGGCAACCCCTCGTCGTCCCTCCTCTCCAATATTTATATGCAGTTTTTCGAAATTACTTACATTCCGAGAATCCTGGGGGGTTGGCATCCCACGGTTGCGGTACGTCGACGATATTTTGTGTATCTGGCCCATGAATCGTGACCTGGATGACTTCCTCCTTCAGTTAAATGATGAAGTCCCCTCCATTAAGTTTACTTTAGAAGTGGAACAAGACAACTCAATCCCGTTTTTGGATGTGCGCGTACATAGGGAAAGCCCAGGTTTTAAGTTTAGTATTTATCGGAAAAAACAAACAATTTGTCCTACGTACACTTTTACTCTGGATATGACACCCCATTAAGAAGGCCATATTTTCTTCAATGTTCTCCGCGCTCTTAGGATCGCCAGTCCGGAATACATCGATGCCGAATTGGAAAATTCAACGGTATTGGAAGTGATCTGTGCTACCCACCTGCGTTTATGAATATTGTCTTAACAAGGCAAAACGAACTTTCTATCGTGTGAATAATAATACTCGTACTTTGTCAAAGAATATTTTAGTACTTCCATTTTTTCCCGGGCTTTTTAGGCATTGCTAATGTACTTAAACTTTTGGATATTAATGTAGTATTTTCATATAACAATATTGTGAAAAATATCATAGTAAAAATAGCCCTACCAATAATTCAGGCATTATCTATAAAATTGGTTGTAAACAATCCATTTGATCTTGTGTTGAATTCGGGCAAAGTGCTAAAATTGGTAGTTTTCCTTACAAATTTGTATGCTCCTCCTACAATTTTTATTTCTATATTTATTATATATATATATATATTTTTTTTTTGTAACCTATATATAGTCTTGAACTCTTTATTTACTTCAGTGTTCCTGAGGATGTCATTAGACGAAAGCGCTTGAGCACCACTCTGTGTTTCCTTTCCTTCGTGGTTTTATTCATCATATATATATATATATATATATATATATATATATAATGCAAACCCACAAGGAAAAAGAAAAATTATCCAAGTTCTTTCGTGTATTCAATAATACACCTCGTCAGGGAATGTATTGTTGAATACATGAAAAGCCTTGGAATATTTTTTCTTGTGGGTTTGCATCATTCATTCATTTCATGTGTTTAAGTGTGAAATTCATCCCATATATATATAGTCGAGACCACCATGGCCGAGACCGAAACCTAAGCACCCGAGACCGAAACCAGTAAAAGGTCTCAAGACCGGTCTCGAGACCGAAACCGAGACCATATGCAATTTTTGCATGTATTCATTACTGTGTAATGCCTAATTCTTAAGCTCTGTATTTTAGATTCAGGAATAAGATCCTAAAGAGGTTATCAAGTGACAAATGCAAAATTTACTCATACTTTATTCGCAAATTCATAGTTTGAGAAAATTTTCGGCAGTTCACTGCCTACTTTAAACATGGCCGAGACAAAGGTCGAGATCTGAAAAAAAGGTCTCAAGACCGGTGTCGAGTCCTACATCACTGATATATATATATATATATATATATATATATATATATATATATATATATATATATATATATATATATATATATGTTAACCCCTCCGTCTATGGCCTTGGTTGGTTCGAAGTCGAAGGGGGTTCTAGTTAGGTGGCAGCAACGGATGTGTTACTTACAGTAGTTTTCTACTATATTACTCTCCGAGTTCTTCTATAGTGGCTCGGAGGATTCACAGAGGCTTACTAAATTCTCTGAAGATTCCCGGATTCTTCTTATAATGTATCGGGGAAGTTTAATGACTAAGTTCTCTGAAGAGAGCAAGACTCGAAGGAGAAGATAAAGACTATTACTTACTTGTAATTTACTGCTAAAATGTACAGGTAGTGCTCAGCCTCTGAATTGACTTCTGAATGAATATGGAAGATATTTCTGGTGTTTATATACCCCGATTTTGCTAACATCATCATTATTAAATGTTGAAGAGGCTGTATTATTTTTGCACAACAGTTAAAAAAATAAGGTAAAAAAAATGGTTAAAACAGATAAACAGGATATAGGAAGAGGAAGCCATATTTTTAACTTAAACCGCATATATTAGATCTGCTGTTTTTCCTGATCCGCCGAGTTAATTAGAACGGAAATTGAATTAGGCATTCTTATATTAAGATATGTATATCAACAAATAATTAAAAGTTTAAGGCAAAACATGATTTCATCTTTTATAACTCCAAAATTTATCCCAATGAACAAAAAAAAAATAAATAAAAATAATAATATCGCCGGGTGTACATTAAATGGCGACATAATGTCGTGTTGGACATTTAGTACAATCTAAGTACATCACTGAGTACGGTGTAATTTTGGTTTATTCCAATTATGGTTATAATTACCAATTAATTCATATTTATTTATTATCGTTAATTACAATTCCATTAAAGTACATTTTACTACGTTATTAAGTACATTATTACATTATATTAAATTATTTCAGTTAATTACAGTTAATTATAGCTTTGGTTTGTTTTTACAGTGTTTCATATTAATAGACAATTAAGATATTAGAAATATAATACAAAGTACATGGGCATATACGGTATATATATTATAATATAATATAACACACGTGATAATGTTGATAAATTTAAATTAGAATCACTTCCGCGGTGGTTAGCAGAATTCGAACACTCGCATAAGCATTTATGAGGTCGCGAGAAATTAATTAATTTAAAAAGAATACATGTGAACGTACGTATATGTACGTATGAATTGAACAACAGATAATTTGCGTTATGCGAGTTTGGTCCCTATGTAAAAGTTAATAATTGAATGTAAAGATCATAGAGGAATTGTTCATTTATATATATATATATATATATATATATATATATATACTTACAATGGCCGAAGCATCATCACGCAAATAAATGAAAATAAATGGCACTGTTTTGGAACCCTTTTTGTACAACTTTCGTTGGATGATGTTTGGTTAACTGCACTTATACGAGTATTAAAACTCCGTCGATGGCCTTGGGTGGTTCGAAGTTGACGTAGGTTCTGGTTAGGTGGCACCAACGAATTTCTCACTTTGGGGTAGTTGGTACTCTGCCGGGAATCGCAATTATTTCTTTTGTACAACCCTCCGATTTCTTGTAGCGGATCAGAGGATTCTGCGAACCTTACTGGGTTATTGGTCGATTCCCCGATTCTTCTTGTAGCATATCGTAGAAGTTTGTGAGGCAATGCTGGTCTCAGACTTAATATCTATTGAGTTTTAACTTTACTGTTTCTTTATATTGTGTTATTCTAAAACTAAATTCTCTCGGAGTAGGCAGGACTCAAAGGAGAAGATAAAGATATCCTTTTACTGAATTTTACTGCTTCTAAATACTGTATTGTATTACAGGTAAATGCTTCAGCCTCTGAGTCAGATCAGACAGAACAGAATTTGAAAGGTTACAATGAGTTATTTAAGGTAGTGACGTCATTATTATTTAATTTGGCTTGTTTTTTCCAAATTTTAATAGGCTAAATTTTTTGGCTAATTTAAAAGAATTGCTTGGTAGATCTTGCAGAAACTGATAAAGCAAAATATTTGAAGATGAAGGCAAATTTTGCTGTAACAACATATTTACAAATTTGATGTTATCATGATTTGTCGTGTCAACTAAAAATGGAAATTAAGATACGCATTTTATTAAAATTAAGTGTTTAAAATTTGAAATTTAATGCTGATTCAGGATATGACTTCTTCTTTTATGTTTTAATAGAGAATATATAGAAAAACATTTACATTGCAGAATTTAACAAGATTATAATGCTATTTACATTCGTTCACACACACACACACACACACACACACACACACACACACACTATAAAGAAACTAAATGGGATTTTGAGCAGGAGTGAATTACTAAATGCTATTTTGAAAGGCGTTGATTACGGATCTACTCTTGGGGCTCTAACCAAAGGCAATCGAGAATTGCTTAAGAATTATCTCTTCAGTTAAATATTAGGGAAATCATAGAAAAAAAATTAAATTTACAATACTGTAATCTTTCCAGTTTTATTCCATTTCATCCAATTTACAACTCCAAAGTTATAACAAAAGTCTTAATTCGAAAGCGTTCCGCATTTAACTCTATATCTCTAAATACAATATTTTAAGGGATTAGACGCAATCTTCCTAATAAAGAAAATAAATGAATTTTACGAATGCTAAATAATTTCAGTATTTACCTCGTTTGGAATGTTTAAAGTCCACGGGCATTTGCAGCCATATTTCATTAACGTTTTAATTAAAAATGGATGCAATTTCTTGTTTTATATTTAAATAATTATGATAAACTTAATCTGATTGCTAATACAAATTGGGATCCTTTATTCCAAAGCATTCCGCATAAAATTTGTAATGAAATAAAAAACGAGAAATAAAGTGAAAATATACTGAAAAGGAATTTAAAAAAGGTTTTGAAAAAAATGACGAGGTAATTATTATTATTATTATTATTATTATTATTAAAAGAAACTATTAAGAAAAAAATAACTTAAAAAAAATTGTGATAAAATTAATTAAACTTTTTATCTAAATTACATAAAATAGAGTTGAAGATAGTGGTCTCAAAACATGAAAGAAGACTGATAAACCGTTTTTAAATCGTTATCGAAGGTCTTTCATAAGTTAAGCCCTTAATGAAAACAACTTTCTGACTTTAATTTCATCAATTAACTTCGCTTTTAAGATGGAGCATCTCGCTTCCATCGATCTGAAATTCAATTACCTTTGCCGAGCCAAGTGTAGTAAACGGAACTCAATATTATTATCTTTAATGTGATTTATATTAATTAATCCTTAATTAAATATTATTTTTAATATGTTTTATATCAGTTAAACGTTAAGTGAACTAAAACTATAATGTGAAGTTATAAAAAGTGTAACAGTCTCATAAAGTAATACCAATCATGTAAGTTCATTCGTTATTACTCTCTCTCTCTCTCTCTCTCTCTCTCTCTCTCTCTCTCTCTCTCTCTCTCTCGTAGTTAAATTAACATTTACTCATTTAATCAAAAAGCCCCACCCGTAATTAAAAGCGTAAATTAATAAACGTTTGCGAAAACGGTGTCTTGATTCTCCTGGGCCACGCTGTTTAGAGTAGGAAATGGTATTGTTTCGTATAGAAAATACTCGTGAATAGTTGAACAGTAATTTATCAACGTATAAAAAAATATGATCATTGCGCAAGAAAGAAAAACCAAGATTTAGGAGAACATTTGAAGAACACTTTCGGTACTGAAATATCTTAAAACTATTCTAAAAATCCCTCACTATTCTTTCTTTCGTGTTTTTATATTAAATTACGAGTTTTTTTTAGACATAAATAGACGCTTAAAGGGTGATCCAGAGAAATGGGACCCAAAAGAAACCCCTGTAACTCTTAAAGTATAAGTCCTTTTATAAAATCATACGCATCATTCGAAAGAGGATAGTTACAAGTTTGTACAGGATTGTATAGGTTTTGAAAATACAAGACAAGATAAGATACAAAACAAAATAAAAGTGTTAGTTAAAAACCCTTCAAGATGACTGCATGGACTGTGGAACAGCTGCGTTTCATAACTGAGCAATATTATGAGCATGGAAGAAGTGTAGTTTCAGCTCTTAGAAGGTGATTTTGACATCTGAAAATTTGTCTTGAAAGATCTTTGAGCTGAAAACTGCTTCCATGCTCATTGAGCATGGAAGAAGTGTAGTTTCAGCTCAAAGATCTTTCAAGACAATTTTCAGATGTCAAAATCACATTCTAAGAGCTGAAACTACACTTCTTCCATGCTCATAATATTGCTCAGTTATGAAACGCAGCTGTTCCACAGTCCATGCAGTCATCTTGAAGGGTTAGTTTTAACTAACACTTTTATTTTGTTTTGTATCTTATCTTGTCTTGTATTGTCAAAACCTATACAATCCTGTACAAACTTGTAACTATCCTCTTTCGAATGATGCGTATGATTTTATAAAAGGACTTATACTTTAAGAGTTACAGGGGTTTCTTTTGGGTCCCATTTCTCTGGATCACCCTTTATTTCAAGGAATTACAAGGACAAAAATGAGCCTCAAAGACCTTTCGGTCCACTCGGGGAGGTTCCTGTTATTAAACTAGTGCATTTTTTAATTATTTTAACAGTAGTAGAAAATTGGATAGAAAAACATAAGGCTCTCTCTCCGCCCTCCGCTCCGTCCCCGCCAGAGGCAGGTGCGGAAAAAGGTTGAAGAAAATATCTTGACCGTGGAAAAGTAGCCAAGGAAATTTTACGGGAAAGAGGAGAATATATTAAATTATAAACTAGCTCTACAATTACGCTATGCACACATAGAAGTCGTCACTAGATGGCACCGTTGTGTACCTACATAATAATATATCTGTGCTGATCGCACATCAACTACTTGGTATCATCACAAAAACCTCAAACATACGGTTTGGATTTTATACAAAATATTTCCAGCTCTATTTACAGAGGTATTGGGCCAACAAAGACCCCATGGCCCACTCCAGGCCATATCTACACCCATATACGCGCAAAGCCATCACGTCGGAAAAGTGGTGAAATGCTTCTACGGGAAAGGGTTGGGTTGAAACAGTAATTGAGAACGGAAATCAGATATTCCACACCATGCCATCACCCATCACGTGCACCCAGCCACCCAAGAGAAAGAAGAGAAAAAAGAAATCGTGATGGCAGAAATGCAACTCTACCTCACATAATCCAGCCATGCTTTTTTTCTTTGTTCATTAGGAAATTATGTATTTCTACAAAATACTTATCTACTCTATTCTTTGGCATGTTAACAAGGCAGGCAAGTGTGTAAGCGTGTTTTCTGTAATTGGATGTCTGTCATGTGTATGTGCCTGCCAACTCTTTGAATGTCGTCGAGTTTCAACTTGGGTCTCCCGCCGTAAAAGGTGTTTATGAGGCAAGGGATATAGTGAGTTAGTACTTCGCGGTGTTATGCTACCACGAGAGTAGGAAAATCTCTTTCCGGTGAGGAATATCAATGGGAGGGCTCTGTAACTATCCCCGGATACTTGTCTCTTATGGAGAATGAAAGTTTTTCGTGGGTGATCACCCGTTGTTTCTACGGCAAATTGAAGGGTCTCCCACTTAAAGGTGTTTATGAGAAAAGTGATCAAAAAATGAATTGCTCGATGGGTAACCATGCTATATCGGGCACAATGCAACCAGAGACGTCTCTCTAAAACGGAGGGAGGACTAAGTGGAGGAGCAAATAAACTTCTACAACATTCAAATCTTCAATCTGGTGAACACCAACTCTCCTCCTCTAAACCTCACCTTCTCTTCCTCAGTGAAATTTATTCTCGTATTCCGAACTTGAATCTTCCGAATTCTATACCCGGAATTCTATACCCAAAATTCTTTGACTACCTCACTTCCAAAGTGGAATACATTCTACCTCACTCTCCTTTTGCTGAAATTTCCATTTTTAGGAGATTTCAATGTTCACCGCCAACTTTGGCTTTCCTCTCATTGCACTAACACCTCTGATGAACTAGCTTACAACTTTTCTATCCTAAATGACCAAATACGGATTGTGCAACACCCTACTCGTATCCCCGATCGTCTTGGAGATAGGCCCAACATTCTGGATTTTTTTCACCGATCATTCTTCTTCTTACTCTGTCAAACTTTTTTCTCCGTTGGGCTCCTCCGACCACAATCTTATAGCTGTTTCCTGTCCTATCGCTCCAATTCGGTCTTTGGATCCTCCCAAGAGGAGGCGCCTTTGGCACTTTGGCGCCGCTGATTGGGAGGCCTTTGTGCAGTAGTTCTGTGATTTCCTATGGAATTATCACTGTTTCCGTGGTCGGGGCCCTTCTGAGTGTGCTGAGCGCATCACGGAGGTGATTCTCTCGGGCATGGAAGCGTACATTCCACATTCTGTTCCTACTAGTAATGCAAAAAAAAACTTGGTGTAATTTTACTTGTTCTAATGCTATCTGCAACACAGAGGCGTCTTTCAGAAGGTACCGTCGCCATCCAACTCCTGACTCTCACAGCTTATATTTCTGCCCGAAATAGTGCAAAATCTGTTCTTCGACTCACCAAAAATTCCTTCATCTGACAAAAATACCTATCCAATTCTAATTCTTCTCGCTCTTTCTGGCATCTCGCTAAGAACTTCTCCATCTCTTCCTCCCTCTGACTTTATTATGTCTGAAATTAGAATCTCTTCCAAAGATGCACTTTCTGCCCTATCCGGGTTCAACTCAAGGAAGACGTACGGTCTTGGTGGTGTTCCTCCAGTTCTTCTCAAGAACTGCGCTTCTGTGCTGACACCCTACCTAGCCAAACTCCTTCGTCTTTGTTTCTCATCTGGTAATTTCCCTTTCTGCTAGAAGTTCGCTTTCATTCAGCCTGTCCCAAAGAAGGGTGACCCTTTCAATCCCCTAACTATCGTCCAATTGCTTTAATTTCTTGCCTTTCTGGGGTTTTTGAATCTATCTTCAATAGGAAGATTCTTATTCACCTCTCTTCTCACAAACATCTTTCAGATCGTCAGCATGGGTTCCGCCGTATGGGTTCTTCTCCTAAAGTTATTAATAGTGGTGTTTTTCAGGGTTCTGTCCTGTCACCCACTCTTTTCCTTTTATTCATCAATGATCTATTAAGTCGCACTTCCTCTCCTATCCACTATTATGCCGATGATTCCACTCTTCACTTCTCCATCCGCTTCCCAAAGCGTCCCTCTCAACAGTCACTCCATGATTCGCGAAGGACGGCTATGGTACACCTGATCTTTCTGCTATATCTGACTGAGGCAGAGAAAACCTTGTGGCTTTCAATACTTCGAAAACTCAGTTCTTCCATCTATCTACTCGTCACAATCTTCCCTACGACTATCCCCTTACCTTCAACAATACACAACTCAATTCTTCTTCTCTTAACATTCTTGGCGTTTCCTTTTCTCGTGATCTTTCCTGGAAAGATCACATATACTCTATTTCCAAAACAGCTTCTAAGAGGTTAGGTGTGCTGTACCGACTCCGTAGTTTCTTCAACCCCACTCGGTTGCTGTCTCTGTACAGAGGTCTTGTCCGCCCGTGTATGGAGTATGCTCTCATGTGTGGGGTGGCTCAACCCACACAGCCCTACTTGACCGGGTGGAATCAAAGGCTTTTCGTCTCATCAATTCCCCGCCCCTTACTGACAGTCTTCAATCCCTCTATCTTCACTACAATGTTGTCTCACTCTCTCTTTACTATCGCCATTGTAACGGGCACTGCTCTTCTGAACTCTAACTGCATGCCTCCTCCTTTAAGGAGAGCACGCAGCACCAGAATTTCGGCACTTTCTCCTTCATTTTCTGTCCAACTCTCTAACGCAAGGGTTAATCGGTATTTTCGACCTTCCATCTACTCGACCGGTGAACTCTGGGACAATCTTCCTCAATTCATCTTTCCCCTTTGAAACGCAGAGTGTCTAGGCATCTTGAAATCTCTGGCTCTTGATTTTGGCTCTCTTCTTTTGCGGGCATTCGCCCTTGGCCCCTCCTTCCTTAGTAAAAGAAAATGTTTAAACAAACTTCTGCAGGGTTACGTTATAATATAATTTTCAAAAGACTTATCTAATCGATTCTTAAATTGTTATATGTGGAGACAGTCTTAAACCCTGAATGCATCCAGAACTTTGTCCAGCCTAGTTTTAAACATATTTACATTTTGGTTTGAAACAGTATCCGACGAATGTTGGTTCCAGATATTGGCTATTTTATAGGAGAAGAAATTAACACAGATAGAGGTACTAAATGTTTTTAGTTCCAATTTAAAGCCATTAGTTCTTGTCGGATTGGTATTAAATGAGAATAATTTCCTGTAGGCTACCCTGTCTATTCCATTGAGCATCTTAAAAATTTGCAGAATGAACCCGTTGCTTATAAACGCCCATGCATTCTGTTTTGCCGTCTTTAGTTTGAATATGCGTCAACATAAAATTAACGACAATATTTCAATAAAATTTATAAATAAGGTAAAAAAAAATTATTTAATGTTTAATGTGTGTGTGTGTGCGTGTGTGTGTGTGTGCGTGTGTGTGTGTGTGTGTGTGTGTGTGCAGGGCCGACAAGAGCTGCCACGGGCCCCGGAGGGAGAAGGATTGGTGTTTGGGCCCCCCTGTTTACTCAGTATTTTATTATGAATGTATGATATTTTGTGTACATAACAAGCAAACTGATTATATGTCCAAGTCACTATTCAAAACAATTGTTTACTGCAAGATTTTCATAATTAGAAGTGTACTTTCTTTGCCTTCTCTCTAGCAAAGTGGTAAATGATTCTGATGAAATTTAAAGTATGGGCTAAATGGCTTTCAATTACAATGGTTCCCAGATCTGTCAGTCGGTCTTAGGCATTGGTGGACCGCAGATAATGTTTTATCTGTTTCAGTTTGACTATGATAATCTCTATAAAATGCAAAAAACTTCACTTTTTTCTACGTGGATACAGAAAAACGAATGAACCAAAAACAAGAGGGAAAACAGTTCAGGGACCATTAAGAAATTCGCACCTAGGTTAGATCCCGTTCTCCCGACAATGGAAGGGCATTTTTATTAAATGGACCTGCTTATAAGTACATTCGCACAAATTTAAAACTATCTTCTTGTTCTATACATACAGATTCTATTATTTTTTACATAATTATTACATTTATTATAAAATTTATTACATTTAATATTGCATTATTATTTATTACAGAAATTATAAATTTATTATTACATTGATTATTACACTGTTGTTTATTATACAGAAATTGTAAAGCGAAACACGAATGAAAAAGGCGAGAAGGAAACAATCCAGAGACCATTAAGGAATTCGCACCTAAACTAGATCCCGTTCCCACGACCCCAGAAGGGCATTTTTTTTATCTTCTTGTTCTATACATACAGATTCTATTATTTTTACATAATTACTACATTTATTATTGCATTTACGTTTTTTTTTAACATTTATTATTATTACCTTTACACTAATTATTACATTTATTTAATTACCTTTATTATTACATTTATTGCATTTATATTTATTTCCACATTTATTACTTCCATTATTACATTTACATTTCCGTTTATTATTCCATTTACATTTTACCGAAAAAAAAAAAAACGAATTAACCAAAAGCGAGTAAGGAAACAATCCAGAGACCTTTAAGAAATTCACACTTAGGTTACAACCCGTTCACCCGACGCCGTAAGGGATTTTTTGACCAAGAATCTCATTAAAGGGTCCAACTTATAAGTTGCCAGTGGGCATCGAAACTTGTGGAAATAAACTCTGTCTATTAGAGTGGGTCTCTATAAAATGTATGTTCATTAATTATATTTCCTCTCTGTTATTTAATTAATTGCTTCATTAATATTTTTAGATTTTAGCCCTCCTCTTTCCGGGCCCCCTAGAGGTCCGGGCCCCGGGGATTTATACCAGCTTCCCTGCCCCCTCGGCGGCCCTGCGTGTGAGAGAGAGAGAGAGAGACACACACACACACACACATATATATACACTCTGTGTGTGTGTGTGTATATATATATATATATATATATATACACACACACAAAGGATGTGGAGAAAGGAATGAGATAATATTATATCTCTCGAGAACTCCTTCAGTGGCTCATTACTCCTAATTAATAGCGAGAAAGGCTGTGACAGCGTCAGAAACCGACAACGACGAAGAGCAAATCGACGAAACGACCGATGCTTTCCTCGCCTTTTATGCAGCTTCGTAATAATTAGATGTCCATTTCGGCGTGAGCATCCACCGAAGGCAACGCTAAAATAGTGTGAAATAGGTCGCAGCTCCGTATACGACCTTCCTTCCAGATAAAATTGTGGATATATCTCTTGTCGGGATAAATGTGTTTCACTGGGGCACGAGTATTATTAAGATTTTCGTATGAGCAACGACATAATCTAAATGTTTTGCGCTACATTTATAACTAAAAGTGTTTACTATTTATACTTTCGATATAATTTGTTTTAGTTAAATTCTTAATGAAAAGTGTCCGCAGTTCTTAATCGATATATAAACAGCGCCAGTTTATAGTCCAAATTTAAGTTGAGTTTCAGAAGGAGAATGTTTAGAGCAGTGGTTCCCAAACTTTACTAACTGTCGGAACCCTTACAGACTTGTTTTTATTTCGCGGAACCCTAACTCCATATATATATATATACAGGGTGAGTCAAAAGTAGCGCCCGATTTCTGTTTTTTCGGCTGTCAGATTCTTTCTGGGAAGTCATGTTGTTAATAATTGTCTTGCAGATTATTAATTTTCTTAGTTTCTTTATTTTTGTTTTTGTTTTGCAGGTTATTGCTGAGAGTTTGGAAAGTTACTGAATTTGCACCAAATTGAACCATGAATTACCTTTCAATGAATCAACGCATTGCGGCCGTGAAACATTACTACAAATGTAATGAACAACCAACCATGGCGGCACGCCGTTTGGCACAGGAATTCGATATTAACCCACCCCAGGGAAGAAACATACGATTGATTGTCGAGAAATTTGAAGCAACAGGGTCGGTAGCCACTGCAAAGAAGTCCGGTCGTCCGAAAACGGCAACGAATGTAGCTAAGGCTGAAGAAGCCATCAGGAGACTGGAACAAAGTCCGCAAAAGTCAACTCGCCGTTTATCTGCAGAGTTGGAAGTGAGCCAATCAAGTGTTATCCGTATCCTTCACCAGAAAAAATGGAAACATTACATTCCACGCTAACTGCATGCCCTTCATGATGGAGATGACGACCGCCGTCTTCAATTTTGCGAAGAGTTCTTAGCTAAACTTGACGAAGAGGACACAATGCTAGACAACATCTGGTGGTCAGATGAGGCATGTTTTAAGCTTAACGGCACAATTAACAGACACAATTGTGTCTACTGGGCTGCGGAGAACCCAAGAGTGACAGTTGAGAAGGAGGTAAATTTACCTGGCGTGACAGTTTGGGCAGCCATATCTCCATTAGGGATAATTGGACCCTTTTTCTTTGAGGGATCTGTCACTGCAGAAATTTACCTGGATATGCTGCAAACCTTCTTTTGGCCCAGGGTACAAGATCAGGACTGTTATTTCCAGCAAGATGGAGCTCCACCTCATTATGGACGTCATGTTCGTCAGTGGCTTGATGAAAACTTTCCCGGAAAGTGGATCGGGCGCCGCGGTCCGATCGAGTGGCCGGCACGCTCCCCAGACCTTACACCTCCAGATTTCTTTCTTTGGGGGCTCATGAAAGACCTTGTTTATCGTGAAAAGCCTCGTACCATTCAGGAATTGAAGGCTCAAATCACTGCAAAGTTTGAGGAAATTGATATCGAACTCTGCAGGCGTGTGTGCCACTCTGTGCCTGCTCGGCTGCAATTGTGCATCGATCACGAGGGAGGGCACTTTGAAAATTGCAAGTAAAACAGCTTGGTACAGTTCCGTAATAATTTTCCCCCGAATAAATGGTTAGATAAACATGTCATTCATTTATTTCTACCTTCTTGTACACTGTAATACAAATGGCAAACAAACAATCAACTGACAGAAATCGGGCGCTACTTTTGACTCACCCTTATATATATATATATATATAAGCAAACAACCACAAGGAAAAGGAAACACAAAGTCCGAGCGCTTTCGTGATATATTCACATCCTTGATAATGTGAATATATCACGAAAGCGCTCGGACTTTGTGTTTCCTTTTCCTTGTGGTTGTTTGCTTATTAATAAGGTCACGTGTTATTTTGTGATTCTAGTGCATATATATATATATATATATATATATATATATATTAATATACTGCGTGGTCATTGCAGTTATATATATATATATATATAAATGTATATATATATATATATATTAGACTTAGAGCTGTAAAATATTTAGCAACAAAACTTTCAGATTTTAGTGATGAACACAATACAAATTTTTACCCTGAAAACACTTAAGTAAATAAAGCCTATCAGAAATTAACTTAACAGTACACCACGCCAACGGCTATAGTTATACTGATTGGTTCACAATTAATTACAAAACAAGTGCACATCACATCAACTGGCAACTTAGAAAATTTAAATTTTAGCGAAAACATATTGCTCAAAATTAATTACAGTTAAATTCTCACGAGTAAAATATATATAGTAAAATTTGTCATAAATAATATGACAAATTTTAAATACTATGACAGAATTTATATATTTCTTTTAAAAAAGTACTAACAGAACCAGTCCTTTATAAAATCGTTAAAATTAAAATCTACCAAATTACACTTTTGCAGTAGCCAAGTAGCGAAAATTTATTTACATATACTTAGCAGATTTTAATTTTAGCGAAAAATATTTAGTGATCTCAAATCCACGATGGTGCCATTTCAAGTCAGAATAAGAATATAAAATATTATTTAACAAAAAGCCACAAGGTAAAATTATGTATAAATATTAAGACCTTAATTAGACCTTAACATTAAGACCTGATTAGACTGATTAGAAAACGTGTCACGGAACCCTTGTTAAGCCTCCGTGAACCCCAGGGTTCCGCGGAACACAGTTTGGGAACCACTGGTTTAGACATTAAAGGTATGGTGAGAAATATACTCTATATATATATATATATATATATATACTGGGTGATCCAGATAAATGGGACCCATAAAAAAAAGCCAAATATTCTTAATATTTAATTCCTTTCATAAAAACTATATATCATTCGAAAGAGTAGAGTTACAAGTTTATTATGAAATATTTATTTTTTAAAAATGACTCTTTAAATATCCCCAGAGATAATAATCTAAGGGAGAAAAATCCGGAGACCTTGCGGGCCATTCAACGTCTCCAAATCTTGAGATTAACTCGCCTGGAAACGTTTGACGCAAAACTGCCATGCAGTTCCTCGTGGTATGGCAGGTAGCCCCGTCTTGTTGGAACCAGTGGTTTTCTAGACAAAGATCTCTTAATTTAGGAATAAGGAAATCGGTCAACATTTTTTCGTAGCGATCACCATTTACAGTGACCGTGTTTCCGGTGGAATCCTCGAAAAAGTACGGCCCTATGATCTGAGATGCAGTAAGACCACACCAAACAGTTACACGCTGACTATGCGACGGGACTTCGGTAATATTCAATAGATTTTCTGTTGCCCAGAAACGACAATTTTGTTTGTTTACAGTTCCATTCAAGTGAAAATGGGCTTCGTCTGACATAATCAAAGTTGCTAGAAAATTGGTGGTGTCATTTACCTTCTGTTGGATCCATTGACAGAATTGTCGTCTTCGTGCGAAATCTCCATCGTTTAATTGTTGCACTGTTTGAATTTTATATGGAAAGAGCATTAAATTTTGCTTGAATATACGGTGTGTTGTTCCATATCCAACTCCTAACAGCTGAGAAGCACGTCTGATGCTTATGTTAGGATTATCCTGTACAATTTCATGAGTTCTGTTAATGATCTCGTCTATCCTTGCTGTGCGCACTCTTCCAGTTGGTTTTCTTTTTCCAATGCTGCCAGTTAGGGAAAAATTTCTGACACACCGACGGATTACTTTCTTAGAAGGTGATTTTGACATCTGAAAATTTGTCTTGAAAGATCTTTGAGCTGAAACTACACTTCTTCCATGCTCATAATATTGCTCAGTTATGAAACGCAGCTGTTCCACAGTCCATGCAGTCATCTTGAAGGGTTAGTTTTAACTAACACTTTTATTTTGTTTTGTATCTTATCTTGTCTTGTATTGTCAAAACCTATACAATCCTGTACAAACTTGTAACTATCCTCTTTCGAATGATGCGTATGATTTTATAAAAGGACTTATACTTTAAGAGTTACAGGGGTTTCTTTTGGGTCCCATTTCTCTGGATCACCCTTTATATATATATATATATATTATATACACAGGGTGTTTCACAACCGGTCTGCCATACTTTAGGGGTGATTTTAGGGGTGATATCGAGTAAAAAAGTTAATACAACATATGTGCTATTTCCAACCGTTGCGGAGCTACAAGCATTTTAAGATGTGCAAACAACAAATCCCTACTTGTGTGTAATTCGATAGATGGCAGCACTGGCGGTAGTTTCGGTTAACGAAGTTACCACTACTAATCCCCAGTTTTTTCTTTCAGCTGGTTCTGATCTGTGGTACGAGACATTGTTGCTCCAAGGTGAACAATCAAAATGAATCAACAGTTCACACCCACTGAATACGCTGATATCCATTTCATTTATGGATTCTGTGATGGTAACAGCAGAGCAGCAGTTGAGGAATATCGAAGACGTTCTCCGAACCGCCGAATACCGAACAGGCAAGTGTTTAGTGACAGACACCAGAAATTAAGGGAAACAGGGACAATTGTTTCACGTAACCAAGAACATGTAGCACGATGGCTCGTTGTTGTGGAGGAGCGCATACTGGACCTAGTACAACGTAGCCCAACTACCAGTGTTCGAGGGATTTCTAGACGAATTGGTGAATCCGCATCGCGTGTATGGCGAACCATAAATGACGAGGGTTTGTATCCCTATTATTTGCAACGTGTGCAAGCTGTTTAACTGGATGATTACGATAAACGTCTTCAATTTTGCCAGTGGATGGTTATGCATCGTCAAATTCTTAATCGCATACTGCTTAGTGATGAAGCACAATTCATTCGGGATGAAATTAACAACAGACGAAATTCCCACTTGTGGTCGGCTGATAATCCCGACAGTATCGTTGAAGGAAACTTTCAACATCGATTCTCGGTGAATGTTTGGTGCGGTGTAATTGGAGATTAGCTGATTGGACCGTTCGTTTTGGAACAACGATTAACTACTGATATTTATCTGAACTTCCCGATGAACGAATTGCCGCTTTTGATGGAGGACGTACCCTTGGAGACAAGGCGCAAGATGTTCTTTCAGCACGATGGGGACGCCACTACATTTTGGTCGTCATGTTACGGATTACTTGAATCAGCGGTACAAGAATCATTGGATTGGTCGTGCTGGTCCAATATCGTTGCCCCTGATATCTCCGGACCTAACCCCGGTAGATTTCTTTTTATGGGGCCTTGTGAAAGAGATGGTCTACAAGACCAAAGTACAAACGAGAGAGAACTCTTGCATCGGATTATGAATGCCGCTGCTTACATCCGAGAACACCCCGAAATGATTCAATGGGCAGTGGACTCTTGTTTGGAACGAGCAAGGCTGTGCATTGAAAACCGAGGCGGACATTTTGAACATTTATAAGGTGTATCTCATAAAATGTAGCAATAAATACATCAGATTAATACTCTCGTTTATTTTTTTTCAGTGCACCTTGAAACGTCCGTAGCTCCGCAACGGTTGGAAATAGCACCGATGTTGTACTAACTTTTTTACTCGATATCACCCCCCCATATCGAGTAAAACAGTATGGCAGACCGGTTGTGAAACACCCTGTATATAGGCAGTTACCCAGGAAATTTGTGAAGCGGCTCGCAAACAAAGGTTTTGGATTTAATTTTCACACAAATAGCTATGACCTAATAATAAATGAAAAGGTAATGCACACAAATTTCCTTGACCATAACCTAATCAGTGTAGAAATAAAGTTAGCGACCAGGAGAACTGAAACGCATCCCAGAGAGACAGACGGAATATTTGAAGGTTTAAATATGAATTCAAAGAAAATAGAATGGGAATTGCTATTTCACGAGAAGACTCCAGAAGAAATAGTAGCTATAATATGCAGTGATGGGCATCGATACACGAAAATCCCTAAGGCGATACCGATACATCGATACTCGTAAATCGTCTACAGCGATACCGATACAGCGATACTCGTAAATCGTCTACAGCGATACCGATACATCGGTACTTTATAGATGGCTAAAGTGATATCGATATCGATACATGTATCGCGATACATTACTATAAGAATGAACAAATCTTACTAATATGTAAATAAATTTTTACTTTCTATATTGAGTGTTAAAAAACGATCAATTCAGTTAAAAAAAAAATTTATAGCTTCCCTCACCAGCTATCTGCAAAGCAGATAGGATCCAGCTTTGGGACAGGATCTAGGGTCCCAAAGCTGGATCCTATCTGCTTTGCAGATAGCTGGTGAGGGAAGCTATATTTTTGAGACCTCTTTGCGAGTGACCCGTTGCCCACGTCGGGCTAACATCATGAAAAAGAAAAAACTATAGTGTTTGTCATTTACCATTACTTATTCGGACTATAGTGGATTTAATTTTCCTAGAAGAGTTCCTTGTTCCATGTACGGTCTGTGTGTATCATGAAAAACCTCAGGGAACCATTCTGAGTTCATTCCCATATATACATATATACCGTCCCAGATATATTATGCAACTTAAGGCTGAATAACAGGGATATACTCATATGTATAGGGCTTTCCTGCTCCCATGAGTGATATTTATCTACCTATTTAAACCTTTAACAGATTTATTTACTCAGGCTATATTGAAAATTATTTTTCGGAAATTAAAGAAACGTGATGCGTTACAGTACGTAGGTTACTGGCAATCATGAAATATTTTAGCTATAAAATTTTGAAACACGCATCCAGTAAATGAGTGCAACTAGTACAGCACAGTAACATCACTGACGATGATGAGAGCACCAAACACGGAAACATCTACAAGAGTATCGTAATGATACAAATGTTCATTAAACTTTTATTGTTATTATTCATCCTTAAGATCAGGTTTCCTCCGAACAACACACTTAATGAACTCATTATACAACTTAACTGTGACTAAAGGAAACCAATATCGGATAAAACAAATGTAATTTATAACAATTACTTAATCATTGTCTCCACAAACTCTGTTGTATATTTTCAAAATTGGAGACATTTACTCACATTGCGAAATGTTTCTCCAAAATTTGGAAAATTAATTCACTATATATATAGGAACCTCGGTGGTGTAGTGGTTAGCGTCGCTGACTACGAATCCATCGGCCTCGGGTTCGAGACCCGACGGCAGCCGGCGCGCAGCAAAACCGAGCTGGTCATCCTTCCACACAATAAAAAAGTGGTTGGTAGATAAATGGGTACCCTAGGTGGCCTAGTGGTAAAGACGCTGGGCTGCTGATGAGGCGTGGTTTGGATTCCACGTTAAACTGTAGGTCTAAGGTGGAGTGAAAAGCTTGACCTTCGTCAGAATGAACAATTCGGGCGGAAGCTAACCAAAGGTTTTAGATATATATATATATATATATATGTGTGTGTGTGTAAAGAACGACGCTTTTGTAGAAGAGCGTTCCGCACAAGATGAGGAGGGAGAACGAGCAAATGAAAAATGAAGTACCTCCCATTTTTTATTTGCTCGTTCTCCCTCCTTATCTTGTGCGGGACGCTCTTCTACACAAGCGTCGTTCTTTACATTAATTATACTGTGTATTGTTTGCAGTTAAAATATATATATATGTGTGTGTGTGTGTGTGTGTGTGTGTGTGTGTGTGTGTGTGTGTGTAGGTACCGGTACTATATATGATACACACAGACTGTGCATGGAACAAGGAACTCTTCTGGGAAAATTAAATCCACTAAGTCCGAATAAGTAATGGTAAATAACAAACACTATAGTTTTTCTTTTTTATGATATTAGCCCGACATGGGCAACAGGTCACTCACAAAGAGGCCCTAAAAATATAGCTTCCCTCACCAGCTATCTGCAAAGCAGATAGGATCCAGCTTTGGGACAGGATCTGTATATATATATATATATATATATATATATATATATATGTAAATAAAATATACTGTATACATGTATGTACATGTGTATAATATATATATATATATATATATATATATATATATATATACAGGGCGTCCCAAAAAAATGTATACACACTTTAAATAATTATAAAGGCAGTGTTTATTAAAATACATTTCATTTTCAAAATGTAATAGAATCTACAGACATTATTTAATTGTTTTGTCAACGCCTGTTTTCAAACTGACGTCCGTTCTGGTCCAGGCACTGCTGATAACGCGAAGCAATGGAATCGCAAACATCACGAAACATTTCGTTTGGTATTTGTGTGCATTCTCGTTCAATGGCTGCTCTCAATTCAGCGACTGTTGCAAGTTTTATAGCGTAGACTTTGTCTTTTAAGTATCCCCATAAAAAAAAGTCTAGTGGTGTGAGGTCTGGTGAACGCGGAGGGTATTCTACGAAACCCCTTCGTCCAATCCACATCCACATCGTGCCAAGTACCACTCGCAATACTCCACTCTTCGGTCCGGATCATCTTCATTAACAGCATGGACTAATCTTGGAATGTAACTTTTCCATTGACAGCGCTTCAAAATGCGTTGGACGGACGATTCTGAAATTCCTACCTCACGACTCGCTTGCCGCACAGATTTTCTTGGACTTTGGTGATACGTTTCCAGTACTCTTTCTTGCTTTGTGGGGCTTGTCGATGTCCGTGGTCTTCCGGAACGCTTCTTGTGGACATTCTGAACAGTTCCATCGGCTTCAAACTTATCTCTAATTCGAGTGATGGTAAGTCGCGTTGGTGGATCTGTTTGAAACTCCCTCCTAAACTGTCTTTGCACTTCAACTGCGTTTTCACACTTCCAGTAGCATTTTAGAATGAATTTCCTTTGTTCAAAGCTTAGTCTGACTGCCATTATTAATTCTAATGGGTTTAACTTGGAAAGAAAGAAACATCAATTGAGCTATCAGCTGTTAAAGTGTGTATACATGTTTTTGGGACGCCCTGTATATATAGTTGCCTTTACACGCATTTCTGTGCAATTTTTTTCCCCGTGATAATTTCTAACCTCCCAAAATTGTTTTGTATGAAAACTATAAAAATAATCGGATCTTTTCCAAAATTTGGACTGTTCTTTTTAACTAGAAAGTTACATTATTATTATGTGGTTTTGCGTGCTGAGTTCAGAAAAGTTTTTTTTTTTTTTTTGAGAAATGAAAAATAAAAAAGTTACAGCAATTTTTATTACCATTATTTACATACGAGTATAGCGACCTAATATTATAAATAAAAATTGCTGTAACATTTTTATTTTTCATTTCTCCAAAAACATAATAACTTTTTTGAACTCAGCACGCAAAACTACATAATAATAATGTAACTTTCTAAATATAAAGAACGGTCCGAATTTTGGAAAAGGGGAAATTACCAATAATAATCATTGTTCAATTAGGGTTTAAGAGTAGCAGGGATAGCCGGGCGTTTTTGCCATTCTGTCACATTTTGTCGCATTCCTAAACTGTCTGTATTTTAGCAACTTTTTCTGGCTTGTTTTAATGCATCTGAAAGTTAGCATGTCCTCCTCATCTTCCCTTTCAGCCATTCCCATTTCTCCATTAAATTTATAACAATTTTATTTTAATTTTCATTTATTTACTTTTTTCAACCATTTTCACAACAATATTTGTTGTACTTGAAAAAAATTTACCAAACTACTACATTCCACCGCAATCCATATACTGTGATAAATTTAAAGCCCGGATGTTTAGGCACTAAAAACCCTTAAAAAAGGCAGGCAAATAGGCAAAATGAACATTCAAAATAGGCAGTAAAACTCCCAAAAAAGGCATTTATAAATTTGCTTAAAAAAACGTTTAATCTAGAATAATACCTTTATATACGCATAATACATATTGCAATGCCTTCAGTGAACAAAACAATAGGTATTGAAAATATTAGTTGCACATAATAACAATGATTTCATTTCCAAAAATAAAGTTTAATATAGAATAATACGAAAATAAAAACCCACTCTAATAGACAGAGTTTATTTCCACAACAGTTTCGACGCCCACTGGCATCCTCCTCGGGTGGATTCGTTTTTCTGTATCCACCCGAGGAGGATACCAGTGGGCGTCGAAACTGTTGTGGAAATAAACTCTGTCTATTAGAGTGGGTTTTTATTTTCATATTTTGACCTTCACGTAGAAAAAAGTGAAGTTTTTTGCATTTATAGAATAATACCATTATCCACGTATAAATAAAAATAATGCATATTACAACGCCATTACTATAATGAACAAAACAATAGGCATTCAAAATGTTCGTTCAATAATGGCAAGGATTTAAATTTCAAAAAGTTTAATACAAAAAAGTACTATTATGCACGCTCAGTTTCTTTTCTGTTATATATATATATAATATATATATATATCATCATGAAAAAGAAAAACTATGGTATTTGTCATTTACCATTACTTATTCGGACTATAGTGGATTTAATTTTCCCAGAAGAGTTCCTTGTTCCATGCACGGTCTGTGTTTAACATATAATTTTCTCAGGGAACCATTCTGAGTTTGTATATATATATATATATATATAAAACTGAAGCATATAACAGAAACTGATAGCCCTACTTTGGGACTTTAATGAAATAATACTAGAAAATAATGGAAAAAAGGCAAATTAGGCACTTTATGATGAAACAGGCACTTTTTGCTGTAATCGCAAAAATAGGCAAAGAAAGGCATTTATGGCATTTTGCCTGAACATCCGGACTCTAGTGATAAGTATAATAATAATAATAATAATAATAATAATAATAATAATATAAAATCGAAGCACTTTGTTACATTAGTTTCCTCTTCTTCTTTGGTGCAGTTGTATAAAAATATATTAACACTAAAAAATTTTACAATGAATGAGTAAAGCTCAATTATGAGGCATTGAACTCAACTTAGTCCTGACATAATCAGCAAAAGTTTTAATATTATTTGTCACATTTTGGCACGCAAGTTTTCATTTTGTTACATATTTGTCACATTTTGTTACATCGAACCATGCCTGGAGTTGGTTAAAAATTTGTATGTACTCTTTTGAGTTAATACTACGTTTGTCGTCCTGGAATGGACTCCATCAGATATTCAGTAAAGTCGCAGCCCTCGAAGGTTTGAATAATCAATAAAGTTTATTACTCAAATTATTAAAATGATTACAAATGTAAGCAAAGATCACGAAGAAGACTGAAGAATTCAATGGGCGAAACCTGTTTCTCCTGTTTGCTTTTTCAAAAACCCGACACTGGTAACTCTGACCGGTTTCTACTTCTAAGGCTTTGCGCGGACTTCTACTGTACAACCTTGCGATGATCTCCACTTTAGGAGGCCCTGCTCTAAAGTGTCAACTTTTAATTCGGGCAGAGAGGAGTGGTTCTACGTGGGAAAGCAAAACCGCAGGAACTAGAATCAGGATCGAGAATAATAATAATAATAATAATAATTATTGGTTTTGTTTAACTTCCTTCGCAACATCTAAGGTCATATGAAGGAGAGGACCTACAGCTTTACGTGGGATCCGAACCACGGGTCGCTACATAGACTGGACGCAGCGGACGGCCTCCCATCCAACTACTATCCGACTCAATGTCACTTAATTTCGCTGATTAACGGGAAGCGGTGTTACGACATTGGCTACGACGTAGTCCCAGGATCAAGAAATGAAGCCAGACCTCTTTATCGGCAACTCCTTTTCAATTATATAAACGTCAATGAAATACAGTTTTACCACTTTTTTAATACAAAATAAAATTCATTTTCACCATTACTAAAAAGTTATAAAACGATGTTTCTTTTTAAAACAATTGTTTCTGCAGTGTGAAATGTGTTTTAATGAAACATTTTAATTAAAATTAAAAAGAAAGTTTCGATTATATTACTAAAATACAAATATATTCGTAATGAAACAAGTTATTTGCTGAATTCTGGCATTTATCAACCTCAAATGTCGGCCTATTCCAAATCTCGGACATTCGCTCATTTCCATTTCAGTCTTCGTCCAACAATGAGAAACTCCAAAGCGCGAATCTCAAATTCTCTAATCGATCTATTCCCATTCCCACTTTAACAAGTTAGACTTTTTTTTATAGAAAATAACCGTCAGGTCTGCAATTACGTCGCAGTTCTTTTTATCCTTTACCACATCAAGAAACGTTTTTCTCATCTCAGGGATTCCGAGCATTCACATCACACTTTCGGACCGCGAATGGGAATGGAAATAGCGTCAAGATGGAAGTAATCTTTAAATGCGTGCTAAGTGGTTCTTACGCAGTGTACCTTCAAGGTATAATGAATGCGTGATTTGAAAACGACAGTCGTATGGAAACCAGAAGGATGCGAAGGCGTGTTGCGCATATGCATTTCTAAATATTACCGCAATATAAGGTATCTATCATATATAACAGTGTTGTCAGAGATGATAGTTTGCGCATTATTGAAGGAAACAACGGGAAAAGAAACTGTACAAAGTTTAAAATTAAAACCATTAGGTAGGAGACGTATTTAAGAACCAAATGATTTCATGATCGACTCCCATTTTTGGCTCATATTTTAATTAAAAAGAAATGGTGTTTAATTTGGGAAGAAAAGGGATCTTCGCAATGGAATAAATAACTGCGGATTTGGCATTAAATCCAACATGATTTAGAGTTTATATACTCCTTCCTATAATTATATATATACGTGTGTATATATATATATATATATATATATATATAGGGACGTAAAGAACGACGCTTGTATGGAAGAACGTTCCGCTCAAGATGAGGAGAAAGAACGAACAAATGAAAAATGGTTCGATTCCCGGGTGGTTACCTCTTTTTTCATTTGTTCGTTCTTTCTCCTCATCTTGTGCGGAACGTTCTTCTCTACAAGCGTCGTTCTTTACGTTAATTATACTGTGTGTTGTTTGCAGTTAAAATGTATATATATGGGAATGAACTCAGAATGGTCCCCTGAGTTTTTTATGATACACACAGACCGTGCATGGAACAAGGAACTCTTCTGGGATAATTAAATCCACTATAGTCCGAATAAGTAATGGTAAATGACAAATACCATAGTTTTTCTTTTTCATGATGCTAGCCCGACGTGGGCAACGGGTCACTCGCAGAGAGGTCCCATAAATATAATAGTTACCCCTTTTTCTTTGATGTATTCAATCTGACGTGAAGACAGCGAGTCTTTTGCTTATATTGAGGGTCTAAATGTAGCAGGGCTAGGCTGCTTTAAACCCTAGATCCATGTCCCAAAGCTGGATCCTGTCTGCTCTGCAGATAGCTGGTGAGGGAAGCTATATTTATGGGACCTCTCTGCGAGTGACCCGTTGCCCACGTCGGGCTAGCATCATGAAAAAGAAAAACTATGGTATTTGTCATTTATCATTACTTATTCGGACTAGAGTGGATTTAATTATCCCAGAAGAGTTCCTTGTTCCATGCACGGTCTGTGTGTATCATATATATATATATATATATATATATGTATAATTCCACGTTAAATTGTAGGTCTAAGGCGGAGTGACAAGCTTGACCTTCGTCAGCTTGAACAATTCGGGTGGAAGCAAAAACCAAGGTTATATATATATATATATATATTATATATAATATATATATAATATATTATATATATACAGGGTGTCTCAAAAGTCACTATCTATTTTGAAAAATAATGGGAATTACGAAAAACTGGTTTAAGACATGAAAAATATATTTATTTCAAAGTAAGTGCCACAAAGAATTAGTGCTATTTATTTATCTGTCTCCACATGGCGACCATCAGTGTCTCTACAGAGCTCAAAGCGATAAGTTGTTTCCCGGAACACACTTTCCAGCATTTGAGGTGTTATTTTCTGAACTGCATCGGTAATACGATTTCGAAGTTCGGCTACATCACTAATTCTTCTACCAGTGTACACCTTAGACTTAATGAAACCCCAGGCGAAAAAATCTAATGGTGTTAAATCGGGTGAACGTGCTGCCCATGGTTGTGTTCCTCCACGACCAATCCAGCGACCGGGGAAGCGTCTGTCAAGATAATCACGTACAATTATTGCATAATGGCACGGTGCTCCATCCTGCTGAAAAACTACTGTGTCAAGAATGCCATCTGTAAGAAGTTGAGGTTCGAGGAATTGTTCAAGCATGTCAAGATAATAAACCAATTAACTTTTTTTAAATACACAAATTTGCACCAGAAGTACATATCTTTATGCCAGCATAGCATTTTTTTTAAAAACATCTAATGTCACCGAAATAGATAGTGACTTTTGAGACACCCTGTATATTAGGGGTAGATGTATTAGGGGTAACCAGTGGTAATTTTACATTTTTACATACGTTAGTGATCTGAGTGGTACCACCAGGTGGATTGATCATTGTCTCACTAGTAATAATCTAAAGGATTGAATTGTTAGAGTTCATATTCTGCATGATTTCCTTCTTTCTGATCATAGACCATTAGAACTATTAATTAATTTTACCAATTTATGCGCAACACGACATAACAAGAAATCAATAGGTAAGAATAATCGCGTCGATTGGGCTAATGTTAAATGCAACAGAGAATAGAATACAAAGACAGAACAAGTAACCTCTTTAATAATTTAGAAATTTTGCATCTTGCCTGTAGTAATCTTGTAGTAAGATAGTATCCCTGTTAAGAGAAGCAGGAAGCTCCCTGATTAAATCTTACAACTATCATACTAAGATTATTCCTGGATGGAATGATTTTATTGCCCCCCTGAAGAGGGAATCGAAAGACACCTACGATTTGTGGTGCTTTCATGTTAAACCCAGATTAGGACCAGTATACACGAATATGTGTAGAAGTAGGGGTCAGTATAAGGCGGCCATAAGACGATGTAAACAGGAAGAAGAGTCTATTCGAGCATCAAAAGCCTGTGAAGCTCACATAAATAACGATAACAACAAATTTTGGAAATTTGTTAAGAATCAAACGGGTGTCAAAAGTGTCCCCCCTCCGACAATCGATGGAGTGTCGGAGGAGGAACAAATTGCAAAGTTGTGGAAAAACCACTATTCTAACATTCTTAACAGTGTGAGTAAGGATAATCTTAAGATAGATTGCAGCGAAACGCCTTTGGGAGGGACAAGGGAAAATACTTTGATATCAGTTCCTGAAGTAAAGAGGTTAATTAAAGAGTTAAAGACTGGTTCTGCGTCAGGGGTAGATGACCTATCGAATGAACACTTAAAATATACCAATGACATGGTATATCTGCATATATCATTGCTCTTATCAGCCATGCTTGCTCATAGTTATATCCCTGCAGAGTTCATGAGGATATATATCTTGCTCCTGGTCAAAAATAAGTATGGAGACATCCTGTCCAGCAATAATTACAGGCCTATTGCTGTCGCTTCCTGCTTCTCGAAACTACTAGAAAAACTCGTTACTCCGAGTAAATGATTACCTATGGACATCTAATCAGTTTGGTTTTAAAAGGTCCCACTCAACTGACCTGTGTATCTATGTACTTAAAGAAACAATATTTAAATACACTGACATTAATTCAACTATTTATAGGTGTTTCCTCGATATAAGTAGGCATATGATAGAGTGAACCACAATATTTTATTTAAAAAACTAGAAGACAAGAAGGTTCCCATGTACATATCAAATTTATTGAAATTTTGGTATTCCCACCACTCTTTTACAGTTAGATGGGGCAATGTACTATCCGAATGTTTTGGCTCCTTTTGCCGGGTGAGACAAGATTCCTTGCTTTCTCCTATGCTGTTTAATGTGTATATTGACGGATTAATTGCTTCACTTAATGAGGCAACAGTGGGATGTTGTATAGATAACACAAGGATAAATAACTTAGTTTATGCCGATGATATGGTGTTAAGTCCCTCTGTTAAAGGTCTGGATTGGCTACTAAAAGTCTGCAATGTGTATTCGCAGAAACATGATATTCTTTTTAATGTTACAAAAACTAAGGTTATACAATTTCATCCTAAAAGCTGTAATCAGCCAGCTGATATTAGGTTTAAAATGAAAGGTGAAGTAATTGAGGATGTACAAGAGTTTAAGTATTTGGGTCAAACTATCACCAGCTCCTTGAGTGATGACTCAGATATAAGAAAACAATCTCGAAGCCTTTGTGCTAAAGCGAATATGACTATAAGGAACTTTTGGTTCTGTACAAGTGAAGCTAAAGACACTCTTTTTCGTACTTTCTGCAGTAATATACACAGACAGCAACTCTGGGTGAATTATAAAAAAGGTTCTGCCAGAACCCTAAATTTGCTGTACAACAGATCTTTTAGACTCTTACAAAAATTACCCCCCAAGGTGCTCAGCTTCGCAAATGTTTGCTACCCACAATGTCCCGAGCTTCCCGGAGATAACAAGACGTACTCAATGCTCAATGCTCTAATGCAAAGAATTAAAAAGTCAACCAACCCAATTATCCAAGCTATCCATGAGTTCTACCGTTTATCCTCTAAGCTCTGGAATTCTTGGTTCGAAAACGTCCGTCTGTAGCTCCACTTCAGTTCGACATAACTGTATTATTTCTAATCAACTGTATATATTTCTATCCTTAGTATGTGACTGTCATTGTATTAATAATATTTGTCATATGGACTATAGTGTGCCAATAAACCTTTTCATTTTCATTTTCATATAAATATATAAATATTGCTTTAATTAAGTAAACTACTTATTTCTCGCTTGAGGTTCAGTGATAGTGATCACTCTTGGCAGAATCTTTTTTTCGACTTAGTTTTAAAAAGCTTAGTAATAAAAAGCGAAGTTTCCGACAGTTAAATAATTAAATAAATATGAAATAATTACAGAAACGAACAGAACAAAAGGTATATATATATATATATATATATATATATATGCACACACTAGGGGCAATGAATATTTTGCCCCACCCTTTTTTCTTAGCTAAATAATAGGCCATGGGTCTGAAATGTCTTTTGGGCTGTAAGTTTGAACTTTCTGCGCTTCACATAACCAAATTTTTCCAGTTTGAACCTCCCCTCCTTGTATAAAACCGCTTTTAAACGCCCTTGTATAAAACCGATGGTTAATGCAGTTTCGAAAATGTCTGACAGTGATGTGCGTGCATCGTAAACAGAGAGCTGTTATCGAGTTCTTAACTGCAGAGAAGGAAGCAGTTGGAAATATTCACAAACGTCTACAAAACGTTTACGGAGATGCTGTTGGTGATCGAAGCACAGTTGGACGCTGGTCTAAACGTGTGAAATTATCGGAGAGAGGGAGAGCCAACCTCGATGATGAGCCACTCAGCGGTCGCCTGGCATCGGCTATGACATCTCACACTATGCAACGTGCTAACAGCATCATTCGATCAAATCGGCGCGTCACATACAAGGAGCTATCACTGGAGCTAGGAATTAGTGAAGGAAGTGTGAATACGATAATTCAGCAACTGGGATAGTTAAAAGTGTGTTCACGGTTTGTTCCTCGCCAACTGACTGAAGATCACAAAGCCCAAAGAAAAGAAATTGCTTCTGAGTCGTTGGTTCGATACGAGACAGAAGGGGATGATTTCCTTTCACGAATTGTGACTGGAGATGAGACTTGGGTACACCACTTTGAACCTGAAACAAAACGCCAATCCATGGAATGGCATCACGCAGACTCCCCACGCAGGAAGAAGTTCAAAATGGCTCCCTCTGCAGGAAAGGTTATGGCCACCATCTTCTGGGACATGAAAGGGGTTATTCTGGTGGACATTATGAAGAAAGGACAAACAGTCAACTCAGAGGCATATATTGCTACCCTACAGAGACTCCAAAGACGTATAAAGCGAGTTTGACCAGGGAGAAAACTGGAAGACGTCCTTCTTTTGCACGATAACGCAAGACCACACAACAGTTTGCAAACAAGAGAGGCCATTACAAAAATGCGCTTGACTGTGTTACCCCACCCTCCAAAGAACCCGGATCTGGCACCTTGAGACATCCATTTGTTTGGGCCAATGAAGAATGCTATTCGTGGAAGAAAGTTTCAGAGTGACGATGAGGTTGTTGAGGAGGTTAAGAGGTGGCTCCAGCGGAACCCAGCGGACTTTTACCAGCAAGGAATAAAGGCCCTTGTTTCGAGATGGAGAAAAGCCGTAGAAAAGGATGGAGACTATGTGGAAAAATAAAAACTTGTAAAAAAAGTATGTAACTACTTATGTACAAAATTTCTGGAACTTACAAGGAAACTTGGAAAGAAAAAAAAAGGTCTGGAAAAATATATTGAGTGGCCCTCGTGTAGACAGTATATAAACGCTGAAGTAGATGGCTTGGAATAGTTTCGAGTGGAATAGAGTCGAACCCAAAAAAACTTGGAATGGAATAAGGTTGAATTGGAAGTAATTCGGTCGGACAGATGGGAATTATGTCGAACATATTCATACTGGAACTCGATCTAACAACTATTTCATCCATGGTTAGGTTACCATTATGTTAGGTTAGGTCATGTAAGTTAAGTTAGATTAGGTTAGGGCAGGTTACGAGTAGTTTCGGTTAAGTCAAATCAAATGAAACTACTGTAGGTCAAACTCGACCTTATGCCAGTTCGACCTAATATTAAAATTTTGGAACATCTTTAATAATAATTAGTGTTGAGGGCACAAACTGCCACATCTCTTAGGACAGACGAGCGACCCATTAAGCTTAACTCCTGACCTATTATTAACCAACAACATTAGGATTCGAACCCTCGACCTCAGTGCCTTCATTCTGCTTACAGGGAAACGGTGTTACCTATCGGGTCGCGGCACTGCACATCTAAATCTGTATCTGTATCTAGAGCAAGAGTTCCCAAACCTTTTTCCACGCAACCCTTACCAAAACTACCATCTATCCAGAGCAGCCCTAAGTCTTTGAGATAGAAAAGATGAGAGCGTGAGAGCATCACGTGTCACGCATTGGGCGTGAAACTCACGCATTTGCACCCTCTCTGACTTTAACACCCATGTCGTGTATTGGTTTTTAATAAAGAATAAAATAATGTTTAATAAGAAATTTAATAATGTTTTGTATGAAATTAAAATACATAAAATGCTATGGCAACACTCCTGAGGCCGAAGGTACGAAAAATGCCCCAAAACGTCAGTGCTCGGGCGTGGTTTGTCTCAGTTAGGTTGTTTTCGCTACTAATATGTGATTGTGATTCTAAAGTTTCTAAAATGTATCTCTCTCCACAATCAAATTAAAATGGTGAATCCGCACTCACTCTCCCTCGTCATGTTACTTGTTTCGGCATAAATAAAACGATAAAGAGTCGTCTTTTTCCCTCTTCCCTTGTTTTGTTCGTTCGAAATTCCAATGGCGACCATGCTACCCGTCCACCCGTTTGTAAGACAGCGAAACGAGAGTAAAGCAGTGAGACTGTGAGAGTGATAATGAAAGGAAAGCGAAAGTAGAACTAAAGTACTTTTTAAAATTCACTATACCCATTATAATGATAATATCATATTTTAGTAAATAAACAGATTTTTATTACAGTGCTAAGAAACATTAAATTCTTGGGAAACAGCATGAACGATGTAATATCAAGGCTATTTTATACAGAACTAGCAAACGTGGACCCTACGGGATGAGGGAAGAGAGGCAACCTATAATACAGTATACAAGGAAAAAACTACAGGGTGTCCATAAATGTTTACCCTGAAAACAGTATGCTCTCATGTTTTAATGACGAATCTTACATCCGTTTTCTTTTTACAGGTGATCTCGTACACGCATAGAGTTTCTGTGCTGGTGTGTTTCGTCTACCGCATTCGCCGCTAGGAGCGCTGTAGTAGCTGTTCAGTTAAGATGGCGTCTGTGACAGAGAAGGCACAATGTGTTGTGTGGCTTGCAGAAACAAAATCTCCTGTCAGTGTTCAGCGAAGGTTCAGAACAAAGTATGGAAAGAATCCACCTGATGTGAAGTTAATTAAGTCGTGGATGAAAAAATTCTTGGAAACTGGAAACGTGGAAAAGGGAAAGAGCAGTGGTAGACCATCAGTTTCCGATGGGACGGTGGAAAACATTCAAACTGCTTTCACACGGTCACCAAGGAAATCGGTGAGACAAGCCTCATGCCAACTAAAGATACCGAAGTCTACGGTGCACAAGGTGTTACACAAACGTTTGAAGTTACACGCCTGCAAGGTACAAATTGTTCAAGAACTGAAGCCTGATGACCGTCCAAAACGTGAACAATTCGCTATTGACATTTTGAACAGCATTGACGAGGATAATGACTTCTTGTTACGTGTCTGCTTTTCAGACGAGGCTACGTTTCATCTTAGTGGTAGAGTCAACAGACACAATGTGCGTATTTGGGGATCGGAAAACCCACGTGCCATAAGGGAGCATATTCGGGGCAGTCCGAAGATCAATGTCTGGTGTGGACTAATGCATGACCAGATAATTGGTCCTTTCTTCTTCGCTGAGAACACTGTTTCCGCAACTGTGTACCTGGATATGCTCACCAATTACGCCATTCCCCAGCTGCAGGACAGGCAGCCAACTGTCATCTTCCAACAAGATAGGGCACCCCCTCATTGGGCGCATGTTGTTCGTGAAACTCTCGACGCAACATTTCCAAATCGATGGATTGGCAGGGACGGGCCAATTCCATGGCCCCCAAGATCACCAGACATTACCCCGCCCTTGACGAGTGGTTAGGTTAGGTCGTGATATTTTGTTAGTTAGCCTTATAAGGCTAACTAACGAAGGATGGGGGGGGCCCTGATCTTCGGGTAATCCTTTTTTTCATATGAGTGAATGTATATTTTAATATAACTTCCTTTTATTAGTTATTACATAAATATTTAAAAAATATTTAAGTTATTTGAGTTACCTTTCAAAAAAGGAAAACCAACAATTTTCCGTAGTTGCAGACAACATCATGGAGAAGCGAGTCCTTTCCTTAAAAATGCTAAATGACGATACTGTTCCGCAGTACTGAGTAAAATACTTAATAAGCCTTTCTTTCTAGGGTGCGAGTATTTTTGGATCACTTGAAGATCAGTCACCCCAGCGTTTTTTAGTTAGCTTTATAAGGCTAACTAACGAAAATATCACGACCTAACCTAACCAATCGTCAAGGGCGTACAGTTGACCTAACGATTGGTTAGGTTAAGTCGCGATATTTTCGTTACTTAGCCTTATAAAGCTAACTAAAAAAAGGCTGGGATGACGGATCTTCAGGTGATCCATATTTTCTTTGTGGCAAGTCTAATATGGGGTATTAAATAAGGTTCAATGTCTATTTTCATTTGGCTTTGAGAAACTATACATTAATTCACTACATCATGGATATGAAAAGACAAAATATGTTAACTAATTTAAACTAACCTGAAGTGACTCATAGATTAACAATTTTAACTAAAGATCCTGTAATGGGTGCTCTGTCTTCATTTTCAAGGACAAGCTAAGCCATTTAATCATTTCAAAGATTTATTCTTAATAATCAAGAATGCATTTAATTGAAAAAATGCGTAAATCGCTACATGAGCTGCATCCTCGCATATATTTTATCTCATTCTAATTATCGTAAATAGCATGAATCTGTTTTTATGTCACGTAAAAATACACAAATACCGAATAGATATTGAAAATCGTTGAATATTTTATTTTCAGTTAATAATATTAAATTAAAAAAGAAATATTTAAAATTTTCTACTTTATTATTACTGATTATTTCCATAAAAATGAAATGGCTTTTTAAAAATCTGTTTTCCTTCCTTCCGTCCGAATTCTGACGAAGGTCAAGAGTCCAGTGGTGGCGAACCTATGGCACGCGTGCCCATTTGGGCAAGCGATCAAATTTGCCTGGCACGCCTAAGCATAAAAATTGTTAGCCAAAAAATGCGTATAAAATAATAAACTTAATGTTTATAATTTGGTGTAATATACTGTATATAAACTTTCGTGGGCACGCGAATTTTTTTTTATGGTTTACATGTTTTTTTTTGGCACGCGACTCGTTGTGACGGTCACATTGTATGCGAAAATCTCATATCAAAATGTAACTAAAATGGTAGAAAGAAAGAGTGAAGTGATTTTGAAATCGATTTAAGTTCACGTGAAAATTTAAATCTTTGAAATTGAAGGCATACAAAAAGTAAAGTGAGCCGATACCCGAGTATAGCCGAAGGCTGAGTGCTTAATCAGAGAAGCGAAATTGTTCTTTGACAGTCTTGGATAGATTTATGGTTGAGTACGAAAGGGAAAAAATATAGCTGAACAAAGCTGCTTTCATTTTTGAAATTTGTAAAGATTCGGGTTTGTTTATTTTTTGTTTCGTCTGAGGGAAACCCTCGAGCGAAAATTAAAAATTTAAATTTTGAATTTTAAATTTTAAATTTTAATTTGAAAATTTCTTTAAGAAAGGAGGAGTGTAGAATTTAACGAAGTTGAAATTAGAGCCAATAGAAGATCAGTAATTTTGTACGAATGATGTCATGAAAATGGTTTTGATAGGCCCTTTAAACACTAAAGGGAGGAGTTCTTGTAATCCTGAGGTGTAACTTAGAGTTATAAGGCAGTTGTAGATCCGTCTTCGAAAGTTAAAAGCGGCCTGTAAGAATAACTCCTTAAAATCTGTGACATGTTTGAAAATTTCTAAGTTGATTTGAAATTGTCTCACGTTGTTCTAAAATTTGAATTTCCTTTGTTTACGCGAACTTGTGTGTAAGAGCTTTATTGTTAGCGACCGAAAAAAAGAACTTTGTGAAATTTCTTTTAATTTAATTTTGTTCTCATTAAATGTTAAACTTGTAAGTTTGCGACATATTAGGTTTCCTCAGGAAGAGTCAATATCTTTTGTTGAAGTTGGGGTATACCGAAGGTGGTTCCTGTGGAAACCCAGGAAGTTAGTGCATAACCATTCAGTTATTGTGAGAAGTAATCTAATTTATTTGACGGACTTTTTTGCTGAAACAATCTGCGGAACTCGCGCAGAACTGTTGAGAGTAAATTTCCCAAATTTTTGTAAGTAAACTATTTTTGTAACCTTCTTCTTAGATTACGAAATTTGAATTTAGGGCTGTTTCTAAAGTTACACTCAAATAAAAAAAACCTCTGTATAAATGGTTTTTGAGACTTAAATACTTGCAAAAATTTTCTTTAAATTAAGAATTTAATTTTATTTTTTAAAATTTGTAATTGCACATCCATATATTTCTTTCAATTTATGTCTTAATTGGAGTGAAATTAAATAAACTTTATAAGAGGGATGTGTCGTTTCTATGCTACCTTGCAATAGGCCTCTCTTGTAAGCTGAGGGTAAATTAACATTGAAAGTTTGAAATTCAAAGTGGGCTTCAAGTAAGCAGAGGGAAACTACGCGTATAAAATTGAAAGGCCATCCGAGCGGATAGGCAGTCATCCTGAAATAAACGAACCATGCGCGTAAGAAATTTAAGTCAATCGTAAAAGGGTGTGCACCACATAAATGAAGGGGTTGCGCACAACAGACTGTAAAAATGTTCGCCACCCCTGTTTTAGACCAAAAGCTTAAAGTGAAATCCGAACCACGACCCACCAGGGAAGTAAAAAATTACCAAGGCCTCGCCCGGTCTCGATCTCACGATCTCCAGATCAGCAACCTAACGTCTTAACCACTAGGCTACCTAGGGTACTTGTTAATCTACCAACAATTTTTTTTTGTGTGTGTAGAAGAATGGCTAGGTCGGCGAGCTCAGCCACACCTGCCCCCCTGCGGGAATCGAACCCGGGTCCGGTGGATTTGTAGTCAACGATGCTAACCACTGCACCACCGAGGCCTATATATATATAAAACGGCCTTTTTGCGAAATCGGCTTTCTGCAAAAAAAAAGGCCGATTTAGGTTAATTGAATGCATGGTTAGGTCAACTGTCCGCCCTTGATGATTGGTAGGTTAAGTCGTTATATTTTCTTTGTTTAACGAAAATATCACGACTTAACTCTTTTGCAAAAAGGCCGATTTCGCAAAAAGGCCGTAACATATATGTAGAGAACGAAATTCCTTTTCCTTGCCTGTTTGTTTATGGCTGGAAGTTGTAAACAAGGCAATAAAACGCCACGTGGGCACGAACCGTCCACAAAAAGAAAAGCAAATTTTTACTTGGTTTTCCAAAAAGGCCCGCGAAAGCTACCCGTCTTCCGAGCGTATATAAACGCGAGTTCACTTCAAATCACTCTCACTTGCCCTATCCTCGCATTTGTCGTCACATCTTGCTCTCAGCTCCTTCATCAGTAACGGCACTCGTCACGCCACCCGCTCTCCGGCGCTCTCCGTCCTTCAAGACTCCGGTCGAACATACACGAAGTCTATCATCAAGTAAGACCCTTTACAATTTCATTCCCGCTAGAAGCAACGGGTCCAGGCCAAAACCTCACTGGACAAAAACTCACCAGACAAATGTTTTTGCGAAATACCTACACTCTAGTCTACAGAGTCATGCAAGAAGTAAATAGACACCCTTAATTTTATGGTAAAATGTATGCATCCAATTTTTTTGCCATTATTAAGACTAATATTCGTTTCTACATTTCTATCCTTGAAGAAGGACTTATGCCAATATTCTCAAGTGGTCAAATTGAAAAAGACAGCTGCCTGTTCATGGAAGATGGAGCCCCATGCCACACTGCAAAAAAGACGAAAGAATGGGAGGAGCGAAATGGTATCAAACGACTTCCTTGGCCGAGTCAGTCCCCTGACAATGACCTTCAATATTGAAAAAAATTGAAAAAAACAGATTTTAACCAATAATTACAGAAGAGTCCACGATGCACAATAGACAAGAATTTATTCACACTTGTATAAAAATAGCTCAGTCAACCTTTAAAAAAAGTTTCTATTCTCTAAAAACAGTTTTCTATAGTCAGCTCACTCAGCTGTCACGTGAGTACCTCGGTTCAGTGTAGCTGTCGCTCTCGTAGCAGGTGGGTGTTCTGTTGTTGGCGTTACTCAGATAGTCTAAACTATATTTCTTATATATTTTGCATTTCTGTATTGTGTTGCCCTAAGTTTGCCATGTACTATTAACTGAAATTAACGTATAATTGATATTAGCTCTTTCTTTTTCAGATTTGTATACTTTCAAAATGTCTCGAGTTTGTGCAAAATCAACCAGGGCCTCAACTGAGTGCCCCATGTTTGGTATGGGGGAAGATTTGTGGCACAGGAATCTTCCTACATACGAAGGAGTTTTTAAATATTACTTGTTTGTAAGAAACGATTTGAAACAGAATACTAATAAAGATCCTTCAATATCTCAAATATTAGAACAAGTTGTTGATAAATTGAAAACAATTTGGGAAAGTGCTTCCGTCCCAATTCTGTCAGACAGGCGAATTGAAACAATGTTCAGAAGCTACCAGGAAAGTATCGTGTCATTATGAAGCCATACCAAAGCAGAAAAAATTCTGAAGCTTACAAAGCAAAGATTGATATGTTCAAAAAAGAAGCACACACGAAACTTTTTGACATTGCAGCGTGCAAGTGCAAAGTACTAACACAATGTTCTTGTCCCAAAGAAAAACGGTTCCAAAGGAAGAAGTGACGTTCCTCTTAGATCAAAGGAGTGAAAGAAAACTGTTTATTGATAGAGTAGATATTACACTCTCAAAGAAAAAAGCATCTACGTTGCTAAGAAAGCAAAAAGAAGCTGTGAGGCTCACCAAAGAATCTTCACAGGAGAAATTGCAGGATACAAATGTTGAATTATCATCATCGACATCAAATAGTGAAAGTGAATCTGGCGAAATATCAGACGATACATTTCCAGAGCCAGTTAGCTCGAAGAGAAAGCTCGAACAACCTGAAGGACAATTATTCAAGAAAAGGAAAACTACAAATCTACCTTCAGTGGCTACTGCTTGTGACAGGACTGCAGTTTCAGATCGAGCTGCAGCATTCATTGTTAGTGCAGTATTGCAAGATATTGGAGAAGTTTCTATTGACAATACATCTGAAGTAGTGGATAGGAGTAAAATCAGAAGAGAAAGACAAAAGAAGAGATCAGAAATTATGAAAGATCAAAATCAGGTCCCAATCAGAGGAATCTATTTTGATGGTCGAAAAGATTCTACACTCTTCCAAGAAAAAAAGAGTCCAAAGTATATCAGAAGAAGGTAACAGAAGAACATATCACTTTAGTGAGAGAACCTGGTTCAGATTATTGGGCCATTATTCTGTGAATTCTGGATCAGCTGAAGAAATATGTAAAGGAATGTTTGAGTATATTGGAAATAATGACATGAACCTGGAAAACCTTGTTGCCACTGGATGCGATGGTGCAGCAGTCAACACTGGAGAAAAGGGAGGCGTTATAAGGCTTATAGAATTGAAGCTGAAGAAGCCAGTTCAACATTTAGTGTGCCAGCTCCATGCCAATGAATTGCCATTACGCCATTTAGTTGCAAAGCTGGATGGAAAAACATCTGGCCCCCGCGGATTCACCAGTCCTATTGGCAGGGAATTAGAGAACTGTGAGAGTCTTCCTATTGTCGAGTTTGAAAGGATTGATGCTGAGGAACCAACTGTAGACTGTGAAGATCTTAGCACCGACCAAAAATATCTAATTGATATTCATCAGGCCATAACAAAGGGATATTGCTCTCCAGATCTTGCTCATCGTAGTCCAGGCAAAATGGCACATTCACGATGGCTGACTACAGCAAATCGTTTGCTTCGTCTATACGTTTCAACTGTAAGTCCATCTGAGAACCTCATGAACATTGCTTCTTTTATAATGAAGGTCTACATCCCAATGTGGTTTTCTATTAAGCAAAGTACGTCTTTTGTCAATGGCTCAAAACATGTTTTCAAAACTATTGAACTAACAAGAACACTGAATGACGAAGTAAAGGATATTGTAAACCCTGTCATACAAAGAAATGCATTTTTTGCAAATCCAGAAAATATTCTAGCATCAATGATTCATGATGACCGCAGCGCCATAAGAGAATTAGCGTGGAGGCGAATAAAGAAAGCAAGGCAAACAAACAAGGAAAAAGTTGTGAGGCGTTTCACAGTACCTGTTATTCAATTTGAAGCTACTGATTATACTGATTTAATTAATTGGCAAAAATGCATTGTCACTGAACCACCTGTGACAAGACACCTGACAGAAAATGAGATTGAAGAATTCATAGAAAACAAGAGTACCCCTCCATTCGAGAAATTCCCTTGTCATACACAAGTAGTAGAAAGAATGGTAAAATTAGTGACTGAAGCATCATCAAAAGTATTTGGATTGAACGCGCGAGATGGCTTCATAAGATCAACACTTCAGTCACGTAAAAAAATGCCATCATTCGAAAGTAAAGCTGAATATAAAGTTTAAATAAAACGTTAATAGAAAAAAACATGCGCAAGGATGGGTGGTTGGGAGGGCATGGGTGGAGCTCGACACGCAGCCACCTCCTCGTGGTGAGTTCTGGATTATTTAGATCATTAATCAAAAGAACATTGATCTAAATAAACTAAGAGCTGCGTAATTCAGTAACTATTTTGGTAATTGGAACACTTAATATATACTAATAACAAGTAAGTTTCATTTATTGTACTAATGCAGAATACAAGAAAATCATTATATTTCACTTTTTTCGACGGCTTTGTGGCACCTGAAGATATAATTTCGCAGGACTAATATTTATGCACAGTCATTATCTATAGCACCCACATATTTTCCGCACTAGCCATATTTGAAGTTCGAAACAAAGTTTAAAAACCTCATTTTCGATCCGCCCTATTGTACATAGATAAATAACACCGGTCTGCATGAAAATCGATTTCTTTATTTTGAGTTGTGATTCTGAAGCAGTTCGCTGCGCTGAATTAAAAAATACTACGTTTTTTTCTATCACCCACAGTTTTATAGTTATTAGCAAAACAATTTTGGGGCGTTTCGTAATTCTTTACCTTTTTTATCTTAAATTAATTTCGTTTTTTCATATTTTTCTGATAGATAATTGTAACATTACGTCTTTAAAATTTTAATAATGGCTTCTAGAGGATGTACCCATAGTCCAGACATATTTTGTTATATTTGTGGTCGGTATGTTGTTGTAAAACAAAGGACAAATGTAACGACCTTCATTAAGAGAGCTTATCATGCTTATTTTGGAATTAAATTAGGAGATCAAGACAAAAGTTGGGCTCCACACAAGGTTTGTCTTACGTGTGTTGCGGCACTAAGGAATTGGAGCAAAGGTAAAAAGAAAAGTTTGCCATTTGGGATCCCTATGGTATGGCGCGAGCCTAGAAACCATACCGACGACTGCTACTTCTGTTCTTGCAATGTTAAAGGTTATAATGCAAAGAATAAAGAGAGCCTTCAATACCCAAGTCTTCCATCTGCAATAAGGCCGGTACCCGATGATCCAGAAGTTCCTATTCCCCGCCCACCCGAGAGCCTGGATCAATACAATTCAGATTCTGATTCAGCTCCAAATCCAGGCAATGATGATGTTTATGAACAGCCAACAGCTGACCGAGATGATCCTAAACCACTAATCCAAACCGAACTAAATGACTTAGTCAGGGATTTGAATCTGCCTAAAGACTCTGCAGAACTTTTGGGGTCTAGATTGCAGGAGAACAATTTATTAGCATCCGACACATACATCGCTTGGTACAGAAATCGTGAGAAAGACTTCGTGCCTTTTTTCGAAGAAGATGGTCCCTTGGTATTTTGCAAGGACATCACAGGATTAGTGTGCAAGCTAGGCATCGAATACCAAACCAGTGACTGGAGGTTGTTTATAGATTCCTCTAAAACCAGTCTAAAAGGAGTGTTACTGCACAACGGTAACAAATATGCATCAATCCCAGTGGCCCATTCTACTCATTTAAAAGAGACCTATGATAACATGAAACTGCTTCTGGAAAAAATTCAGTATCAAAATCACAGATGGATATTGTGTGGGGATCTCAAAGTCCTTTGCATGTTACTTGGGCAGCAATCAGGGTACACTAAGATGCCATGTTTCTTCTGCGAATGGGATAGTCGAGCACGTGACCAGCACTGGAAGAGTCAAAACTTGGCCTCCTAGAGAGAATCTTACCCGAGGATCAAAGAACATTTTACATGAACATCTAGTTGAACCAAATAAAATAATCCTACCACCCTTGCACATTAAGTTAGGCTTGATGAAGCAGTATGTCAAAGCATTGAATAGAGAAGGTGAGTGTTTCAAGTACATTTGTTCAAAATATCCAAAGATTAGCTACGAGAAAATAAAGGAAGGTGTTTTTATAGGTCCTCAGATTAGAAAGTTATTGACAGACGATCATTTCCTGAATACAATGACCAATAAAGAAAAAGAAGCATGGATTGGTTTCAAAGATGTCGTTGAAAACTTCTTGGGAAACTACAAAAGCCAAAATTATGAAAGACTGGTGAAAAATATGCTTAAAAAGTTTTGCGCCTTTGGCTGCAACATGAGCCTGAAAGTTCACTTCTTATTTTTGCATCTTGACCGTTTTCCCGAAAATCTCGGAGATGTCAGTGAGGAGCAAGGGGAACGATTTCACCAGGACATCAAAACCATGGAAAGAAGATATCAAGGAAGATGGCATACAAATATGATGGCGGATTACTGCTGGTGTCTGCAACGAGTACAGCATAAGAAAACATCAAAGAAGCACCGGTTTAGTCGTCATTAGTCAGATCTACCTTCGTAGTTTTAAGTCTTTGGAATAAGTCCTGAAATGTTTGCAAGTAAAGAAGGTAAATATATTTTGTTTCTTTCAGTTATTTTTTTATTCTTTCATAAACAAGCAATATGCTTGTCCAAGAGCTAGGAGCTATTTAATTCTGCTTTAATTAGGTTTTACTCTATCACCGAAAGATTTCGTGCTACAAGGGTGTTGTAATACCTCATCTGTCCCCAAATGTTAACCACCCATTGATGGGAGGGGAGAGAGTATTTTGCTGGGAACGGGACTGGTTGTTGTATATATTTACCCTACATTATTATCTAAGCGTTACTGTAGTCTATAACAAAAAAATTTATGGCTTAGCATATGCAATCCAATGTTGGTCTCGATAAGATGGTTCACATTTGGGGATAAATGGGGGGTAGTAGTATAGCCGCAAAAGAGTAGAGTGCAGGAATGTTGCAATGTTGCAAGAGATAATGATAAAATGTTGCAAAGGGGGGGTGGGATATGCAGCAACTCAATGTTGCAAAGGGGATGGGGGGATGCTGCAGGTGCAACAAGGGGTCATGAAACTTGGAAGCGGCGTTATCCCCCAAGAGAAAGAAAGGAGGAGAGAAAGGAGGAGAGGTGATCACCTGGCAGGAGCCAAGTGCATAATAAGACTTTAGCCGAGTGGCCGTTGTCTTATAGGCTCCTAATCAGCCAGTTGGCTTAGAAGGAGCAAAGGGAGGAGGGGTACACCTGAAGGGGGAGAGGGGATGGATCTTCGGGGGGAGAAGGAAGGATGACCTCCCCCAAAGGGGTTGCCTTAGCCTAAGAGTGAAAGGATAGACGGAGGAGGACTTTGGGGGGGGCAAGGTGGGAGGTCCTAACCCCCCAAAGGGAAACTAAGCTTAGTTTTAACCTAAGAAGGGAAGGAGAGAGTTCTTTATTCGGCCGAAGTTCGCATCAAACTACCAGCTCCGAAGCCAAGCGGGTCTTATATAGATGATGGTTGAGTTGCCAGATACCATTTTAATTGCACATGTATACATTATTAGGGTGAGTTGCTAGATACCATTTTAATTCGTTACCAAAGCATACAGACTTAAAATCGAAAGTGACAAAAAGAAAATGATTATTAATTAAATAAATAGAATTTGCCTTCTACTGCACAAAAATAATATAATACGTACAATCGTCAAAATATTAGTTCAGACGAAATATACACACGCATAAATGAGCAACTTTCTCCCTACCTTATAGTACAGGGTGGGCGGAAAGTAGCTCCCTATTTTGGATTGGTAAAAAAATATGTATATTATCCATTTATTTCAGAAGAAATAATATGAAAAGGTAGGCATACATGGTAGGTTTTCTCTAAAATTCAATGTGGGCTCCAACTCTTTCCACCAGCTTCTGGAGCCGCCCAGGAATGGCGTCCACTGACTTTAGCAGGAACTCCGGCGGGATGGAGGACATGACTTCCCGAATTCGGTCCTCCAGTTCTTCCAATGTCCTCGGTTTGGTGCGGTAGACTTCTTTCTTTACCCACCCCCAAAGAAAGAAGTCGCACGGTGTCAAGTCGGGGCTCCATGCGAATGTCGCAGTCCTCGTCCGAGAGAGATTGGCAGTAATGCGGCTTCCACGCACGCCAGTTCAGCTCCTCCTTCAGCACAGTTCGCACTGAGTACCGGGAGAGTCCACTTTCCCGAGCTGCCTGGCGAGTTGACTTTCGTGGACTCCGTGCGAACATTTCCTGAACTGCCTGCACCGTCTCCTGGGCCCTGGATGTCGAAGGGCGACCACATCTTCGAACATCTGCCACAGACCCCGTGGTCATGAGCTTCGAGTGGCAGTTCTTGATTGTTTTCGGGTCCACTTGGGCACGTGGTCCGTGAATGGCCCGCCACCATCTTTGAACTCGAACGACAGATTGCCAAACTTCGTACCGTGCCGCCAACTGGGCACGCTCCTGCAGTGTTAAACGCTCAGCCATGTTACCCTTCAATCTGAAATGAAAAAAAAAAAATGAACGTTACAATTGTACCACTTTAGAGAACACAAAAAGAACACTTTAGAGAAAAAAATATTACCGTTACAATTGTACCACTTTAGAGAACAAACCATAACAATATAACAATACAATCACAATTTATACATAATTTATATGTAATTTAAATTAGGGAGCTACTTTCCGCCCACCCTGTATATATATATATATATATATATATCGTAAAGAACGACGCTTGTATAGGAGATATTCCGCGCAAGACGAGAAAGAGAAAACAACAAATGAAAAAATGAAGTACCACCTGGGAATCGAACCCGGGATCTTCCGATTGCCGGTCAGACGCGATAACCACTACACCATGGACTTCACTCTTCCAAATGCCGTAATTCCTCTACATACTCGCAGAAACCAATGCCCCAAGGGGGCACCTCCCGCATGCCGTAACATTATATACATTCAACTGCAAAGAACACGCAGTATAAATAACGTAAAGAACGACGCTTGTATAGGAGATATTCCGCGCAAGACGAGAAAGAGAAAACAACAAATGAAAAAATGAAGTACCACCTGGGAATCGAACCCGGGATCTTCCGATTGCCGGTCAGACGCGATAACCACTACACCATGGACTTCACTCTTCCAAATGCCGTAATTCCTCTACATACTCGCAGAAACCAATGCCCCAAGGGGGCACCTCCCGCATGCCGTAACATGCCGCAATCGGAAGATCCCGGGTTCGATTCCCAGGTGGTACTTCATTTTTCATTTGTTGTTTTCTCTTTCTCGTCTTGCGCGGAATATCTCCTATACAAGCATCGTTCTTTACGTTATTTATACTGCGTGTTCTTTGCAGTTGAATGTATATAATGTTACGGCATGCGGGAGGTGCCCCCTTGGGGCATTGGTTTCTGCGAGTATGTAGAGGAATTACGGCATTTGGAAGAGTGAAGTCCATGGTGTAGTGGTTATCGCGTCTGACCGGCAATCGGAAGATCCCGGGTTCGATTCCTAGGTGGTACTTCATTTTTTCATTTGTTGTTTTCTCTTTCTCGTCTTGCGCGGAATATCTCCTATACAAGCGTCGTTCTTCACGTTATTTATACTGCGTGTTCTTTGCAGTTGAATGTATATATATATATATATATAGAAAGAATCATATTAACTGTCTATTTAATTTTGTCATTCCTTATAGAAAGAATCATATTAACCGTGTCTATTTAATTTTGTCATTCCTTATATATATATATATATATATATATATATATATATAAACGGATTTTCACCTTAAAATGAATTAAAACAATATTAACAATTCACTAAACAATTGGCTTAGCAAAAGAAATCGTTCCATTAACATTCTCAAATCTATACACACACACACACACACACACACACACACATACACACCTCTGTATATATTATGTGAATGAAAATAAAAAAATGCCAAAAGTATATTAATTTAAAGCAAATTAATTTTCTCCTTTTAAGAGAATCAGTTATTAAAACCAATATTAACAATATAATAAATTAATTACTAAACGCCGTTTTATTTACTTTCAGTTATTAAAACGAATCCAAAATATTAACTTAGAATGTCTTGTATATAATATTTGATGTGACGAGGAGTGAGTGGAGCAGAACGCCAAAGAATCACACCTGTTTACCCCGAGGCCTTTTTGAAAGGAATCTGGGTCAACTTGCTCTCTCTGTCTCGGGAATCCTTCGCTCGACTCCTTCAATTTGGTCCCTTGCTACTAATGTATATAAAATTATATTTTATTAAATGCGTTGATTATTTCTCTTTACTTGCAAATTTGTGTGGCATCATGTTCTAGATAACATCTCTGTTATTGAATTGGAAAGATATACACAATTATATTAAATAATAAAGAGCAAAAGAAATAAACACAATAACTGTGTCTATTTTCTTTTGGCAAACCTTTCTTATGTATCAACAAACAGAAAAAACAATATTACACACTTTTCATATTATTTCATGTCATTTCACTTCATTTCACTAATCTCATATCATTTCACTCATCTCATTTACTTTCAGCTTCTCTAGAAAAAAAAAAATCTGAGAAGACGAGTCTCGCGCTAACAACAAAATGACCGCAAGGTAACCTTTTTTTCCAGTCAACTCGAGGAAACCTCGCTCCACTCCAGATGTTAATATTATTGTTATTATTATTACTTCTACAATGAAATACACGCTTCATTCTCGAAGCGAAGAAAATAAAAAATGTTTTATACTTTATTAACTTTGTTGATTTCTGATAATTATGATTTTGATAACTAAGTTTTTTCAAAATTACGCATATACTCTGAAAGTACTAACAATTGAATGTAATTACGTGTTTTCTGCATAAACGTCTGCAGAAAGATATGAGATCGTGGGTTCGACTCCCGATTACCAGAAGCGTATCTCTCACGATTCCTAGTTAATGTTTTCAATAATGTAATTACATGTTTTCTGTATAAACATCTGCAAAAAGAACAGCTTCAGAGTTCATTTACACCATGCGTACACTTATCTCTTGTACACAGTTAGTGGGAAATAAAACGTACCAATGAAACTATAGAATCATATTAAATACAGAATTCATTCACACCAGGCGTACACCTATCTCGTATGTATATATATATATATATAGAAGGAGAGAGAGAGAGACAGAGTTTTGTTCATTCTTTTCTTTTTTTTAAATAAATAAAGGAATGGAGATAAATATATATATATATATATATATATATAGGGTGGTACAAATTACAGTAGTAATAATAATAATAATTAACTCCTTTTCGCCGAATTGGAAAGATTAAGCTTTTCACTCCGACCTTAGACCTACAGTTTAACGTGGAACCCGAATCAGAAATACATCTCGTCAGGGAATCGTTGCTCACTCTTCCACATCATAATTTCAACATTTAAAATAACAGGATCATTTGATTATTGAACCGGAATTAAAATAACAGGATCATTTGATTATTGATCCTGGAATAGTATGGCTGCAAAATGTGATATGTACAATGTAGATTTTTCTCATTAGTAATAATATTAATAACTAACTCTTCGGCGAATTGTAACAACGGTTAAGGTTTTCACTCCGCCTTAGACCCACAGTTTAACGTGGAAACCGAATACTCTTTTCTTTTTTAAAATATAATTAAAGGAATGGATATATTTATAATTTCTTTATTATAAAAACCTCTCGATTACATTAGTGATTATTGAACCGGGAATAGTGGGGGGAAAACCAAGTATTGTCGGAAATATTGACATGGTAAAGAGAGCAAGGGGTAATACGAGCATTAAATTTATTGGAAAAAATATAAAGATGCCATTAGTCGTCCAAAGCATGGACCCGTTATAGCGGTGTTACGATTGGTACACAAACTTATCATAGCTCCACCCAGCTACACTGACAACCAATCACTACGAACATCTGCTCTTGATCTTTTGGGGTGGAGCTTGGCGATTGTGCATATAAAAGGAAATATTTTAATTTCATCGAGATAATTAAAGCTCATATACAGGACCTGCATTGTCTATAAGATCTGTGGCGCGTGGAACATGCAGCCTTCAGAAGATGTGAACATCTGCTCTGTGGATCAGTTCAAGAAAATGGATAACCCGAACCTTGCCACACACACACACACACACACACACACACAGATTTTTTGTCAGAGAAAGTGAGGATCACGCACACGCGCACACAACACAAACACACATACATACACTATATATAAATATATATATATATATATAATATTATTTATATATATATATATATAGGGTGATATGCACGAATACAAATTTTTCTATGTAGTAATAATAATAATTAACTCCTCCCCGAATTTTCCAAAATTGCTGTGAAAGTGTAATGAAAAAGAACAGCTTCAGAGTTCATTCACACCATGCGTACACTTATCTCGTGTACTCAGTGTACACCTCCCTCATTGTGCCTGACAACACAGAAGCTCTTTCCAAAATTGGTGTGAAAGTGTAATGAAAAAGAATAGCTTCAGAGTTCATTCACACCATGCGTACACTTATCTCGTGTACGCAGTGTACACCTTACACATTGGGTCCGACACACTATTTTTCTTCTACGCTAGAGAATACACATCTGAAATCCACGGCTTGCACCGCTCAACTGAGTACGCAGGCGTAGAGATATCCCCAGGTAGTAGCAGGAGTCACTTTTTTATGCGTAAATGGCTTGTTCAGGTTGAGTTGTCAGATACCACTTTTTATTTTAATTGTTCAGGTATGCATTATTATGGAGAGTTGCCAGATACCATTTTAATTGTTCAGGTATACATTATTAGGTTGCCAGATTGTGCCATTTATTTAGTTAATTCTTAAAAGTTGGCTTAGAATTCCGCTAGTAGGTTTAGAAGACGTAACATGCCATTTGGTATAATTGTTTACAACCAAAAGAATTAAATAAAACAACATTGCATCATTCTGTTTATTATAAATATATAGAAAATAAATATACATTTGAATGATCAATTAAAAATAACAATAGTTTAAGAAATATGAACGAAGAATATGCATATAATCAAAAAATATATCCTTCAATATAACAGTACAGGAGAAATATATTATATATATATTATATATATATATATATATATATACGCAATTACGGACATATATAGAAAATAAATATACATTGGAATGATCAAAAATAAGAAATAAGAAATAATATAACCATCAACATAGTAGAAATATATACACACAACTAAATAAATAAATACATACACTTTATCTTCTACCGCGCAAAATAAGAAATCGTATAGCCATCAATATAGCAGAAATACACACACACACACACACACACAAACAAATATGTTAAATATATAAATACATTTCACTTTTTTTTCAAAATACTAAACTCGCACTTAACCGAGTCTACAGTTACATCGGTATTGCTCTGCATTACGCAGAATACGCGGTTTAATAATATTTCACCGCTTAAAGTATAGGGAAACCTGGACTCGATATGAAGGGCTTTCATATCGTTTAGTACTATTTTTGTTCCCACTTTACAACCGGTTGGTAAGTCATCTTTAAATACGTCTAGAATACAATCAAAAGCACGCACAAGGAGTTCATCGTTAGCTACATTATTAAACACAAGTTTATAAACACGCCTTTCCAATCGAGGGTTTATTTCTACCGACCCGAGCTTTTCAAGCGTGAACTCATCTTCACTCAACACAGCGGCAATTGAAATAATCTTCTAAGTCGTTACGACAACTGCTTGTTATATAAAGAAATAGTTTTTCAGGGTGAACGGTGTAGGTGAGCTCAGCCTTCTACCGATCAATTGCTTTGTACCAAAGTTCATGATATTTCAAAGAGTCTAAACTTTTTAAATAAACGTCCAGCTCTAGACCATTCTCACCTTGTTCAGCCCTACACTCGGTAAACCCATCGAGCAGAGCGGTGTATGCGTATTCAAGTACTGTATCAAAATAAAGCATATCCGTAACACGCGCGTCTAATATAGGTTTCAGCTTGCGGAATCGACGATTTCAAACATTCTGTCGAGGATGAAACGGTTTCGCGTAGGAACAAGAGCGTTATTATCAGAAGCATTCTTCCACATCAGCCGTATATCAATGAATGGCCGATCGTTATTTATACACAACGTACATACAACGGCGTATGAGGGTGCGTCACTAATCTCTCTTCTTGTACCTACGTTAGCAGGTATTTTATAACGATCTTCACTCCACTTCTCAACTATCACGAAGATTCTATTCATCTCCTCGACACTTAAATAAACAACATTCCGTTTGTTTGTTTGTCTACATTCCGTTTCCAGTACATAGCTAACGGTACCGGATTTACGCCTGAACACGCGCAACGATTTCGTCACGGACACATCGTACGAAGCGTTGAGAATGCTGCTCAAAGGAAGTTCCATCGTATTCGAGGAGCGCACGTCCAATCGGTTCAAGCTCTGAGATAACTATGAGCCGCGTGAGGCACGCAGGTAGGCAGGAACGGTTCGATGGGCGGTTGACTCACCCTGATGATACGTGAATGGGTTTGTTCGAACTCGTATGATACGTTAGGTGCGAGTCGCACCATAATCTAATGAAACGTGTGCGGCGAATTGTTGTACCCCATTATATTGGGTAGGTGTTTTTTCCGGTACAAGAATTAATTTCGGTTTTAACGTTTTATCACTACCAGAATACGCACCAGACAGTTTCCCTCAGGATAATTTTCACGAACTAGGCACATTTTATAATGTTTTATCTCTCCTAAACATCTTCACACTCCGGCGCACTATTTGAGAGGAACATATGCTCATATTTTTCCTTTCTGCCTAGCAAACGATATTCGTCTCTAAAGTCTGCTAAAAACTCACGCAGGGCACTAGCCACAACCTCACTACGAACCTCATCATGATATACATTAATATAGTGATAAAAATACTTAAGATTCTCCATGATGACGAGATTCACATTTTCAGTCGTAGGGTATGAGTAATCGACATGGTGTAACATGACATAATACCGCTTGTCACACCACCCCTCCACAAGACTCATTATCCATATCTGCTGCTTCTCTTCTGCACGCGTTGTTTCTTTTACTTCACGGTATATGTGAGACTTTATAAAGTTTAGCTCTACAGCATACTTCATCACATCGTCTGTGCAACGAAAGCCTGCAACGGTCTCACCAGAACATCCGTAGAGTATTTGTACATCTTGCTCCTTCGCACGATCCAATGTGGTTTTAAAAGAGGCATAGGAGGGGGGAATAGGAAATTTCTCGTTATCCACCACATCTTCACACTTTGCTGAATACCATTTCATAAACGTATTACAAGCAATATTAAAGGTAGCCATTTTCTTCTACGCTGGCGAATACACGTCTGATCTAAAGGGCTTACTGCAGTCAACTGACCACGCAGGGAATCCCAGATAGTAGCATGGCTCACGTTGCTGGTCTTACAGTGGGCGGAGCTTAGAACTTTCACCTGTGCACACACACACACACACACACACAAATGAGAAAGTGAAACGCTAATTGAAACATGATTTATTTAATAAACAGATATTCAAGTTATATATATATTTACAAATACGATTTAATAAACGAGATATTCAAGTTATATATATTTACAAATACGTGTAATAAATAAGTTAACAATAGATACTCTTTGATTCGTTTTGGTAAATTGGGTAAACTGCTGCCTTTGTTTCCTGATCAGAAACTCTCCGCCTTTTTCTGGTATGGTGCAAGGTTTCGTTGCAACCATATTCACTGCTCGACTCTACTTCACTGTCGTTGTCTTCTAATCTAGATTTACACTCTTCACTAATGCATTCAATGGATGAATAATCATCTTGGTTGGTATTATTGACACCACAATCGAGAGAGCTCACTGGGGTAACGGACACTTCAGGTAATGGTGCGGGTGCATGAGATGGGTCGGGGGCAAACTCCTCAGGTTGCCCTTGTGGCGGGGAAAATATTTTGTGGAGGTAATTATGTGCTGCTTCTAAGTAAACAAAACGGGCTTTATGTAACACAGTGGCAACTAATAATGATTTATGCAAAGATGCACCAGCTCTTCCGGAACGTCTGGATGCAATTTTACCGAGCGATATATTTATCAACTTGTGTGCTTCAAGCCCGTTTGGAACGTCAGATATCATGTTCACCACTTAGGAATTGGTCAAGGCACAGAGAGATAACTAACATGACTCCATCCTCTGTTTCCAACCTTGTAATGAATTAAAGTAAAAGTTTCACCTGCCTTTATACAATGTCGTTCTGACGTCATTATCAAGGTCCACGCAGGGAATTCCAGGTAGTAGCATGATTCACGTTGCTGGTCTTTCACCTGTGCACACACACACACACACACACACAAGGAGAAAGTGAAACGCTAATTGAAACATGCTTTATTTAATAAACGAAATATTCAAGTTATATATATTTACAAACACGTGTAATAAATAAGTTAACAATAGACACATCAAAGATTATGTTCAAGGCGTATATATATATTTACAAACACGTGTGATAAATAAGTTAACAATTGAATTTCTGTTATTTCTTGTGTTAACATAATTTCATTTGTTAACTTATTTATTACACGTGTTTTTAAATATATATGTCTTGAATATAATCTTTGATGTGTCTATTGTTAACTTATTTATTACACGTATTTGTAAATATATATAACTTGAATATTTCGTTTATTAAATAAATCATGTTTCAATTAGCATTTCACTTTCTCCTTTGTGTGTGTGTGTGTGTATGCACAGGTGAAAGACCAGCAACGTGAATCATGCTACTACCTGGAATTCCCTGCGTGGACCTTGATAATGACGTCAGAACGACATTGTATAAAGGCAGGTGAAACTTTCACTTTAATTCATTACAAGATTGGAAATAGAGGATGGAGTCATGTTAGTTATCTCTCTGTGCCTTGACCAATTCCTAAGTGGTGAACATGATATCTGACGTTCCAAACGGGCTTGAAGCACACAAGTTGATAAATATATCGCTCGGTAAAATTGCATCCAGACGTTCCGGAAGAGCTGGTGCATCTTTGCATAAATCATTATTAGTTGCCACTGTGTTACATAAAGCCCGTTTTGTTTACTTAGAAGCAGCACATAATTACCTCCACAAAATATTTTCCCCGCCACAAGGGCAACCTGAGGAGTTTGCCCCCGACCCATCTCATGCACCCGCACCATTACCTGAAGTGTCCTTTACCCCAGTGAGCTCTCTCGATTGTGGTGTCAATAATACCAAGATGATTATTCATCCATTGAATGCATTAGTGAAGAGTGTAAATCTAGATTAGAAGACAACGACAGTGAAGTAGACTCGAGCAGTGAATATGGTTGCAACGAAACCTTGCACCATACCAGAAAAAGGAGGAGAGTTTCTGATCAGGAAACAAAGGCAGCACTTTACTCAATTTACCAAAACGAATCAAAGAGTATCTATTGTTAACTTATTTGTTACACGTATTTGTAAATATATATAACTTGAATATCTCGTTTATTAAATCGTATTTGTAAATATATATAACTTGAATATCTCGTTATTAAATAAATCATGTTTCAATTAGCGTTTCACTTTCTTGTGTGTGTGTGTGTGTGTGTGTGCACAGGTGAAAGTTCTAAGCTCCGCCCACTGTAAGACCAGCAACGTGAGTCATGCTACTATCTGGGATTCCCTGCGTGGTCAATTGACTGCAGTAAGTCCTTTAGATCAGACGTGTATTCGCCAGCGTAGAAGAAAATGGCTACCTTTAATATTGCTTGTACAACGTTTATGAAATGGTATTCAGCAAAGTGTGAAGATGTGGTGGATACCGAAAAACTTCCTATTCCCCCTCCTATGCCTCTTTAAAACCACATTGGATCGTGCGAAGGAGCAAGATGTACAAATACTCTACGGATATTCTGGTGAGACCGTTGCAGGCTTTCGTTGCACAGACGATGTGCTGAAGTATGCTGTAGAGCTAAACTTTATAAAGTCTCACATATACCGTGAAGTAAAAGAAACAACGCGTGCAGAAGAGAAGCAGCAGATATGGATAATGAGTCTTGTGGATGGGTGGTGTGACAAGCGGTATTATGTCATGTTACACCATGTCGATTACTCATACCCTACGACTGAAAATGTGAATCTCGTCATCATGGAGAATCTTAAGTATTTTTATCACTATATTAATGTATATCATGATGAGGTTCGTAGTGAGGTTGTGGCTAGTGCCCTGCGTGAGTTTTTAGCAGACTTTAGAGACGAATATCGTTTGCTAGGCAGAAAGGAAAAATATGAGCATATGTTCCTCTCAAATAGTGCGCCGGAGTGTGAAGATGTTTAGGAGAGATAAAACATTATAAAATGTGCCTAGTTCGTGAAAATTATCCTGAGGGAAACTGTCTGGTGCGTATTCTGGTAGTGATAAAACGTTAAAACCGAAATTAATTCTTGTACCGGAAAAAACACCTACCCAATATAATGGGGTACAACAATTCGCCGCACACGTTTCATTAGATTATGGTGCGACTCGCACCTCACGGATCATACGAGTTCGAACAAACCCATTCACGTATCATCAGGGTGTCAACCGCCCATCGAACCGTTCCTGCCTACCTGCGTGCCTCACGCGGCTCATAGTTATCTCAGAGCTTGAACCGAGTGGACGTGCGCTCCTCGAATACGATGGAACTTCCTTTGAGCAGCATTCTCAACGCCTCGTACGATGTGTCCGTGACGAAATCGTTGCGTGTGTTCAGGCGTAAATCCGGTACCGTTAGCTATGTACTGGAAACGGAATGTAGACAAACAAACAAACGGAATGTTGTTTATTTGAGTGTCGAGGAGATGAATAGAATCTTCGTGATAGTTGAGAAGTGGAGTGAAGATCGATATAAAATACCTGCTAACGTAGGTACAAGAAGAGAGCAGATTAGTGACGCACCCTCATACGCCGTTGTATGTACGTTGTGTATAAATAACGATCGGCCATGCATTGATATACGGCTGATGTGGAAGAATGCTTCTGATAATAACGCTCTTGTTCCTACGCGAAACTGTTTCATCCTCGACAGAATGTTTGAAATCGTAAGATTCTGCAAGCTGAAACCTATATTAGACGCGCGTGTTACGGATATGCTTTATTTTGATACAGTACTTGAATACGCATACACCGCTCTGCTCGATGGGTTTACCTAGTGTAGGGCTGAACAAGGTGAGAATGGTCTAGAGCTGGACGTTTATTTAAAAAGTTTAGACTCTTTGAAATATCATGAACTTTGGTACAAAGCAATTGATCGGTACAAGGCTGAGCTCACCTACACCGTTCACCCTGAAAAACTATTTCTTTATATAACGAGCAGTTGTCGTAACGACTTAGAAGATTATTTCAATTGCCGCTATGTTGAGTGAAGATGAGTTCACGATTGAAAAGCTCGGGTCGGTAGAAATAAACCCTCGATTGGAAAGGCGTGTTTATAAATTTGTGTTTAATAATGTAGCTAACGATGAACTCTTTGTGCGTGCTTTTGATTGTATTCTAGACGTATTTAAAGATGACTTACCAACCGGTTGTAAAGTGGGAACAAAAATAGTACTGAACGATATGAAAGCCCTTCATATCGAGTACAGGTTTCCCTATACTTTAAGCGGTGAAATATTATTAAACCGCGTATACTGCGTAATGCAGAGCAATAATGATGTAATTGTAGACTCGATTAAGTGCGAGTTTAGTATTTTGAAAAAAAAAGTGATATGTATTTATATATTTAACATATTTGTGTGTGTGTGTGTGTGTGTGTGTGTGTGTGTATTTCTGCTATATTGATCGCTATACGATTTCTTATTTTGCGCGGTAGAAGATAAAGTGTATGTATTTATTTATTTAGGTGTGTGTATATATTTCTACTATGTTCTCGGTTATATTATTTCTTATTTCTTATTTTTGATCATTCTAACGTATATTTATTTTCTATATATCTCCGTAATTGCGTGTATATATATATATATACATATATATATATAATATATAATATAATATATATATATATATATATATGACACACAGACCGTGCATGGAACAAGGAACTCTTCTGGGATAATTAAATCCACTATCGTCCGAATAAGTAATGGTAAGTGACAAATACCATAGTTTTTCTTTTTCATGATGCAGGCCCGACGTGGGCAACGGGTCTCTCGCAAAGAGGTCCCATAAATATAGCTTCCCTCACCAGCTATCTGCAAAGCAGACAGGATCCAGCTTTGGGACATGGATCTAGGGTTTAAAGCAGCCTAGCCCCACTACATTTAGATCCTCAATATAAGTAAAAGACTCGTTGCATTCACGTCGGATTGAATAAATCAAAGAAAAAGGGGTAACTGTTATATTTTTAGCCAAAACCAAAACTTAAACCTCAACTGGCAGAATTGAGCGTCCACTTTTCAAGGCACATAACATGTCCGTTTCATGATGGGAATGAACTCAGAATGGTTCCCTGAGTTTTTTATGATACACACAGACCGTGCATGGAACAAGGAACTCTTCTCGGATAATTAAATCCACTATAGTCCGAATAAGTAATGGTAAATGACAAATACCATAGTTTTTCTTTTTCATGATGCAAGCCCGACGTGGGCAACGGGTCTCTCGCAAAGAGGTCCCATAAATATAGCTTCCCTCACCAGCTATCTGCAAAGCAGACAGGATCCTGTCTGCTTTGCAGATAGCTGGTGAGGGAAGCTATTTTTATGGGACCTCTTTGCGAGAGACCCGTTGCCCACGTCGGGCTTGCATCATGAAAAAGAAAAACTATGGTATTTGTCATTTACCATTACTTATTCGGACTATAGTGGATTTAATTATCCCAGAAGAGTTCCTTGTTCCATGCACGGTCTGTGTGTATCATAAAAAACTCAGGGAACAATTCTGAGTTCATTCCCATATATATATATATATATATATATATATATATATATATATATATATATATATACATATATATATAAATATACACACATATATATATATAAATATACATATATATATTATATATATATATATATATATATATATATATATATATATATATATATATATTTCGCCTGTACTGTTATATTGAAGGATATATTTTTTTATTATATGCATATTCCTCGTTCATATTTCTTAAACTATTGTTATTTTTTATTGATCATTCAAATGTATATTTATTTTCTATATATTTATAATAAACAGAATGATGCAATATTGTTTTATTTAATTCTTTTGGTTGTAAACAATTATACCAAATGGCATGTTACGTCTTCTAATCCTACTAGCGGAATTCTAAGCCAACTTTTAAGAATTAACTAAATAAATGGCACAATCTGGCAACCTAATAATGTATACCTGAACAATTAAAATAAAAAGTGGTATCTGACAACTCAACCTGAACAAGCCATTTACGCATAAAAAAATGACTCCTGCTACTACCTGGGGATATCTCTACGCCTGCGTACACAGTTGAGCGGTGCAAGCCGTGTGTACGCATGGTGTGAATGAACTCTGAAGCTATTCTTTTTCATTACAGTTTCACACCAATTTTGGAAAGAGCTTCTGTGTTGTCAGGCACAATGAGGGAGGTGTACACTGAGTACACGAGATAAGTGTACGCATGGTGTGAATGAACTCTGAAGCTGTTCTTTTTCATTACACTTTCGCAGCAATTTTGGAAAATTCGGGGAGGAGTTAATTATTATTATTACTACATAGAAAAATTTGTATTCGTGCATATCACCCTATATATATATATTATATATATATATATATATACATATATATATATATACATATATATATATATAGTGTATGTATGTGTGTGTGTGTGTGTGTGTGTGCGAGTGATCCTCACTTTCTCTGACAAAAAATCTGTGTGTGTGTGTGTGTGTGTGTGTGGGGTGGAAGGTTCGGGTTATCCATTTTCTTGAACTGATCCACAGAGCAGATGTTCACATCTTCTGAAGGCTGCATGTTCCACGCGCCACAGATCTTATAGACAATGCAGGTCCTGTATATGAGCTTTAATTATCTCGATGAAATTAAAATATTTCCTTTTATACGCACAATCGCCAAGCTCCACCCCAAAAGATCAAGAGCAGATGTTCGTAGTGATTGGTTGTCAGTGTAGCTGGTTGGAGCTATGATAAGTTTGTGTACCAATCGTAACACCGCTATAACGGGTCCATGCTTTGGACGACTAATGGCATCTTTATATTTTCTCCAATAGATTTAACGCTCCTATTACCCCTTGCTGTCTTCACCATGTCAATATTTCCGACAATACTTGGTTTTCCCCCCACTATTCCAGGTTCAATAATCACTAATGTAATCGAGAGGTTTTTATAATAAAGAAATTATAAATATATCCATTCCTTTAATTATATTTTTAAAAAAGAAAAGAGTATTCGGTTTCCACGTTAAACTGTGGGTCTAAGGCGGAGTGAAAACCTTAACCGTTGTTACAATTCGCCGAAGAGTTAGTTATTAATATTATTACTAATGAGAAAAATCTACATTGTACATATCACATTTTGCAGCCATACTATTCCAGGATCAATAATCAAATGATCCTGTTATTTTAATTCCGGTTCAATAATCAAATGATCCTGTTATTTTAAATGTTGAAATTATGATGTGAAAGAGTGAGCAACGATTCCCTGACGAGATGTATTTCTGATTCGGGTTCCACGTTAAACTGTAGGTCTAAGGTCGGAGTGAAAAGCTTAATCTTTCCAATTCGGCGAAAAGGAGTTAATTATTATTATTATTACTACTGTAATTTGTACCACCCTATATATATATATATATATATATATATATATATATATATATATCTCCATTCCTTTATTTATTTAAAAAAAAGAAAAGAATGAACAAAACTCTCTCTCTCTCTCTCTCTCTCTCTCTTTCAATATATATATATATATATATATATATATACACACACACACACACGAGATAGGTGTACGCCTGGTGTGAATGAATTCTGTATTTAAAATGAATCTATAGTTTCATTGGTACGTTTTATTTCCCACTAACTGTGTACACGAGATAAGTGTACGCATGGTGTAAATGAACTCTGAAGCTGTTCTTTTTGCAGATGTTTATACAGAAAACATGTAATTACATTATTGAAAACATTAACTAGGAATCGTGAGAGATACGCTTCTGGTAATCGGGAGTCGAACCCACGATCTCATATCTTTCTGCAGACGTTTATACAGAAAACAAGTAATTACATCATTGAAAACATTAACTAGGAATCGTGAGAAATACGCGTCTGGTAATCGGGAGTCGAACCCACGATCTCATATCTTTCTGCAGACATTTATGCAGAAAACACGTAATTACATTCAATTGTTAGTACTTTCAGAGGAAAGGCTATCGTTTAGTTCTGGATTTAATTTCTTGATAAAAAGGGATTCTAAAATTCTAAGATCAAGTGAATTAGAAGCAGACGACAAAATGGCAAAGGAGTCCTGGGGGCACTTTTTAACTTTTTTTGTATTAGATTTTATTATTGTACAGTTTGACATTTTTATTTACTTTAGTTTTATGATTATTGTTTTAGATGCTTCTATTTAGTCAGTGAAGATGGCCCCTGAGTGGACCGAAACGTTTGGCCGATAAATGTTGAGAGTCGTATCTCTTGTTTTCATATTCATATTGATTATATATATATATATATATATATATATATATATATATATAAGGTAGGGAGAAAGTTGCTTATTTGTGCGTGTGTATATTTCGTCTGAACTAATATTTTGACGATTGTACCTATTATATTATTTTTGTGCAGTAGAAGGCAAATTCTATTTATTTAATTAATAATCATTTTCTTTTTGTCACTTTCGATTTTAAGTCTGTATGCTTTGGTAACGAATTAAAATGGTATCTAGCAATCACCCTAATAATGTATACCTGTACAATTAAAATGGTATCTGGCAACTCAGCCATCATCTATATAAGACCCGCTTGGCTTCGGAGCTGGTAGTTTGATGCGAACTTCGACCGAATAAAGAACTCTCTCCTCCCCTTCTTAGGTTAAGACTTAGCTTAGTTTCCCTTTGGGGAGTTAGGACCTCCCACCTTGCCCCCCCCAAAGTCCTCCTCCGTCTATCCTTTCACTCTTAGGCTAAGGCAACCCCTTTGGGGGGAGGTCATCCTTCCTTCTCCCCCCGAAGATCCCTCCCCTCTCCCCCTTCAGGTGTACCCCTCCCCCCTTTGCTCCTTCTAAGCCAACTGGCTGATTAGGAGCCTATAAGACAACGGCCACTCGGCTGAAGTCTCTCCTCCTTTCTTTCTCTTGGGGGATAACGCCGCTTCCAAGTTTCATGACCCTTTGTTGCACCTGCAGCATCCCCCACCCCCTTTGCAACATTGAGGTGTTGCATACCCCCACCCCCTTGCAACATTGAGTTGTTGCATACCTCACCCCCTTTTGCAACCCCACCCCATTTGCAACATTTGATCATTATCTCTTGCAACATTGCAACATTCCTGCACTCTACCCTTTTGCGGCTATACTACTGGGGATTTATGACACACCCTGTAGTAAGAAAACCATACGTGATAGGGAAAAACTAACTATATTTTTGAGATCAGCGTACTCAAATTATATAGAATCACAAACTAGTTTGTAAAAATCGATCGACAAGTTTTCAAATGTGTACTGGTGTAATTGAACTTTTCCGAAACGTTTGTTATTAAACATATACCATCTCCTCGTGCTCTTATTTCTCACATATATATATATTATATATATATATATATATATATATAATATATATATTTGTGTGTGTGTGTGTGTGTGTGTGTAATTAAGTGGGCATAACGAAATATCACGACTTAACCGGTAACTGGTGAACTCGTGTATGTCTATCTTGCTAAAGCTCACCAGATAATTGCGTGGCCGGGTTCTCCAGGAGGCCGGGATTTCCTAGGGCCTGGGAGGGTCGGGTTCTAAAAAAATAGCGGGGAAATACCGAAAAAAAGATATACAATAACAGAAAAATACAAAAAAATTGCGGGAAATACCGAAAAAGAGCCCATTCATTACTTTAGTTATTATTGGCTTAATTACTTATTATTGTGTGTTCACTGCCGTATATCTCATTAACCTACCTAAATTAGTGTTTCATAGTAAGCCTACTTTCTAGGCCACTATAAATTGGTGACCTCAAACCATTTTTATTTATTTGTTATAGTGAGCCGACACGTAGGCTACTATATATATATATATATATAGGTACTTTACTTACGTATTAACGGGGGGGGGCTACCACATATTGATGATTGGTTAGGTTAAATTGTAATATTTTCGTTAGTTGAAAATTTCTAATACATCACATTTTTTAAAGAGCAATATTTTTTAAAGTATTTACAATGATTAACACATGTTACACATTAGAAACAACATTTCCCTGAGCGATATTGTTTTTTATAGCCTCCATTAGGGTGGAAGCAGTACGGTCAGGAACTTGAAGTAGAAAGCATTAAAAAATATTGCTATTTAAAAAATATGATGCATTAGAAATTTTCAACTAACGAAAATATTACAACTTAACCTAACCAATCATCAATATGTGGTGGCCCCCCCGTTAATACGTAAGTACTGTACCAAATTTTCATATCCTAGATTTCATCTTACATCACTCATTAAAAATTTATTTTCCTCACAACGAAACATTAACTTTTTTTTTTTTTTTAAATTCTATTGTCAGGGAAGGATAAAACAAAATTTCCTCATGAATCGAATCGAATTTCAGCACATTTTTCACAAGTATAAAAGGATTTCTTTTTTCCGGAACAAAACTTTAATATTCACCGAATGAATCTTCGTTTTTCAGGCAGTATAAATATACGAATTTAAGTGAATTATATGGGCACTCCATGAAACAAAAATGATAAAACAGTCGTGAATGCAAACATTTTCAGAAACAAATTTTAAACTTGCCACATATTTAATTATATAGTTTGGTTAATTTTTGTGCCACGACCAAACCTCGTTAAATGGATCAAACGCGTAAAACTAAATTGATAAAAAGAAGGATTTTTCAATACAGGATCGATGAATAAAGTGTAACAACTTTTACAAACTCTAAACGAACGATGAAAACAAAATTAAAAAACGCAAAACTATTACTATCAACATACTTCAGAAACATTTAAAAAATACCCACTTACCTTCAGCTGTTGTTGTTGTTGTTGTTGTACTTGATAAGGAGACGTGTGTGAGGAAAGATGGGAACTGTGGGCTTGTCTGCGAGGGAGGGTATAATGTGGGTTGTGGGTGTGGTGAACGTGGGCGGTTTGGTGTGGAGGCCCACGGCGACCCAATCGATCCAGAGAAGCGGTTCGTAGCCCTCCGCTCGCGGATCGGTCTGAGTCGCTCGAACTCTTGGTCTGCGTTCGAAAGAGAGAGAGAGAGAGAGAGAGAGAGAGAGAGAGAGAGAGAGAGAGAGAGAGAGAGAGGTAATTTAACATTTATTTAAAAATAAATCCAGATTAAGAATATGTAAAAGAAAATTAAATGCATCCAGTATACATTAAATAATTAATTATATAACAAATAATTTTTTTTAAATAATAATAATAATAATAATAATAATAATTTAAATCGTTATTAATTATAATGAAATTTGTTTGATTTAATATTAATAAAAAATTATGATTATATAGATATAAATAATATAAATATAGAATATACCATTTACCATACCATGTTCCAAGGAAGACATTTGCCAAAATATACGACGAGAGAAGAGGAGGAAGATGTAACGTCAGGAAAACGTCATCGAAGATTAATGACGTTACAACCCATTTATTGGCAAATGAATGACGTAATAGGTAGCCAGAAGTAGGATAAGTCGGAGGATGAGGTGTACATGAAAAAGATGGGAAAAGGAAACATCAGATACACGTACATTTAAAAAAAGTTTAATTCAACAAGAAAAAACATGTTCAAGTTAAGCACACATTTCGTGTTCAGCTATTGTTAATACAGAATGCATTTACAGCATCAAAAGAATAACTTTACAGACTCAACTGTATATTTCTACTGTTAAAAGAATAATTTTAATGTATGAATGCAGTATTTTTAAAGTATCAGTAGAATACTATTATTACTGTATATATGGGATTTAGCTCCGCTCGCAATCAGTATGAAGCCCCACCTTTAACCCTAATACCTCAAACCCACCCACAATGGCAGTTAACATTCGTCAGTAACCGCGCATCCAACTGCGAAATTGGCTACTTTGGCGAGTCTTTAACGTTAAAATTTAAAACTTAAGCCATCCTTTAGTGGTCACTCCATAACTATAATTAACATAGCGACTTAACTCGAACAAGATGTCTGGTTTGAATTAAACAAACACTCTCTTAAACTACCTTTTATCTTTACATCAAATCGTCTTTAATGAAAGAAGATTTTTTTACACAGTAAAGAAACACAAATGAAAGGTAATAATAAATTTACAATCAAGAAACTCCTAAATTCAAAAACGTCTTCGAATATTCTTAAATTCAAAACATTGAAACTTTTCATGAAAAAGTACATAAATAATGAAAGAACTTTCGGAGCAAGTGTAGTTTACGTCCCCCCTGTCGTGCCTAATGTAGTTTAGGTTCCCCTACATTATCCTAGTGTAGTTTACGTTCCCCAACATTATCCTAGTGTAGTTTGCGTTCCCCAACTTTGTCGGCGTATACCTAATCAAATAAAATGTTAAAACTAACGAAAATATTACGACTTAACCTAACCAATCGTCAATTTATAAAGTGACAATTGGTTAGGTTAAGTCGTAATATTTTCGTTAGTTTTAATGTTTTATTTGATGGATTCATTTAAAAAATGTCTCCTAAAGATCCGAGTGGGACGTAAACTACACTTGCTCCAAAAAATGAATAGAAATGCAATATTTTGCCCAATAAAAAGTAAGACCCTTATTTTGATTCAGTATTATGTAGAATGAAAACAAAATTATATATATATATATATTTTTTTTATGTAATTTATTTATATGATATAAAGAAAGTTTGGATCACCTGAAGCTCAGGGACCCCAGCCTTCGTTAGTTAGCCTTATAAGGCTAACTAACGAAAATATTACGACCTAACCTAACCAATCGTCAAGGGCGTACAGTTGACCTAACGATTGGTTAGATTAGGTCGTGATATTTTCGTTAGTTAGCCTTATAAAGCTAACTAAAGAAGGCTGGGGGCCCTGAGCTTCAGGTGATCCGAAAGTTCGGAGCAAGTGTAGTTTACGTCCCCCTGACGCAAAAGGAGACACAAACTACACTAGGTCAAAGTTGGGGAACGTAAACTACACTAGGATTTTTAGGAAACATTTTTTAAACGAATCCATCAAATAAAACGTTAAAACTAACGAAAATATTACGTCTTAACCTAACCAATCGTCAATTTATAAATTGACGATTGGTTAGGTTAAGTCGTAATATTTTCGTTAGTGTTAACGTTTTATTTGATTAGGTATACGCAGACAAAGTTGGGGAACGCAAACTACACTAGGATAATGTAGGGGAGCGTAAACTACACTAGGATAATGTAGGGGAACAAAAACTACACTAGGCACGACAGGGGGACGTAAACTACACTAGGCACGACAGGTGGACGTAAACTACACTTGCTCCCATCTTTTACAAAATTTAAAAAACTCCGAGGAAATGTGAAGCTGACAATGTCCTTAGCAAATTTTAGAAAATTCATGAAAAGTTCCAACGTTGTAAGGCTTTTGTATCTAATTTTTATAAATCCTATTAAATGAATTATTGTTTTTTAATGCAAGATGGAAGCAGGGTTAAAGTTAGATTTTATATATACACCGGTGTGTGTGTATATATATATATATATATTATATATATATATATATATATATATATACACACATCATAATACTTTAAAAAGTCCAGAGTTATGTTGCACTATTAACGAAGCAATTAAATGTGAAACATATGTATATACTCGTGTATATATATATATATATATATATATAATGTAAAACGTCGCAAATTGTTTTCTCTCTGTACCTGAAAAAAATTGTATTTAAATTGCTACAACGAAATGGCAATGTGCCGAAATCGTAAGCAAAATACAAAAGTGATTGAGTGCTAAAGTAAGTGCAGCATAATGACGGAACTTCTTTGCAGCTTCATGAGAAACAGCTTAATTATGACATAAACAGCTTAATTATGACATATAAAAGTAGATTTATAGGACCTCATCCGTAATAAAGGTAACACAGTAATTTAATGCATGCAAATATGAAAGAAAAGCTAGTAAAATTTAAATATAAATGCCCAATTTGTGTGTATTAATTCTTTGTATAACCACATTGATTTTTCTTTACACATTATTATTATTATTATTAGGAATAACCACGGGGAAAATTAATATTCATAACGATCAAGCGATTAACTAATTATTCACTTTTATTTTCCTTAGGGTTATTTTAATATTCAAGCCGATACTTCTTCCATAATATTATTATCTATTATCGTCATTTTAATAATTTTAAAAGAATAAATTTGATTATTTTAAAAATGGCAGGTGAAATACTCTCATACACTGAAAACCAAACACTAAAAATACAATGGGATCTTTTCGGTTTGACGACCAGCGAAAAAAAAAAAAGCTTTTTTATTTAGTTAATATTTATTACATTTCAGAATAATACATTTTAATTTAGAGAAATGAAAAATAGTATCAAGAAAATAGAGCTGAAAGTGGAAAAAATTGTTTAAATGGAAAAAATTGTTTAAATCAAGAAGGGCAATTTTATTTTTTTTTAATAATATTTCCCGGAATGATCACATACACAAACAAACAAACATTATCCGATTTCAGCTTTATATATGTAGATAATTTTGAAGTGGCTCCAGAACCGTCGCGACGACGGTCCCGCAGCTTGTAGACTACGCGACCGTCGCGCGTGTTTTGGAGCCCCGTGCCAAGTCATGGCTACGGGACCGACAAACTCTAGACTCTACCAGCTGGTTATGTTATTTGAATGCCCGGTGTTTACTGCCAAAACTAATGAAAATATCACGACTTAACCGAACCAGTCGTCAAGGGCGTACAATTGACCTAACCGAGCATTCAATAATTTTCCCGTAGGTTGCCCCTGTTAATTGTTTAAACGTACTATTTTTACAACGGGGTTCTGTTAGTAATGTCTTATTTTTTATGTTTTATGTTTTTATGTAAAATGTCTTACTTTTTCCACTTTCAACTTTATTTGCTTGATATTATTTTTCACTTTTCTGAACTAAAATGTATTATTCTGAAACGCAATAAACATTAACTAAATAAAAAAGTGGGCTTTTGGGGGAAGGGAGTTCCGCCGGCTATCAAACCGAAAAAGATCGGTAGAATGTCCCTCAAAACGGGTTTGCCAGCAGGGTGTTCCATTTAAGTGGAATCATAGGGAGTAATTAATAGTCTTTTTTTTTCAGATTTGTGAGGGTAAACGTAATAAAGGTAATAATAAGGTAATAAAAGTAAGGTAAGGTAATAAAGGTACCAATATCCTTTCCAATCTTTATTACTCCCATTTAAATGGGATCACCATTTATTGGATCACCTGAAGATCAGGGCCTCCAGCCTTCTTTAGTTAGCTTTATAATGCTAACTAACGAAAATATCACGACCTAGCCTAACCATCGTCAAGGGCGTACAGTTAACCTAACGATTGGTTAGGTTAGGTCGTGATAGTTTCGTTAGTTAACTTATAAGGCTAACTAAAGAAGGCTGGGGGCCCTGATCTTCAGGTGATCCCTATTATTACTATTATTATTATTATTATTATAGAAATTACCGTTATTAGTAATAGTACGAGTATTAAGACTGAGGATCTAATTATATCGACAAATTTAAAAATAACAGAAAATTCTCGAAAGGAAGACTAATAAAGTTGTCACTCAATGAATAAAAAAAAAAAAATATATATATATATATATATAAAGTAGTATGGTTGCAAAAATGTCGAGGGAGTGCCAGCCCCCGAAAAAGTAAAAAATTGAATATAGAGTAACCTAACCTAACCTAATTTAATCTATCTCTCATGCACTATTTTTATCCTGACTATATATATATATATATATATATAATATATATATATATACTGTGTATATATATTAATAAATAAAGGACCACACCCCCAATTATGCTTAAACTGGAATATATATATATATACAGGGCATCCCAAAAAAATGTATACACACTTTAACAGCTGATAGCTCAATTGATGTTTCTTTCTTTCCAAGTTAAACCCATTAGAATTAATAATGGCAGTCAGACTAAGCTTTGAACAAAGGAAATTCATTCTAAAATGCTACTGGAAGTGTGAAAACGCAGTTGAAGTGCAAAGACAGTTTAGGAGGGAGTTTCAAACAGATCCACCAACGCGACTTACCATCACTCGAATTAGAGATACGTTTGAAGCCGATGGAACTGTTCAGAATGTCCACAAGAAGCGTTCCGGAAGACCACGGACATCGACAAGCCCCACAAAGCAAGAAAGAGTACTAGAAACGTATCACCAAAGTCCAAGAAAATCTGTGCGGCAAGCGAGTCGTGAGGTAGGAATTTCAGAATCGTCCGTCCAACGCATTTTGAAGCGCTGTCAATGGAAAAGTTACATTCCAAGATTAGTCCATGCTATTAATGAAGATGATCCGGACCGAAGAGTGGAGTATTGCGAGTGGTACTTGGCACGATGTGGATGTGGATTGGACGAAGAGGTTTCGTAGAATACCCTCCGCGTTCACCAGACCTCACACCACTAGACTTTTTTTTATGGGGATACTTAAAAGACAAAGTCTACGCTATAAAACCTGCAACAGTCGCTGAATTGAGAGCAGCCATTGAACGAGAATGCACACAAATACCAAACGAAATGTTTCGTGATGTTTGCGATTCCATTGCTTCGCGTTATCAGCAGTGCCTGGACCAGAACGGACGTCAGTTTGAAAACAGGCGTTGACAAAACAATTAAATAATGTCTGTAGATTCTATTACATTTTGAAAATGAAATGTATTTTAATAAACACTGCCTTTATAAGTATTTAAAGTGTGTATACATTTTTTTGGGACGCCCTGTATATATATATATATATATATATATATATATATATATATATATATATATTTCAACTGCAAAGAACACGCAGTATAATTAACGTAAAGAACGACGCTTGTATAGGAGAACATTCCGCGCAAGATGAGGAGGGAGAACGAACAAATGAAAAAAGGTAACCACCCGGGAATCGAACCCGGGATCTTCCGATTGCCGGTCAGATATGATAACCACTACACCATGGTCCTCACTCGATCAGAAGTCGTAATTCTCCTACATACGCGCAAAACCAATGCCCCGAGGGGGGCACCCATCGCATGCCGCACCTATATATACATTTTAATTGCAAAGAACACGCAGTATAATTAACGTAAAGAACGACGCTTATATATATATATATATATAATATATATATATATATATATATATATATGGGGGGGGGCATCATACTATGAACTTAGAAACACATCTGCATAAAATATTTATTCACATGTCCAAAAAAAAATACATTCCATTGAATCATTGAATGACCCCGCGCGCGTGCGTCCGCCAACTCTTTGTAGAAATAATACCCGCATGCAGATATTAAATGAGATCAGAAGACAAAAATATGTATTTAACGAATAATAAACATTCACTCGGTGTATATTAAAATAAAATTATTTATTTCTGTAAATATGAAATTAGCTCAAAAGACGAAATTTTGATTTTTTGCTGTATACAAGGTCATCGAAAAAGAACTCTGGGGTTTCAAACTTTAATAATTTTTAAATACAAAGCCAAACGCAGTTTCCTTTGTTAGAAAATTTAATTATAACAGCCTTTTTTCCTATTTAAATTTTAGAGGTGCTACACTCTTGTTCAATTTTCAATTTCCAGCAACATGAAACGGTTGGAACAAGTTGGAGCAATATGGAACAAGTTCCCTTTCATACTCCTTGTACAGTACCTACCCTTGTTAGTACGATGGCGTCCGCTCAGCAGAAAGCTCAGTGCTTGCTTTGGTATGCCGAGTTCAAGTCTCAAGTCAATTGTATCCGTTCAACGCCATTTTCGACGTACGTACGGAACAGAAGCGCCTAGTTACAAAACAATTACTCGATGGTTTGCTCAGTTTAGGGAAACAGGAAGTGTTTTAAAGCAGAAATCATCAGGGAGAACACGAACATCCGAAGAGACTGTAGAACGCATTAGAGTGTCGTGTGTACGCAGCCCCCCCAAAAATCTATCGCTTGTCGCAGTTTGCAATTTGGTATGCCTAAGACCACCATCCAAAATGTGCTGCATAAGCGCCTAAGATTATGACGCATACAAAATTCAAATGAGACATGAAATTAAAGTCACTGGTCGTCCAAGACTCGAATTTGCAAATTTCATGTTAAGTAAAACTGATGACGATCAAGGTTACTTAAAACGGGTAATGTTCACGGACGAAGCTACCTTTTTTTTTTTTTACACTCTTAGAAGAAGAAGAATAACCTTTATTAATAATAATATAAATACATTTTTTCAATTTAAAATGACAAATAATTTTGAAGCTCGACTATTTACTTTATTTAATTTGGCCTTTAAGCTTTAGGCTTTACTAGGCTTTTATTAAAAATAAGCAGCTTTCACAGTAATGGCCACGTCAATCGTCACAACTGCAGAATTTGGGGATCAGAACCAAATGAAGCTTTCGAGTACGTAGTGGCACCCCAAAGGTGACCGTGTGGTGTGGACTACTGCATGACCGTGTGGTAGGACCTTTCTTTTGTAAAAGCAATTGGTATCAATGTAGTTTTTAAGTATAATAATACTGCTAAATCACGCTTAATAAAGAATAGCCCGGATAATCTGGTTGGTTGTGTGTATTCGATCAAATGTACACAATATGACTTAGTATACAATGTATACTATACATGGGCCAAACGGGTAAAACGTTAGATATTAGGGTAAAACAGCATAAATATGCGCGTAGAACAGCAAATAATTCTAGTGCATTGTTTAACCATATGTATAGATGTAATCATAGTATTAAGTGGGATAGTTCTAAAGCTCTCGTTAAAAACACAGATATAATCGAAAGGAATATTCTAGAATGTGCATTTATCCATTTTAAAAATAATTTCAATAAAAGTACGGGAATGTATAAAATTGAGAATATCCTGTTAAAATACCTTTTGCCTCTAATCAACTCTTGTTCATCTTGTGTTAATCTTCTTGTTTTTCTGTCCCGTTGTATATATATTTTTGGTCATCTTGCCTCCACCCTTCATTCTCTGACGAGGTGTACTTCTGAATACACGAAAGGCCTTGGAATCATTTTTCCTGTTCCTTGTAGGTTTGCATCATTATATTTCACGTGTCTAACTGTGAAATTCATCCCATATATATATATATATATATATATATATATATATATATATACACTAGAGCTCCGCCCATTTTATGACGTGTCTATGATAGAGCTCCGCCCATTTTATGTCACTATCTTCTATGACGTGTCTATGATGTCACTATCTTTCAACCACTCCGAAATACAGAGGCCTCCAGCGTCCTCAGATGACCTCAGAGGCCGACAACACATAGCTTATGTTCTTCCCCAGCCTGAGTTACACCTATCCCGAAGTCTCATCCAAATCTGGCCAGTGGTTTGGCCGGCCATAAGAAACAAAGAAAGTTCGTAGGCAGTTCGACCGTCACAAATATCAGTATACATAAGGTTCCATTATGATTACTGCAAGTCTATATGAACAGCTACCACAACATAATTTTTTATATACTAGTGAATTTGAACCAAAAATAGACATTACACAACCAACCTCCACTCTCCCTCATTCCCCTTCCCCACCCACCAGTCTTCTTTCTATTACGTTTGCTCATCATTATCATATACTCATCATCCTTTTTAGATGCTTTTCGCTTCCATCCTCAACCTGTTTTGTTCTTCACATCCCCAGTTTGTGAGTGGTGAGAAAGTGTTTTGGAAATAGTAGACAATGATACTCCAGCTTTACCAGCTATTTGTCTCTGAGTGTTGCCTTCTTTATGGAGAACAATAATTTTCAACTTATTCTTATATAAAATTTCTTTATTTGGAACCATTATACTATCTTATCTGTAAATAAATTAGAAGATGAGACATTTTTTGTATTAAAGTTTAACAAATAAGATGATATTTTTAAAGAAACTTGCGATTACATGAGGGTATAAACAACATGTTTGAGTCATTAAATCTATAAAACGTGTTATTACATCAAATTTAAGAGTATATTTCCCATTAAAGAACGTGGCCCTCAAAATGAGCAAAATCAATAAAAATTAGTCAAAATCCAGCGTTCAAAATGTTCCGCAAAAAATATTTTTTAAGCAAATTTTTTAAGGATGAATTGATTTAGAATTTCAATATTATGTATAATAATTTCAATTTATTCACGATGTCTAATTGTTAAATATTATTGTAACAAAATTTTTCTAATTTTGTTTGTTGTAACCGTTGAAGAAATCTAGTTTCAATTTGAAAAAAAATTTGGTCTTAAAAAAAACCTCAGAAAAATTTTTGGGTCGCATGGGCATTTGAAAAATCTGGCAACCCTAGGTGTACTGACTCATCGGCATTGGCAGAATCGACCATTTTTGGGACATTGGCATCGGCCAAATTTAACTGATTCTCTTACTGATTATTTGAAATTTAAAAATTTTCATCACAAAACAAAATCTATATTTACAGAAAATTAAACACCAAGAAACACTATTAAATTTATGCTTATTTCAAAGTGTAATTATATAAAAATATTTTACATTCACAACAATGGCAAAGCATAATAAGTTAAGTTGTCCAGAAATTTACATTTTCTCGACTAGCTAATCTATAAATATTATAAACTATTGTAATGTAATTTTAATTGATTGTATAATGTCTATTTTTGGTTCAAATTCACTGGTATATAAAAAGTTGGGGGCAAGTGTAGTTTACGTCCCCCTGACGCAAAAGGGGACACAAACTATACTAGGTCAAAGTTAGGGAACGTAAACTACACTAGGATCTTTAGGAGACATTTTTTAAATGAATCCATCAAATAAAACGTTAAAACTAACGAAAATATTACGACTTAACCTAACGATTGACGATTGGTTAGGTTAAGTCGTAATATTTTCGTTAGTTTTAACGTTTTATTTGATTAGGTATACGCGGACAAAGTTGGAGAACGCAAACTACACTAGGATAATGTGGGGGAACGCAAACTACACTAGGATAATGTGGGGGAACGGAAACTACACTAGGATAATGTGGGGGAACGCAAACTACACTAGGATAATGTAAGGGAACGCAAACTACACTAGGATAATGTAGGGGAACGTAAACTACACTAAGGTAATGTAGGGGAACGTAAACTACACTTGCTCCAAAAGTTGTATTGTGATAGCTGTTTATATAGACTTGCAGTAATCATAAGGAAAACTTATTTCTGAATAAGACTAGTAAACTATGATACATGGAGTTCAACGCTGTATACGATCATATTAATTGTTTATCTTTATGAACACAGACATTACAATATAATTACCTGTATATCAATAAATGCACATTCAATTGTCCTTTAGATATATATGTCTGTGTTATATGTTTTTGGACTCGGTTGTCCCCCCTCCACCCCACCTTCCCCCAGTTGGGGTACCTTGACTATCACTGCGGCGTTGCCACATGTACGGAGTCGCCTGTGAGACGAGGAACATTACATATGTGGGCAACTGTACATTTAATCCTTGATTTTTATTAGTATTCCATTATTAATCGAGATTTCAACTTGGTTTAAAAACGAATTTACATTCATAATATTTTTTATATCAGCATTTAAATCACTCCATAGTTTCAATCCAATGAAAATGAGTAGTTTTTGAGATGAAGACAATCTAAATTAAGAATTACACCATGAAATTTTGTTACTGTACATTCCTTTACAGCGATTTCATTAACATTAAGTTCATCAAGATACACATTTCTTTTATTAGTAAAAATCATGAAATTTGTTTTACTGGTATTTAAGAAGAGTTTATTGGTGGTCCACCATTTCATTGAACTGATAAATTCTGATTTAAATATATTCTTAGCTGAATTAAGATCGTTGCAAGAAAAAGACAGTTGTATCATCTGCAGACATTATGAAGTTAAGTATATCAGATGAACGTGGAAGGTCATTTATAACTGACCCCTGTGGAACACCATATTTGACAAGCGCTTTAGTTGAGCAAACCTTATTTACTGATACAAAATGATATCTATTAGACAAATAACTTTTAAACCAGTCACTGATTGCTTCTCTAAAGCCGTAACAGTATAATTTGCTAAGTAGAATGTTATGGTCTATTAAATCAAACGCCTTGCTCAAATCCATAAATATTGATATCATTATTTCTTTGTTCTCTTTAGCTATATTTGCGTTTTCAATAAAATTTAAAATCGCCATTTCCGTTGTTTTATTATTAGGAAGCCATATTGATTTGGCGATAATAAATTGTAGGATTCTAAATATCGTTGCATTCAACTTTTTACAATTTTTTCATAAACTTGTTGAAAGCAGATAATGAACACATCGGTCTGTAATTCGATGCTAGTGCAGGATCACTCCCTTTTGAAAAGGGGCGTTATACAAGCAATTTTTAGCATTAATGGGAATATTCCTTTGAAGATACTTTGATTGATAATTTTAGCCAAAGTTATCTTTAGCAAGCTTCACTATAGGTACAGGAATGTTATGAATGCTGGTTTTTGTACTTTTTTAATTTACTAATATTCCGAACCTCATTAGAGGTAGCAGGAACAAAAGAAAGTGAATTTAGTGGGCTGGGTGGCATATATTCTAACGGTGAGTGATCATTATTTTGTAACTGTGAGCGAAGTTTATCAGTAGAGCCCGGATGTTCAAGCAAAATGCCATAAATGCCTTTTTTTTGCCTATTTTTCCGTTTACAGAAAAAAATTGCCTCTTTCGTCATAAAGTGCCTAATTTGCCTTTTTCTCATTATTTTCTAGTATTATTCCATTAGGGTCCCAAAATAGGCCTATCAGTTTCTGTTATATATTTATGTATTTCAGTTTTACACACACACACACACACACACACACACACATATATATATATATATATATATATATATATATATGTGTTCCATCTGTAGGAAAGAGCCAGAGACAAGGTCTCCAAGGCTCAATGATGCCATTTTTTTTTTTTTTTTTTAATATAAATTTTGAAAAACTTGTGCAGTGTGTAATATGCATTTATGTGTAGTGAGGAATAGAGGGAGAAGTGTGTGTTTGAAAGCATGCTGGACTGCTCACGGGGTAGATGAGACACGGAAAATCATATCAGCTGAGGAGGACAGTGACAGGAGAAACGGGAGTTCCAGCACTCCCTGTCTCGTATCTAACATCCCCAAGTAGTACTTCTCTGGTCGATTGGTGTCTACAATCTCCTCCTTTCATAATAGTATTATTTTATATTAACCATTTTTTTAAATTTAAATCCTTGTCATTATTGTGTAATGAGCATTTTCAATACCTTCTGTTTTGTTCACTATAATGGCGTTGTAATATGTATTATTCATTATTTATACGTGTATAATGGTATTATTCTACAGGGTGTTGGAAAAGTCCCGTCATCCCCTACAAAATATACATATTGTAATACCAATTTTATTTTTGTGTGATTAATTGAATTTATATGTGATTCATTATCATTTTTTTTTCTTTCCCAGGTATTAGAGTTGTGTGAACAATGACAGACCTGTCCACTTACACTCTGGAGGAAAGGATAGTGATGAGCACATGAAAGGTCACATACTGGCAAAATGATGCATGATATCCAGAATGATTTCAACACAAGATTCAATAAAGCTGCACCACCAAACAAGACGGTATTACGCTGGAGAAAAAGCTATTTGAAACTGGTTCCATCAAGGACTGACCACGGTCGGGAAAACCAACAACGTGAACAGAACAATGTTGAAGGTGTGATCGGATCGGTGGCTTGTTCACCGAAAAAATCACGAACTTGCAGTCCCCATGTCCACAATGAGAGATCCCATGACAAAAGATCTTGGTATGAAACCATACCGCCCCTCAACCAAACTGCCTACCTTAACATGTTAGGGGACTGGTTTGTGCCTGAGCTCGAGCGTTTAGGGCTGCTTGGTCGGGTGTGGTTTCAACAAGACTGGGCTCCGGCTCATTTTGCTATTAATGTCAGGGAATTCCTCAACGAAATGTTCAGAGACAAATGGATCGCCCGTGGCTCGCAACATTTACCTGCCCCTCTTGAGCGGCGGCTCCGAAGTCCAGATCGGTCTTCATGTGACAATGCGTTATGGGGTTTCGTCAAGCAGAACGTATCCCGGGTGCGTTACCGCCCAACAGAGGAACCGAAACACGCTGCTCGAGATGCATTTGGTGCAATCACTCCAGCAATGCTGCGTCGATTCTCACACCGCACATGGAGGCGCATAATCCTTTGTTACGAAAATGATGGTGCACACACCGATATTCTTGATTAGTAACTATAATTATTAACTGTATTTACTGTAATTAAAGTAATTGTTGCTAGTGAATTGTTTCTTAAATTACACCTACCACATACAAATACAATTAATCACACAAAAATAAAGTTGATATTACAATATGTACATTTTGTATGGGGTGACGGGACTTTTAGAACACCCTGTATATTAAACTTTATTTTTGGATATGAAATCATTGTTATTATGTGTAACTAATATTTGCACTACCTACTGTATTGTTCACTGAGGGCGTGGTAAAAATGTATTATACGTATATAAAGGTATTATTCTAGGGTAAACATTTTTAAAAAAAACTTATAAATATCTTTTTTTTTTGTTTTTTACTGCCTATTTTGAGTGTTTATTTTGCCTATTTGCCTGCCTTTTTTAAGGGTTTTTAGTGCCTAAACATCCGAGCTCTACTTATCAGCTATTAAAGTAAAATGGTTATTTAAGGAGTCTGCAAAAGAAGAATCATCAGTAATTTCTTTATTACTAATATTTAGTTTCTCTTGAATTTTTCTTAATTTGGTTTCCGAGAAGACTGTTTATGGTTGTTCAAATATTTTTCATATCTCCTTTATGTTTGGAAAATTGATTGTTATAATCAATTTTGCTTTGTAATTGCAATTTGAATAATTTATTTCTGTTCTTTATCGAAGTGATAATTCCTGGAGTGATTCATGCATTTGCGACACCTTTGGGCGAAACTGTTTTTCTCATATAATCATATCTCATCAACAGACAACATTAGAAAGAGAAAATTAGAAAAGAATTAAAAATTAGAAAGAGCCGTTTTGAGCAGAAAACTGAGATTTGTTTATAAAAAACCTCTGAACAGGTAGCAAGAACAACGTGAAAAAAGTGTTAGCAGCTGACGAGGAAGCTTCTAAACAGTGGCTGCATCCTCCAGCGCAGGACACGTCAACGCGAAGAGGCGACGTGAAACCAAAACATCAACGCGCTGGTGGCCGAACTTCCTCAAATCTCCGTGCAGCGGGCTATCTACGGTTGGCCAGACTGGCAGTCGACGGCCTGTTGCGTGGCACGGTCAGAGTACCGATCGGCTCCCGGGGCCGGACCTATTCTGAGCGTGCTATTTTTTCAATTACAGGGAGCAATTGCGTGCTCCCCGAACTACTCTTACTCTCTGGCGACATTAAGATTAATCCAGGACCCACTACAACTTACACATGTCACCATACACAAAGACATAGACATAATAGCACCATGAGACACATACAGAAGTATAATATTAACATATTACAATACAACGTAGATGGCCTCACAAACAAAATCATGCAGCTTAGGGAATTCGTACACAAACAAAACATTCACATAGCACTTATACAAGAAACAAAACTAAAACGCACACACAAAACACCCACCATCCCTGACTTCACGGCGATCCGTCAAGATCGTACTGGGGGTAACGGGGGTGGACTCATCACTTATATACGTAAAAGCATTAGCTACACTGATACTACCCAAAACATTACAAACACAATCCAAGCAGATAACACGATAGAAATACAGGCAGTTAACATTAAAACACACGCAAAACACAACACCACACTAATCAACATTTACATCCCACCAGATAGTTCACCTCAGGTGCCAGCCAATTACAACCCACAGTTACACAATCTTGCCTCTCTCACTAATGTCATCTTAGGAGGAGACTTCAACGCCAAAGACACTAGTTGGTACCTGCACAACCAAAACAACACCAGAGGCGCCAACATAGCCACACAACTAAACAGCCTCTTCATTCTTAACAATACAGAAGAACATACACACCTACCACATCAAGCAGGATACTCAAACTCCTCCCCAGACATAACGTTCTGTTCCCCCTCACTAGCAACACATACACAATGGAGAACAGAAAAACAACTTTCATCAGACCACTTGCCCATCATCATTACAACACATTCTACACCCTGCCCCAACAGCCTTAGGCACACTTACAGAAATTACAAGAAAGCTGATTGGGAACAGTTCAAAATACAGACTGAGGAACAATTCACCACATTAAACAGCACACCCATCATAAACATCAATACAACACTCAAGACATTTAATCAGATTATCAATAATGCAAACAAATACATACCCAAGGGCAACATTAGGAAATACAACCCAAATTACACTAGAGAAATAGCCCACCTCATAAGGCAACGTAACAACCTCAAATATAACACACAAACACCACACACAGAAGCCATAAAACAGCAGATACAACAGCTCAACACAGAAATAAACAACAAACTCAAAGAAAAACAAGCAGAAACATTCAGGGAATTCATAACAACACTAAACCACTCCACAGATACATCCAGGCTATACAAGACTATAAACAGCATTACCCACTCTAACAGCGGCATTCACACCTCACACGCGGCTATCTGTCGTAGCCAAAATAATATCCCAACATACACACAACAAGCTAACATTCTAATTAATCACTACGCAAAGATAAGTCACTTAAACAGAGACAACAACCAGAAACACGCAGACAGACAAACAGCCAGACACGAGAAAACCTACAGACTCGACACGACCATTACACCCTTCAATACAGACCAGACCACCAAGATCATCAAAAACATTAAGAATTCGAAGGCTACTGGACCAGACAACATATCTAACATACACCTTAAACACTTGGTCCCGCAAGGAATACTAGCTCTCACAAATATCAGCACATATTCATACCAACACTGTATTATTCCTGACATATGGAAACAAGGTAAAATTATTACACTACTCAAACCAAACAAAAATCCAACAGAACCAGCTTCCTATAGACCCATTACTTTACTATGCCCACCTTCCAAAGTCACAGAAAGACTAATCTTACAAATCACCAACCCACACATTCCACTATCGCCTACTCAACATGGATTCAGACCTCACCACTCAACCACGACATTACTCACTAACCTCACGCAGCACATCATGGATGGCATCAACTCCAGATGACCAGCTCAACGTACACTATTAGCAACAATAGACATTAGTAAAGCATTTGATGCTATCCCACGCTTCCCTCTCATAAACAAAATACTCAACACAAACATGCACAATAACACCAAAAGGTGGCTGAGCAACTATCTCTCAGGAAGATACTCACATGTCACATTTAATGGCAAGCAATGTTCCCTCTAATTTTTTTTAGTCCGTGTGCGCAAGAAATTTTCGTTGTGCATACATTTAGATTCATGGTGAAAAATTGTGCAAACTTTTCTGAGCGCTATTATCTTCAAAATGAAATATATATAAATATTATTTTCATAAGGTGATACCTTGATCATTACGGTACTATTAAATGGATATTAAAAAACTGTTTACAGTATTATATATTCTTAAAAAAAAAACATTTTATCCATTCTAAAAATAAGAATAAAATAAAAAATAGTAAAATAAAATTCAACAAAATGAAGAAATAAAATAAAAATAACATTAATTGAAAATGACTATTTTAGTTATCATTTCTCAAAACAATTTTTAGCATTTAGCAATTTAAAATAGACTATCATGATTAATACATGATTTTATCCATTCACAAAATAGGAAAATAAAAATAATTTTATTTTTTATGAATTATGAGATAATTACTATTCGTTTTTATGCAAAAATAAGAAAGAGAAGGTTTATATTCAATGCGTTAATGTATAAAAGAAAAACTGCAAATACATAGAGTAAAAAAAAATCCATATTGCGTAATTGCGCGGACGTCGGCGAAGTCGGGCGGAAGGGGTTAATACTTAAAAGAGCGACGATAGAGTATGTTGATGCAAATGGTCAGACCTTGTGTGACGGTATAGTTTTGAAATTACTTCATTTACTGTCGTGACTCATGGTACACTTGAGCCTGTGCGCATTTTATTTTGCTGTGTGCGCGAGTTTCACAACGCGTGTGCGCACGCACACGCGCACACCTTAGAGGGAACATTGATGGCAAGTCATCCAAAAACAAGCTTTTTCCGAACGGGGTCCTTCAAGGCTCTGTTCTCTCACCAACACTCTTCAACTTATACATGCATGACATTCCAACACCCATAGATAACAAGCTTACCTTATCATCATATGTAGATGATATCACTCTAACATCCACCCACAACAACATCGACACCGCTACAAATAACCTACAAACATACATAAACAGTATACAAGACTGGCTCACACACAATAGACTCAAAGTAGCGCCCACAAAATCAACCATCACCTTGCTTACAAGCAACACAAAAGAACACCAGGTAATTCCACAGCTTACACTAAACATCAACATTCCACACACTCACAGAACCAAAATACTTGGTGTCACATACAACACATCATTATCTTTTGCAAACCACATTCAGGACATTAAAAACAAGTGTACGTCAAGACTTAACACGCTTAGGGTACTAACAGGCACAAACTTTGGACACCAGCAGGAAACAACATTACTCATATACAAACAATATATTCGCTCAGTTATGGACTATGCTAGCCCATGCTGGGCACCCATTATCTCAAACACACACATAAACACCTTACAAACAATACAAAACAACGCACTTCGTATCATTACAGGATGCACTCAAACAACACCAATAGAACACCTGCACACAGAAACAAAAATACTAAAAGTTAGGGAACATTTAGACATGAGGGGAACACAATTCATGGCAGCAGCGACAACTAACCCACAACACCCTTGCCACTACATGTACAATCATGCACCAACACCTCGCACCATTAAGGTAACACCAGAGAGACATTATAACCAAATACTCCATTCCATACCACGCCCCACAGACATTACACAGTACAGAAAACACATACACACACACCTAACCCACAAAGCACTGACACGACTCGGTCCGAATGCGGTCCTAGGTGCGAAGCCGCCACCCATTAACAGGTCAGAGATCAGCCTGACCAGATCGGATCGAGTAAACTTAGTACGATTCCGATGTGGACATCACCCCAACTTACGGACATATAAACACAGACTAGACAACTCCATAGACGACACCTGCCACCTGTGCCAGGACACACTACAAACAATTGAACACATTATGACAGACTGTACCGCTCTAGCACAACAACGAACACAACACAACATCACTAGTGCGCTGAACCTCTGGTCCACTCCGGAGAGGGCGATCGGTTACCTGCGTGCCGCCGGCTTGCTCGATCAGGGTGGGCTGATCGGCTAAACAACAACAACAACAACAACTGTTTTTCTCCTTAAAGGAAAGCAAATATTAAAAATATGGAATAAGGGGTCATAGAAGAACTGAAACATATGAGCTGGGTCATTTATAGGTTCGTCACAGTCAAATCGAGTATTTTCTACAGCCCCAATAAATTTTCTTTTGTTAACCTCTGAGAATATTCTGTAATCAATAGTTGTTTTGTTCGCAATCTGAGCAAAGTTATTGAATATAGCGTAAGTAGGAAAATGATCAATGATGTTTGTGGTTATAATTCCATAATTTAAGAGGGCATTGCTATTTACAAATATATTATCAATCGTAGATTCTGTTATTCGATTGCCATAGCTGCAGACTCGAGTGGGCTTGGTAATAGAATGACTAAGATAGAAAGAATTCATTAACTTTAAAAATTTATGAGAAAGTACTTCAGATTGCAAAGTGATGTTGAAGTCACCCGCAACTATGGCATTCGATTTACGGGAGTTGCTCAACATGTTATCTAAGTGAATTAAAAAGCTATTAAAATTAGTATTACTGTAGGTGGCCTATATATCGCCTGAACAGAATATACGTTACTTTTGTCTTTTATACTCGTATTAACAATCTGGTTTTCAGTATTACCATTACATACAGAAACTACTTCGTTAGAGTTGTAAGTTATATGTACAATTTGTACATACATAGAGATACCCCCCCCCCCCCTCAACCTGACCATCTCTTACAGTATTATAAGCAACGTAACTCTCTATATTATACAGGTTTTTAATATTATTATTTAACTTGGTTTAAGTGAGAATTATAACACTAAATTTGACTGGAGAAGTTTTCAAAAGGGCCAATAAGTAGTTATAGTTCCTAGGTAAGCTTCGAATATTTAGATTTAGATTTTTGTAATACAAAGGCATTAAACTCATCCATCGATGAGACTGGATATAGAATTTTTTGTTAATGAAAATGAATTGAACTTATTTATATCGGGACATAAATCATTTTATCAGTCGTTCGCAAACAATTTCACTGAATATAGAATACAAGAATAAGGTGTTACCGCCTAGTTGAGCCGAGAATGGGAAAGTCAACTGAAGAGATCGTATGCGAAGTTATTCGCAAAAGTCTTGTGCGCCAACTTTCGGCTGGCTTTTTCGTAGTTTTCAAGCCTCGAATGTTCTTTCACTAACAAGGTAAACTCCTCTGATCGAGGTATTCTCCGTTGAAGTAGTCTCTTTTTCTTTAATTAATTAACTTCGCTCCAAGGAAGTAGGCAATTTTCCCGAGCCTTCTCGCTTCTATGAGTTAAGGGAGCTTTTCTTTACGTATTTTACGAGTTTCTTCACATACATCGTCATTGACGAAGATTTTTTATCCTTTCAGCTTTCTTATGTTTTTGAGTATTAAATCTCTCTGAGTTTCATCCTCACATATTACTTTTATAGCTGACGTGGACGTCTTAGATTCAGTCGTGTCTTTAACTCCAGAACAGTGATTCGCAACCTGGAATCGTGAATGAGTCTCAGCGGTCCGCAGAAGACAAGGGGTATATTCTAATTCACACAAAATTAGAATATACAAATTATTTTTGCTAAAGGGTGCTGAAAAATAATTCATATTCTTCTATGGGTCTACAAGTGACAAAGCGGTTGCGGACCACTGCTCGAGAAGTTGCCTTTTCTGGTGGAGTTGGTTTTTTTAATCTGTAGGTACTTTTGATCTTTATATTCTCCAAATTCGTTTCGTTTCAGCTACTCCCATTATGATTAAGTTATTGACAGGTGAATTATCGTCAAAGCTGTTTAACTTGTTATTAATTGAATCGTCCATTGATGATTATATATATATATAGAAAATGCAAACCACAAGGAAAAAGAAGAAAATTTTTCTTTTTCCTTGTGAGTTTACATCATTCAATCATTTCATGTTTAATTGTGAAATTCATCCAGTGCCGTATTAAGGATTTTTGGGCCCTGGGGTCAAAATATTTTTGGGGTCCCTTAACAAGACAAATCTTCGAGTCATCATGTAAATTAATAAAACCATTTATTTCTAAATCAAATAATGCAAGTTTTACACAAATACCAAGCTGCTACAATTATACCAAACCAATTACACAACTACAAGTCCACTACTAATCTACCAATCTTCATATCACTAAATTTTCCACTCACAAGCTCAGTATTTAAATTCTGCAAAATATTCTTTTCTACGCATAACAATGACAGACTTTGCAATTTCTTTTAGGTTAGCGTTTGACGTTTAACATTTTTAATCATGCTCAAATGAGAAAAAGAACGCTCCGCAGTTGCATTTGACATCATCAAACACAAATAAATGCGATAAGCAATGAAAGCATTTGGGAAAACAGCCCTCAATTTGTGAATTTCCTGTAGTACTCCTAATGAGCGAGTGTCAGCTAAAGCGTTTTGTTTGACAAACAGTACAAAATGCTGAAACTCAAATGGGAAGCTGTCCTCAAAATCATGTGGGTAATGGACTAGCCAGATTTTTTTTTTGCTTTTGATGCTTCCTCTGAAGTTAGTTGAGAGATATTGTTGAGCATTCCAAATTTATCATTGATATCATTATAAACATTGGCCCCTGCCCCTAAAACAGCTGGGGCCTGGCCCCCTCTGGCACCCCCGTTAATACGCCACTGAATTCATCCCATATATATATATATATGCTGTTTACTGTGTGTATTGATGGATTAATTGCCCCTCTTAATGAGGCAAGATTGGGATGTTGTACAGATGACATGACGCTGCATAATTTAGTTTATGCCAACGATATGGTATTAATAAGCTGTTGTTAAATATCTGGATCATCTCATAAATTTTGCGAAATATATAGCCATATATGGAGCTATTTTAAAGTTACTTAAAGTTAAATTTTAAAATTACTAAAACTAAGATAATGCAGTTCCATCCTTAAAGCTCAAAACAGTCAAATAATATTATTTTCAAAATGAATGGTGAACCAATACATCAAGTACAAGAATTTAAGTATCTGGGTCAAATTATCACCAGCTCCTCGAGTGACAACTCAGACATACGAAAACAATATCGAAGTTTTTGTGCTGAACGAACATGATTATAAAGAATTTCTGATTCTGTACACACACGGTACCAGATGAGCCGGGTGTACTGCGCAGTGGAGAGCGCAAGAGAGCCGGGTGTACTGCGCAGTGGAGAGCGCAAGAGAGCAACTCGCTCCTCTACCAAGCCAGACCTAGAGGCAGGGCCACCAGCTTGATTTTTGTGTGAAGAGAGACCAAAGCACGGAAGTAAAATGAGTTTAGCGAGGTTATAGGTTTTATTTTAATTTAGTATGCATTTAGATAATAAATGTTCTTGTATGCTTAAATTTAACATTAGAACCTATTGACAGCGTTGTTTTCAGTGTTGTTGGTACTTTTGTCTCAAAAATGTAAACTCATTCATTGTTCTTTGTGGACCTGCGCATTAGAAGCTTTCTTATAAATATTATTAGATGGAACTTCCTTCAAATAAATACAAGTTGTCGTCTTCCTTTAAATTTCCTTTTTTTTTTTTTGTTTTTTTAACTCTTCGTCTTTTCCTTCCAATCTCGAAGGAACTTCAAATGTTAAATTCCGTTAAACTACTTCTTTGATGTTTCCAAAGTCAATTTTCTTTGATCGTTTGATCTGAACATGAATTTACATTATTAAGATTTCTTTCGAATTACCATTCCTCAGCTAGTTTTTTTTAAAGGTCATGGTAAAAGTAAATTAATGTGGACTAGACCACTTTCATATAAAAATGTGCCTCGGTGATATAGTGGTAAGCATCACTGACTACGAATCCATCAGCGCCGGATTCGATACCCGGTAACGGCTGTCAGCGCGCAGCAAACCCAGTTGTTCATCCTGCCATACAATAAAATTGGTTGGTAGATAAATGGGTATCCTAGTGATTAAGACGCTGGGCTGCTGCTGATCGGAAGGTCATGAGATCGAGTCCGGGGGATGACTTTGTAATTTCTGATCACCCGTGGTGGGTCGTGGTTCTGATTCCACGTAAGAGTGTAGGTCTAAGGTGGAACAACAAACTTGACCTTCGTCAGAATGAACAATTCGGGAGAAACTAAAACCAAAGTTAATAACCATCTTCAATCATGCATTCAACTCAGAGCGAATATTTTAAGCACTAAAAGTCAATAATATAAAAAAATAAGTTATCGTGACTAGGCTGGTTCGAAAATGGACTACGCCCGCGAAGGTCCGGGTTCGAATCCCGGTTGGAGTTGGAACGGCCACCTACTCTGTGATTGTTCAGGTTTAAATGATTCTCCGAGTTCAGGGTATTCCTCTCCGTGTGGGGAAAGAGTCTCTCGATGTTACTCGTTATAAAATATCTTTAATGAAAAAACAAAACTGCTCCTTTACAAATTAAACATTGAGAAATTAAAGTTAATTTGGCAAAGCTAAATTTTAATCCTTTAATTTAAAGATTAAAACGTAAAAATGTTATAAACGAATAAATGCTGCTAATTTGCAAATAAAGGAACATGTCATAATTTAAGGCGATTGTACTCCAGGGGGGTGGGGTGGGGACGTTAGGCAGGAGACAGGGAGTGCTGGAACTCCCGTTTCTTCTGTTACTGTCCTATTTCTTTTTTATATGCAAGAAGGAGGGGCCAAGGGCCAACGCCCGCAAAAGTGCTCCCCCCCCACCACCATAGAAGAAGAAGAGAGCCAAAATCAAGGTCCAGGGTTAGCGAGATGCCTAGACACTGTACGTTTGAAGAAAGATTGGAGGTCATAGACGGGGGGGGGGGGGGGGAAGATGGATTGAGGAAGATTGTGCCTGAGTTCACTGGTTGAGTAGATGAAGAACTGGAAATACCGATTAACCCTTGCATTAGAGAGTTGGACAGAAAAGGAATGAGAAAGTGTAGAAAGTGTGGGGGCTTCGTGCTCTTCTTAAAGGAGGAGGCATGCAGCAGTTAGAGAATTCAGAAGAGCAGTGTCCATTATAATAGCGATAGTAAAGAGAGAGTGAGGCAACACTGTCTCATCTACGCTGTGAGCAGTCCAGCATGGTCTCAAACACAAACTTCTCCCTGTATTCTTTCCTACACATACTGTACAGTCCATGCACTTTACACACTACACAATCTTTTCAAAATTTATAAACAAAATAGCATCGTGAGCCTCAGAGACCTTGATTTTAGCTCTCTCTTTCTTACAAAGGCGGCCATTTTGGCGGGCACCCATCCTTGGCCCCTCCTTTCTACATAAAAATAATTGCAAATAAAAGAACTGAGACTAAAGTATTTTAAATTCGGGAAAAATCACCTGTTGTGACAATTTGGGGCGCTTTTTCGGTATTCCCCCGCCACTTTTTCCCCCTGCCACCCGCAAGTCGTTTTTTCGTTAAATGCATTGTTTTACTGGGTCAACTGTAGATTATAAATTGAATGCCCGGTTAGGTCAACTGTACGCCCTTGATGATTGGTTAGGTTGTCATGATATTTTCGTTAGTTTAAACGAAAATATCATGACAACCTAACCAATCGTCAAAGTACGGGTCTGACCCATTTGAGAACTTGCTCAAACATATTAGAGAGGTGTATCTATGCAACTAGTTATTTTATTTCAATACAGAAGTTGAAATTCGTTTTTATTTAATTTAATTTTCCAATTTGTAAAAAATTTAAGTGGTGGGGGAATACCGAAAAAGTGCTCAATTTGGAATGGGTTCACTAAAATGGAATATATATATATATATATATATATATATATATATTTTTTTTTTCTTTCTCTAATTTACCGCCGATTTGTATCTATAGAAAGCGGTATATATCTCGGCGAGGCAGTGGGTGGGTGGTGTTACTGTGCTGGGGGTGGTAGACTAGGGGAGTGAGTAAGGGTCAGTTGCTGGATAGTGGGTAGGATGGGTATGGTTTTAGATGCGATGGAGCAGATGGGAGTGAGTAAGGAAGAAGAAAATCGCTTCTGTTGAAAAGTGGGGGCCTTCGGCGATTATGGATCGTAGACGGTCGGGTATGGGATTTTCGGCCGAGAGAGGGAAACACCTGCGACGAAGAGCGGACAACTTTGGGCATTCCACCAGGAGGTGTATGACAGTGATAGGGGTATGGCAGGTAGGGCAAAGCGGGGCTGGCGATTTCGCCATAAGGTGTCCGTGGGTGATGCGGGTGTGGCCTAGGCGGAGACGGGCTAGAATTACTTCTTTATGGCGGAACCGGTGGAATGAGGAGGCCCAGTATCCTATTTGTGGCTTGATCATGTGGAGTTTATTTTGTGTGGCCTGGTCCCATTCCCGCTGCCATATGGAGCGGAAAGTCGGGAAGAAGTCAGGGGAGGGGTCGGGAGGAGGCCGGCAGTGAGCAGGCCGACTTTGCCGTACGGTCCGCCTCCTCGTTACCCTGGATGCCGACATGAGCCGGGACCCAGCAGAAGGTGACTATCTTGTGTTGGAAGGCTGTTAAAAAGTGGAAGGTTTGCTGGATGGTACAGACGAGCTGGTGAGGAGGGTTAAATCTTTCTAGGGAGAGAAGTGCGCTTTGGGAATCTGAATAAATGACGAAAGAGCTGACAGAGTGGGTGCGCACAATATCGAGAGCCTCCGTAATCGCGAAAAGTTCCGTCGAAAAAACGGAGGCCTCGCGGGCAGGCCGACGCCCCGGGAAAGCGGCTGGGACAGAATCACCGCTGAGGAGGCCACACCAGCTTCCGAGCGGGAACCATCTGTGTAAATGGCGACTGTGTCCGGGTGTTGGGTTGCGTGTTCGCGAAAGAGTGACCTGTATATCATGGCGCTCGTGGTATTCTTCGGTAGGGCACACAGATCCCTGCAAAACCTGATAGGGGTGAGGAGCCAGCGGGGGTAGATGCTGAATGAAATGGGGATAACTGAGGGGGCGGGCATGTTGAAAAGATCAAGGAAAGAGCGGACCACTTCAGTGAAGTGCCAGCTCCGACCCTGAGGTGGTAGTTCAGAAACTGCCGTGCCCAGAAGCGAAGAAGGTAGCCTCTGTGCACGGAGGTGTGTCCTCATGAGGAGTAGACTTGTTGGAGGGCGAGAGGGAGATGATCGCAATCTACGTGGAGTCTGGAGGCTGGGGAGGAGCGGAAAGCACCGGTGGCGAGGCGGAGGCCTCTATTAAGTACCGGGTCCAGGATACGGAGGCGGGCGTTGGAGGCTGAACCGTAAACTGCACTACCATAGTCCAGCTTCGACTGTACTATGGAAGTGTAAAGGCGAAGAAGAGAGCGTCGATCTGCACCGACCACCGTGCTTGAGATGGGGAACCCAATTGAGCCGTCGGTCTAGGGTCATGCCCAGAAAACGCGTGGAGGGTACCACCTCAAGAGGACTGCCGTATAATGTGACAGAGGGTAGAGGAAGGGTTGTGGGTCTTCTTCTACTGAAGAGCATACACTTGGACTTAGGGATGGAGAGGCGGAAACCCACCGACGTCGCCCACCTTTCCACCCGGTAGATGGCGAGCTGCATTTGTCGTTGAACGACGGACGGTTCTCGCCCTGCAAAGTAGATCGCAAGGTCATCCGCGTAAATGGAAGAGCGGATGGTGGGTGGAAGGCATTTTGAGACCGTGTTCATCACGACGGAGAAGCAGAGAACACTGAGGATGCTTCCCTGTGGGACCCCGTCCTCCTGCACGAAGGTGTCAGAGAGGACTGAGCCCACCCGGACTTTAAAGGTCCGGGAGGAAAGGAAGCCCCTGATGAAGGTCGGCATGGCTCCGACGAGGCCTAGATGTCGGAGCTGACCGAGGATCATTGCTCGACGGGTGGTGTCATAGGCCTTCTGGATGTCGAAAAAAATTGACAGTACGAACTGTCCATTGTCGAAGGCATCCTGTATGTCGTGGCTGAGAAACAGGAGGGGATCAGTGGTGGAGCGGAAATGTCTGAAGCCGGGCTGGGTAGCCGGGAAGGAATTGCTATTTTCAAGGACGAACGATAATCTCGTAGCGACCTTTTTTTCGAGGATTTTGCAGGCACAACACGTCAGGGCGATTGGTCTGTAGTTTGTGAGGTCCAGGGAATCTTTGCCGGGTTTGGGGATAGGGATGACGTGGGCCTCCTTCCACCTAGAGGGGAAGGCGCCCTCTATCCATATGCGATTGTATAGGTCTAGCAGGAAAATCTGTAAGGTAGTGTGGATGTGCTGGATCATGCCGTACGGAATACCGTCCGGACCGGGCCAAGGGGATCGTCGAGAGGCCAGTGCCGCCTGTAGTTCACGCATGGTAAACAATCGGTTGTAGGTGCTGTCTATGGACGGTGGAGAGGGGCTATCGTCAGGGGCGGGTAAGGAATCGGCTGCAGAGGAAGAAACGGTGGCAAAGGTAGTAGCGAGGTGGTTTGCCACCGACCTGGGCTCACATAGGAGTCCGTCATTAGTCCGGAGGACCGGGGGTCGGGAGGGGACATGTCGCCTCTCGACACCCCGTACCTTCTTCCAGATGGTAGCCGAAGGTGTGGTGGCGGTGATGCCGGACACAAAGGCACGCCAAGAGGCTCGGCGCGCTGTCTTCAATGTGCGGCGGGCGATGGTCCTGGCCCGCTGCATCTCCGTGAGATGGATGGGGAATCACGTCCGGTAAAAGCGCCGAGTTGCCTTCTTCTTGGCGCGCACGGCCTCCGCGCACTCCGGGGTCCACTAAGGCACCCGTCGGGCGCGGGGGTAGGCGGAGGATCGTGGTACTCTAGTGCTTGCAGCCGCTAGAACGACGGACTCGAAATATGCGATGCACTCGTCGATGGATGGGAAGTGGGCAGTTGTGAGGGTTGTATACGTATTGCCGCGGAAGCGGGCCCAATTCGCGTTGGTAGTAATCTACCTTACCGGTAACCGAACAGTCTGGTCGGGTCGATTGAGCGTGAGTTGAATGGGGAAATGGTCACTTCCATGGTCCTCTCGGAGGACTTGCCACGTGAAATCTAGGAGGGCATCAGTTAAAACGAGGGACAGGTCTATACAGGATGGAGTGCAGGTGGTGGCATGGTAGAATGTAGGAGAGCCATCATTGAGGCACTCGAAGGAGAGCTCGGTCATGACAGAAATCAGGGTTGGGGCCATATAGGTGGAGTGTGTGTCGCCCCACAAGGGGTGGCGACTATTGAAATCACCCAATAGTAGGATGGGCCTGGGTAGTTGTTGTACGACTTCCACCAGGTCATCGCGAGAGACTTGAGCGTGGGGGGGAGGTAGATTGAGCAGACGGTGTACTGTCTATCCAGGGAGAGCCGGGCGGCAATCACCTGTAGCGGGGACCGGATGGAGAGATTGTGGAAGGGGACTGCGTGGTGTACGAGAATGGCAGCTCCCCTTCGAGTGCAGGTAGGAGGCGGGGTGGCGATGCAAGAATAACCAGTAGGGCAGGGCATGGGCCTGGTCCCCAGGATTAGCTCTTGGAGAGAGACATACACCGGACGGGAAGTGGCAATCAAGGAGTTAAGGCCTTCATAGTTCGCGAATATTCCTCTACAGTTCCAGTGGACTATTGTGGTTTTCGGGGGATCCATTAGTTGATGAAGGGGGATGGGTAATGGTGTAGGTGCTAGGAGGTTGGAGTGTGAAGGGAGATCTGGAGTTCGCGAAATTGAAGGATGGGTCGGGAGCATGGCTGGCTATCTACCGTTCACCAGGGAAGGAATCGGTCGGCCTGTCGAACCCCGCGGAGGTTGCGGGGTCGAGTCGGCCGAGCGAGACAGGAGGCGTGGATCACGGCAGACAGAGGAACCTCGTGGGCTGAGAGGGTTTCAGAAGTGTTTCGGCGGGCTTCTGTGGTCGGGCCAGGAGGGGGCACGTTAACCCCAAAAGTGGCGCCTCCCCGCCTGTCCGGGGTCTCACGGCGGACCCTAGGTGGCGACAAGGGGTACCAGAAGGACCGGGTGGGAGGGAGGGCGTACTCAGGGTGGCTGAGAAGGAGGGGGCCGGAGATGTTGGGGGGTAGGTACTATGGGGGTGGAAGGAGGTGAACCAGAGTGGTCTCGTGGAGGGGTGGATAAAATGGCACCAGGAGGCAAGGGCAGATTCATGAGACTCGTGGGCGCGGCCAAGCTCCCCTCGGTCACACCGTGCAGCTGCGCCAGGGCCGCATCCACTGGATCCTCGGGGGAGAGGATATTGTTTAGATTGGGTCTCGTCGTAGGGGGCGGGTCATGGATTTCAGCAACTATTGTCAGAGTCTGTGGGGGTAGAGTGGTGTGACTTCTGCGGTGGGGAGAGATGGACATAGTAGACGTAGTGGGCGGTGTGAGGGTCCGAGCCATCTTCTTGGTTCTAGGGGAAGAGGGAGAGACTCGTTGGAAGGCCGGAGGGTTTGGCGACTCGCTCCGGCGTCTCCGCCTCGACGGCTTGCTCCGGGCGGCAGGTTCGGGCGTGTGCAGAGTACTGGGAAGGCAGGGTTTGAGGTGGATGGGGCCTGGGTGTCCTGGTCCCAGACTCCTGGGGTGTTCGTGGCAGGTGAGGTGCGGGAAGAGGAAGGATGGTGGGGGGGACAGGAGACCTTCGGGTCCTGCGAGGATTTTCTTTGGTGGGGGACAGGGAGCAGTGGCTTGGGGGGGTTTCGGCGGCAGGTCAGGGCGGCGTGCCGAGATGATAGAGCCGAGAGCAGCGGCATAAGACACCCCCGGCCTCACCTCCCGACTCCGCACCCTGTCTCGTGCCTCACGGGTGCTAAGGAAGTCCGTTACTTGTAGGCTAGGGCGGAGTGAAAAACTCATTTTTCGAAGTTTCAAATTGGCTAGTGTGGAAAATGTGTGGAGTAGTGAGGAAATAAGCTGGTATAAATTTAAAATCATAACATTAATATCTTCAGGTGCCACAATGACCTTCAATATTGAAAAAAATTGAAAAAAGCAGATTTTAACCAATAATTACAGAAGAGTCCACGATGCACAATAGGCAAGAATTTATTCACACTTGTATAAAAATAGCTCAGTCAACCTTTAAAAAAAGTTTCTACTCTCTAAAAACAGTTTTCTATAGTCAGCTCACTCAGCTGTCACGTGAGTACCTCGGTTCAGTGTAGCTGTCGCTCTCGTAGCAGGTGGGTGTTCTGTTGTTGGCGTTACTCAGATAGTCTAAACTATATTTTTATATATTTTGCATTTCTGTATTGTGTTGCCCTAAGTTTGCCATGTACTATTAACTGAAATTAACGTATAATTGATATTAGCTCTTTCTTTTTCAGATTTATATACTTTCAAAATGTCTCGAGTTTGTGCAAAATCAACCAGGGCCTCAACTGAGTGCCCCATGTTTGGTATGGGGGAAGATTTGTGGCACAGGAATCTTCCTACATACGAAGGAGTTTTTAAATATTACTTCTTTGTAAGAAACGATTTGAAACAGAATACTAATAAAGATCCTTCAATATCTCAAATATTAGAACAAGTTGTTGATAAATTGAAAACAATTTGGGAAAGTGCTTCCGTCCCAATTCTGTCAGACAGGCGAATTGAAACAATGTTCAGAAGCTACCACGAAAAGTATCGTGTCATTATGAAGCCATACCAAAGCAGAAAAAATTCTGAAGCTTACAAAGCAAAGATTGATATGTTCAAAAAAGAAGCACACACGAAACTTTTTGACATTGCAGCGTGCAAGTGCAAAGTACTAACACAATGTTCTTGTCCCAAAGAAAAAACGGTTCCAAAGGAAGAAGTGACGTTCCTCTTAGATCAAAGGAGTGAAAGAAAACTGTTTATTGATAGAGTAGATATTACACTCTCAAAGAAAAAAGCATCTACGTTGCTAAGAAAGCAAAAAGAAGCTGTGAGGCTCACCAAAGAATCTTCACAGGAGAAATTGCAGGATACAAATGTTGAATTATCATCATCGACATCAAATAGTGAAAGTGAATCTGGCGAAATATCAGACGATACATTTCCAGAGCCAGTTAGCTCGAAGAGAAAGCTCGAACAACCTGAAGGACAATTATTCAAGAAAAGGAAAACTACAAATCTACCTTCAGTGGCTACTGCTTGTGACAGGACTGCAGTTTCAGATCGAGCTGCAGCATTCATTGTTAGTGCAGTATTGCAAGATATTGGAGAAGTTTCTATTGACAATACATCTGAAGTAGTGGATAGGAGTAAAATCAGAAGAGAAAGACAAAAGAAGAGATCAGAAATTATGAAAGATCAAAATCAGGTCCCAATCAGAGGAATCTATTTTGATGGTCGAAAAGATTCTACACTCTTCCAAGAAAAAAAAGAGTCCAAAGTATATCAGAAGAAGGTAACAGAAGAATATATCACTTTAGTGAGAGAACCTGGTTCAGATTATTTGGGCCATTATTCTGTGAATTCTGGATCAGCTGAAGAAATATGTAAAGGAATGTTTGAGTATATTGGAAATAATGACATGAACCTGGAAAACCTTGTTGCCATTGGATGCGATGGTGCAGCAGTCAACACTGGAGAAAAGGGAGGCGTTATAAGGCTTATAGAATTGAAGCTGAAGAAGCCAGTTCAACATTTAGTGTGCCAGCTCCATGCCAATGAATTGCCATTACGCCATTTAGTTGCAAAGCTGGATGGAAAAACATCTGGCCCCCCGCGAATTCACCGGTCCTATTGGCAGGGAATTAGAGAACTGTGAGAGTCTTCCTATTGTCGAGTTTGAAAGGATTGATGCAGAGGAACCAACTGTAGACTGTGAAGATCTTAGCACCGACCAAAAATATCTAATTGATATTCATCAGGCCATAACAAAGGGATATTGCTCTCCAGATCTTGCTCATCGTAGTCCAGGCAAAATGGCACATTCACGATGGCTGACTACAGCAAATCGTTTGCTTCGTCTATACGTTTCAACTGTAAGTCCATCTGAGAACCTCATGAACATTGCTTCTTTTATAATGAAGGTCTACATCCCAATGTGGTTTTCTATTAAGCAAAGTACGTCTTTTGTCAATGGCTCAAAACATGTTTTCAAAACTATTGAACTAACAAGAACACTGAATGACGAAGTAAAGGATATTGTAAACCCTGTCATACAAAGAAATGCATTTTTTGCAAATCCAGAAAATATTCTAGCATCAATGATTCATGATGACCGCAGCGCCATAAGAGAATTAGCGTGGAGGCGAATAAAGAAAGCAAGGCAAACAAACAAGGAAAAAGTTGTGAGGCGTTTCACAGTACCTGTTATTCAATTTGAAGCTACTGATTATACTGATTTAATTAATTGGCAAAAATGCATTGTCACTGAACCACCTGTGACAAGACACCTGACAGAAAATGAGATTGAAGAATTCATAGAAAACAAGAGTACCCCTCCATTCGAGAAATTCCCTTGTCATACACAAGTAGTAGAAAGAATGGTAAAATTAGTGACTGAAGCATCATCAAAAGTATTTGGATTGAACGCGCGAGATGGCTTCATAAGATCAACACTTCAGTCACGTAAAAAAATGCCATCATTCGAAAGTAAAGCTGAATATAAAGTTTAAATAAAACGTTAATAGAAAAAAACATGCGCAAGGATGGGTGGTTGGGAGGGCATGGGTGGAGCTCGACACGCAGCCACCTCCTCGTGGTGAGTTCTGGATTATTTAGATCATTAATCAAAAGAACATTGATCTAAATAAACTAAGAGCTGCGTAATTCAGTAACTATTTTGGTAATTGGAACACTTAATATATAATAATAACAAGTAAATTTCAGTTATTGTACTAATGCAGAATATAAGAAAATCATTATATTTCACTTTTTTCGACGGCTTTGTGGCACCTGAACATATAATTTCGCAGGACTAATATTTATGCACAGTCATTATCTATAGCACCCACATATTTTCCGCACTAGCCATATTTGAATTTCGAAAAAAAGTTTAAAAACCTCATTTTCGATCCGCCCTATTGTAGGCCTCGGACCTCCTCCTCGAACTTGAAGAAAAGGCATTCGCGGGATGAAGAGGGGTGTGCGCCTTCACAGTTAGAGCATTTGGGTGTGTTGGGGCACCTGTCAAGGTGAGCGAGTTGTCCACAGTGAACAAACAGTTGATGCGGCTGCCGACAAACGGAGCTAACGTGTCCAAACTTGTTGCATTTAAAGCAACGGGTCGGGTCTGGGATGTATGGGCGGATAGAAAACTCGCATGACACGCGGTCTCCCATGCCCCATACAATGCGGTCGGGGGGGATTAAGGTATTGAAAGTAAGGAGCAGACGTGGGGTGGGGGAGGGGGTGCTTCCCTGTCGGGATGTGAAGCGATAAATCTTAGTGACTCCTTGGGGTGTGAGGTCCTCCAGGAGCTCGTTCACTGCGATCGACAATAGGCGGGTGGCGTAAATAGTGCCCTGACTCTGGTTCAGGCGAGGGTGTGGGGAAACGGACACCGAGCATCCAAGGACCTCAGTGACGGAGAGTAGGGCTTTTGTCTCTGCGGCTGAACGTGATTTTACGAGGAGGGAGCCATCCCTCTGTGGACGTACGTCATAGCGGCTGGAGTTGCTGTGGATTCGGATCGCCTGGAACGTCCGTTCAGAGTTGGTCGGGAGGGACCCAGGTGTAGGCCGAATCACCAGGAATTTGTGGATACTTGGAAGGGAGAGGGAGGCTGTAGAGTCGAAGTGGACTGGGATATTCAACGGTCGATAGGACGGCCGTGAATGCCGGCTCCCCCGTCCGCCGCGGGGCTCCCTCCGTGGGGAGGTGGGCTGACGGCGGGTGAGGGGGGCATATGGGGAGAGCAAGAAGCCGGGTTGTGGGGGCAAGTCCTGGGTGGAACTTGACTTGCCCGAAGGTGGCTGAGGTGGGCTGGGGCGAGACCCCTGCTCCAGAGTGTGTAGATCCAAGGGCATAGTCGAGGGACGGACTGGGGTCGGCAACGGAAAAGGAGAGTGCAAGCGTTCCGCTTCCACAGGGGGGTCAACCCCATCAGTTTGCGGTCTTCCAGTGGTAGAGGACTCGAGGGCCTGGTTGCCCACCACCCGAGTGTTGAGAGAAGAAGTAGTCCGGGAATGAGAAGCAGTAGTCGTAAGCCGAGGGGGAGAAGTATCCATAGCGAACAAAAGAGAACTTCATCCCCCGCGCGCATCCAGCCACCACCGACTCCAACAAGGAAAAGGCGAATCGTGGGCACACTTGGTCCCACCGCCAATAGATGTCACGCAGGGGAGATACACCCGTACCCAGTCCCTGTGCCTGAAAGGCGGCCACTCTCATCCAACGCGCGGTGAAAAGTGGCAGGGACAGGGCTTGGGTTTGGTTGAAAAGCGACAAGGGTGCAGGGCACCCACCTCCCACACCCAAGGGCCTAGGAAGGGGTCAAAATCAAGGCCCAAAGAACAACGCCAAAAAAGAGAGAGAAGCCAGAAAGAATGGGTGAAGGGAGAAAGAAAGAAATAGAAGCAGGAGATCAGCCGGGTCCCCAAACGGGTCCAATGGTCCACGAGGGCAGAGAAAGCCCTTACACCGAAGAAAGGTGTATTCCCACATTCGCCACAGAGGGACGCGCTCTATCGCTCCGGACAAAGCAAAGGGATATATATATATATATGTGAAGTGTTGACAAAACTGAATAGACACAATGTTTCGATATCTGTTTTTATTGATGTGCAGTAATTTTATAATACTAGAAGTAGTTCCGCTGAAACAATTAGTTCAGAACAGTGTTGCACCCTACCTCTCTCTGCACCCCTCTGTGCAAAGCTAAAATACGCTGGGTTATTGCATCGATTAAGGTTTTAATGTTCTAGGAAATTCATATCAGATGATTGATCTGGCCATGGAAGGCATGCGATACCATGGGCTTCATGCCACTCCGAACTGCACGAGCTATGTGGGCAGGGGCACCATCTTCCATGAGAAACAGTGAATGATGGAGATAGATTACTATTGGCATGAAGTGGTAGCAGGCCTTTATCCAAAATGCTCTGAGATTGGCGAAATTGAGGCTTCCGTTACATATCACCAGTTCTGATCGTTCATTGGTCAAAGATTTGGGGGGGAAAATAAACAAGAAATTTAAAGAGAGATTACAACCTATATTTATTTGGAGGAAGTCCCATCTAATAATAAATGCAAAAAACTTACTTTTCAATACTAATAATGCAATGTTTTATCACGCCAGCCAAAATGATCATGCTATAGATTGGGAATCAAGTAAGTTACTTTATAAATGCAATAATTATGTCAAACGAAAAATAATAGAATCTGTATGGATAGAACAAGTGGATAATTTTAATTTGTGTGAAGGTACTTATTAGCTGGACCCTCTAATTAGATTCTTGGTCAAAAAATCCCTTACGGCGTCGGGTGAACGGGTTCTAACCTAAGTGTGAATTTCTTAAAGGTCTCTGGATTGTTTCCTTACTCGCTTTTGGTTCATTCGTTTTTTTGGTAAAATGCAAATGGAATAATAAACGTAATAGTAATAAGTGTAAATGTAATAATAAAAGTAATAAATGTGGAAATAAATGTAAATGCAATAATAATAAATGTAATAGTAAAGGTAATAAAATAAAGTAATAATAAGTGTAAAAGGTAATAATAATAAATGTTAAAAACGTAAATGTAATAATAAATGCAGTAATTGTCAAAATAATAGAATCTGTATGTATAGAACAAGAAGATAGTTTTAAATTTGTGCGAATGTACTTATAAGCGGGACCCTTTAATATAATGCCCTTCCGTGTCGGGAGAACGGGATCTAACCTAGGTGCGAATTTCTTAATGGTCCCTGGACTGTTTTTTCTCTTGTTTTTGTTTCATTCGTTTTTCTGTATCCACCGGAAGAGGATGCCAGTGGGCATCGAAACTGTTGTGGAAATAAACTATGTCTATTAGAGTGGGTTTTTATTACCATCTAATAATATTTATAAGAAAGCTTCTAATGCGTAGGTACACAAAGAACAATGAATGAGTTTACATTTTTAAGACAAGAGTACCAACAACAATGAAAACAACGCTGTCAGTATGATCTAATGTTAAATTTAAGCTTCCAAGAACATTAATTATTTAAATGTATACTAAATTATTAAAATGAAACCTATTTCCTAATTTATATATTGAAATTTATTATGTATAATTAATGTGCTATTTTCTGTAAGGTCTCATTTGTCTTTAAGTCTGTTTAAAAAGTATAAATATACCTACAGTCATGGCCAGAAGTCTAAGGACACCCATCAAAATAATGCAAAATTGAGAAGTAATCTATATTTAATCAAAATAGTCAATAGTAAGCTAAATCACTATGCAAGCAAAATACAGTTATGTTGTAACTCCATTCAATATTTAGTGGGATAACCTTTAGCCTTGACATAGCAGCATCAATACGGCGGGGCATTGAACTAATGAGATTTTGGAGAGACTCTGGAACAATGACATGGTTCCGAACTTTGACCAATGCGCAAATGAACTCTTTCCTTGAAGTTGACTTTTTCTCGTTGACAAAAACTCACACTCGTTGCCACAAGTTTTCGATTGGGTTAAGGTCGGGAGATTGACCAGGCCACCAAAGGAGAGGGTTGATCCCCAAATCGGAAATGCATTCCTTCACTAATTTTGAACGATGGCATGGTGCTTCATCGTTCTGAAAAATGTAATCACCAGTTGGGTACCATTCATTTGCGGAAGGTAGCATCCTACTTTTAATATTTCACAATAGATTTTGGAGTTGAAGGTTGCATTCTTTTGAAGAATATACATCCGTCCCACTCCGTGATAGGAAATGCAACTCCAAATCATAAGAGACGCAAGGTGTTTCACTGTTGCTTGGAGACATTCTGGTTTAAAGCGTTCACCAGTTCGTTGACGTACTAGGGATTTGTCATTAAAAACATGAAAAGACGACTCATCTGAGAAAATTACTTTTCTCCAGTCTTCCGGCGTCCACTCTTTGAAATGATTGCACCATCTCAGGCGACATTCTCTTTATTATTTATTAATGAACGGTTTTCAGCTGGACAACACGAGTAGTATGATGGAAAATGGTAGAGGAATTTGGGACGCTTTGAAACCTGCCCCTGGAGGTGCCCCCTGAAGGCCTCCGCCACCGTTTTAAGGGAGCCCCTTCCTTAAGTTCCTCACTCATTTATGGGACCTCACCGACCTTAATGAAGGGCATTTGCCCATTGAGGGCTCCATGCGGGAACCCCCTCCTTGCAAAAATAAAATAAATAAATTTAACATTTTTTTTAACAAATTAAAAAAATTAAAAAGGGTTCATCCTCGCCTTCCTTCATGAGACAAAAAAATACTCCTGTGGGGTTCTTTCTTGGTCTTTTATGAGACAAAAACAAACGAACAAACATTCGAGTACTTTTTGTTCCGGCGCGTTCCGTCGTGTTCGTGGAGCCCCGCTAGTTTTATCTTTCTGGAAGCGTTCGTGCAGAAGATCCATTTCTGGAGCACCAGACTTCTGCTGCTATATATATACATATACAGATATATACATATATATATCTATATATATATATATACTAATAAATGTAACCAACATATATATTTTGTATACAGGGTGTCCCAAAAGGTATGGCTTAAAAATAAACTTTTACAATTTTTTTATTATAAAGGATAGAGTTAAAGAACAATGATAAAAACAGGCATGAACGCCCTAAGTTTTATTTAATATATGTACAGGGTGGGCCGTAAGTTTCCATACATAGGAAAAATAAACATTTTTTTATGGACAACCATTTTTATTTATATAATATGTTCTACATGGTTGCCATTGTTTTGAAAACACATTTCAATACGTGTTCCCCACTGTTGATGAACACGCATTAGCACAGTTGACGTTATGCTTGTAATGGCGTTGGTGATACGCCTTTAGATGATTTATGTCTCGTATCTTTTCCTGATACACCATGGCCTTCAAGTGCCCCCAAAGATAGAAATCAAGGGGGGTGAGATCTGGGGATCTGGGAGGCCACTCCACAGGACCACGCCGACCAATCCAAGCATCCGGAAACTGCTGATCCAAATACCGACGCACGTGAAGACCATAATGAGGTGGAGCTCCATCTTGCTGGAAGTAAACTGGGAAGTTACCTTCCTCGTTTAGCAGGGATGGGAAAATCTCTTCTTGCAACATGTTAAGATACCTTTCGGCATTAAGATTTCCACTGACAAAAATTGGTCCAATAATTCTGTCACCCCATATCCCGGCCCACACCATCACTTTACCGGCACCTTGCATCTTCGTCGGACTCAGCCAGTAGGGTTAGCATTACTCCAGTAACGTATGTTTTGCCGATTAACCTCTCCATTGACGTAAAAATTTGCTTCATCAGTAAACAAGATCTTAGTTGAAAAGTTTGCATCCTCGTTCACTTTGGTTAATGCCCATTCACAGAATTCCATCCGTCTATCCGGGTCGTCTTCACTCAAATGCTGTGCCATATGCAATTTGTATGGATGCCATTTGTTTGCTTTCAAAATGCGCCTGATACTCGATCTGCTGACACCACTTTCTGCAGACAACCGTCGTGTACTTTTTCTGGGACTCCGTGTAAGCGCTGTAAGTATCGTAGCTGTTGTGTCTTCATCGGTGGCTGTACGTCTTGGACCACTTCGCGGTTGATCTGCAACATTTCCAGTTTTCTGAAACTTGTTAATAAGTTTTGCCACAGTGTCGTGTGTGATGTTCGTTCCATTTTGTCTGTTAAAGTTCATTGCAACCATGCGACTGCTTCCCGACCCAGCCATCAGTATGATTTCAATTCGTTGCTCTTTCGTCAAACGCATATTCTTAGGGTATCTGAAACATAAAAACAAACGTTTAATTTTTCCTATGGATGGAAACTTACGGCCCACCCTGTAGTTAGTAAACCTCCACATGATATCCACCGTTCACAACTAGTCTAATTCTACGTTCAAATTCTAAAAAAACTGAACGTATGAAATCTGGTGTAAGTGATGCGCATACCGTATGTCATGAAAAGGTGCTTAGCAACAAGGTGCTTAGCTTAACTTAGCCTAGCTCCTTAGCCTAACACATCAAATAGCCTCGTACTGTAGTTGATGCCGGAAGTTAAGTGCCGTAAACTGTTTAAATGATGAATTTTGAAATCAGTGAGTAATTTTTTAGAATTTGAACGTAGAATTAGACTAGTTGTTGTGAACGGTAGGTATCATGTGGAGGTTTACTAACTATATTAAATAAAACTTAAAGCTTCATGCCTGTTTTTATCATTGTTCTTTAACTATCGTTTATAATAAAAAAATTGTAAAAGTTTATTTTTAGGCCATACCTTTTGGGACACCCATATAAGAACGGTAGTGTAGAGCAAATAGAATAGATTTCTTTAACGCCATCCGTGATCTCATCGTTTCGGCTTAATATATTAATAACGCTACCACACAAAATAAAATTAGAATAAATACAGTTAACTCAGACAAATTTTGCCTTGTTCTAATATTTGTATTACGAAATAGATGCAGGAGCTATTCACTAAATTAATTTTAACTTCATTTACCTAATCTAAGGGGAGGCTGATATATTTCAATCCATTCGTATAGTAACGTGGTAACAATCATCATGAACATCAAATATTATCACTATTATCATATCTAATTATACACATACATACATACATACATACATACATACACATATATACATATACACATATATATATATATACATATATAAATTATATATATACACATACATATATATATACTATATATATACACATACATATATATACATACACATACATATATAATATACCTATATATATACACATACATATATATATATACATATATATATACACATACATATATATATATATACACATACATATACACATATATATATTATATATACATATATATATACACATACATATATATATATATACACATACATATACACATACATATAATGTTACGGCAAGCGGGAGGTGCCCCTTGGGGCATTGTTTCTGCGAGTATGTAGAGGAATTACGGCATTTGGAAGAGTGGAGTCCATGGTGTAGTGGTTATCGCGTCTGACGGCAATCGGAAGATCCCGGGTTTCGATTCCCAGGTGGTACTTCATTTTTTCATTTGTTGTTTTCTCTTTCTCGTCTTGCGCGGAATATCTCCTATACAAGCGTCGTTCTTTACGTTATTTATACTGCGTGTTCTTTGCAGTTGAATGTATATAATGTTACGGCAAGCGGGAGGTGCCCCCTTGGGGCATTGGTTTCTGCGAGTATGTAGAGGAATTACGGCATTTGGAAGAGTGGAGTCCATGGTGTAGTGGTTATCGCGTCTGACCGGCAATCGGAAGATCCCGGGTTCGATTCCCAGGTGGTACTTCATTTTTCATTTGTTGTTTTCTCTTCTCGTCTTGCGCGGAATATCTCCTATACAAGCGTCGTTCTTTACGTTATTTATACTGCGTGTTCTTTGCAGTTGAATGTATATAATGTTACGGC